>OY804525.1:20029705-20629705 GCA_963680855.1 Lepeophtheirus nordmannii | reverse complement strand
TCTCAAAATTTCAATAAAATAGAGTCTGTAATATTCATTGTAACTTTTCTGGTTTAAAACAGCATTTTTTTAAAATGCATTTTAAAAAACAAAAAAAATCAATTTTATCTGTTCACAGAAGAACGTGTATCTCAAACACTAATGAAAAATTTTAACATTTTATTTGGCACAAATGTCAGTGAACGGCTTGACAACTTAAAAACAAATATATTAATCCCTAAATCCCCAAAAAGTTAAATTCAAATTTCCCGATATTTTTGCTCATAGTAGAATATGTTATATTGAAGTAATTTTTCGTTTTTTGGATTTCTTCGAGAAAAGATGAGCCAACTATTTTAAATTACAAATGATATCGTTAACCCTTATAATAATTAATAAATAAAATGTATTTTTAAACAATAAAGTGTTATCAGCTGAAGGCCTGATTAAGAAATAAAAACAACTACATCAAATTGATAAAAGAATGTTACGAAAAATGATCAAACACTTATAAACAAGGAATATTAGGATGATGAATAATGCTTCTTCAGTACAAAAACGTATGCAGTTTTGCTGAGGAATATTATCCTATTAGGTAAAGGAGACACTAAATATATTAAGATATTAAGACAATGCTATTTAATATATATTAGGAAAATCGTTTAAAGCAAAGTGAAATGGACATTTCTTTGAGGAACTTAATATGGATTTGAATTTGTCAAATAAATAGATTTGTTATTTATAAATAAACAAATTATAAAATCGTAATGAAATATCAACCTCAATTCATGTTGGCCTTTTTTTTTTTTGTTTTCTTCACATTTCTGAATTATGTTATTCTTAAAATAATCTTTATTTCGATATTATTTGTATTTAAAAATATATCAAAAATAATAAAAATCTGTATTGACTCAAGTGATTGATTGATTTTTTATCATACAAAAAATGACTAATTAATGCGGAACAATTTCCCCCACTATTTGCACACCTTGACGTATGTGCAATATTTTGAAGGGTACACTGCTTCTAAATCGGAGATTCCCTGTATATAAATGAGTATATAACTACATATAACTTACAATTAGTTGATGTTCATCAAACGGCCAAATGTTTTAAATACTTTTGTTTTTATTTTGAAAAAAAATAAATAAAAAAAAATAAGAAAACCTTAATGCCTAGATATAACCATACTTAAATATACTATACATAGATGCCTAGAAATGCCCTCTTAAAAAATATATAACTTTATCTAAATATTTTATCTATTTTAATGCAAAAAAACAAACTTGTGATTTTTTTTTTTTTTTTGATTTTTTCAAAGTAGACTCAAGCACTCAAAGACCATAGGTTATCATCGTGTCGGTAGATTTGTAAATGATAGAAATCTTTGAATTCCTCCCCCCCCCCTCTCTCATAAAAGCCATTTCTATGCAAAAACAAACAAATATTATATCTTTTTAGATCCGTAAAATATTATTATTATTATTATTATTATAAACCCAAATATTTTTTTGGCATATCAAATGGGTACTCAATTATCTTTGCATTAAAAAGTGAGTTTGATACATATATAGGCATATGTTATACGTTAAGGCTCGATATTTTCAAACTTTTTTCAGAGTAGGATGGAAAAAAATAGCAAGTTTTTGTACATATATATATATATATATATATATTCGTATAGATATTTATATATATATGCTGAATGAAAATTGCAACCTGTACAAATAAATATATATATATATACAAAAATATATACAAATTGGAAGGAATTATATTTAATTAATAATCTACTGATCTCTAATTGATACTAATAATTATTGAATGATTTAAGTTTTCATCAAATGTTGAAAAAGTTAACGAAATAATTTTTGTATTTTTTTTTATATAGAAATTATATTTAATTAATAAACATTTTATGACACAAAGCTCTTGTAATTTACTTGCAGTTACAACTTCAACAAAAAATCGTAACTCTAACATCACATATAAGTATAAATTAAATTTTTGTGACCTTAAAAATGTTGTATAACAATAAAATAAAGCTCAAAAATGTTTTGATTTAGTTTCCTATCGTATGTTCACACCCCTATTTAATAATGCAGAAGGTGATCAAAAGTTCAAAATTGGATTTCTGAATATATAGTGTCTCACTGTGGATGTCTTTTCACTGTGGACTCGTTAAATGTTTGACTGATATGGCTCAAATTATGGACACTATATGCTTTACACTCCCCGAAGGCTCTAAGATATAGCGCTTCCTGGAACTCTATACTGTTGGGCTAACATGGCTACCTGTGGGACTTAGAATGTACCCATGGGATATCATCCAACTTTTTTTCTTTTTTTTTTTTTGCTACGTCCTCTCTGAGTTCATTCATTGAATAAACTCATCAAATTTAATGGATCTATTAATCAACTTCATGAATTGTCAAATCAAATTAATGATTCATGATATGTCATAAGTGATTATCAATGATGATATTTTATATTCGTTCAAGATTCCATAAAAATTATCTATTGATACCTGGAATTAATTAGAATCAATAAACTAAATGAACCTAAATCAAGGCTCGATTGACAACAAAAATTAAACGTATCGTTAATTTTTATAGATTGCCTTTAAACACTCTTAGTTTCAAATGGTTTCATTAATGAATAAACAATCAATCATTTGATAGGAGATGAAAGGGTTTATATATGTTGAGGAAACAAAGGCAATGGATCAAAAATGTTTATACTCCTGTGCTCTTATATGTCCGGATTTATGACAATGATTCGGAGTCGACAAATCCTATAAATCAATAATAAAAAAACTTTTCAAAAACCGCCAAAGTTGACACCTTACCTTCACCTCATATACTTTTAAGTACTTATATCATACTTCTGGATAGTTAGCTATGCCTGTAACTTAAGTCATATGTGAGTTATTGATTCCTGATAGTACAATTTTATATACAAACCAATATGACACATGAAATTTTGATTAAAACATTGAAACATTTCTTAATTTAATTCCATTTTACTTCTTTCTTTTTTTTTTGGGGAGGTCTATTGAGAATCAAATGATTACTGTTAGCTCAAAAATGTTCTATGAATTGAGGTTTTATATACAGCAATACCTTATATTGTGTGACACATTTCTGATTAATTTTGGGACTATGAGTAATTTTCTTCTCAAAAACTACACCATTTCATTCATTCATTCATACTTTTCTTTCTTTTTTGGAATGGGGGCTGAAAAAACAAAGAAAGAAAGAAAGAAAATGTGCAATAAATCCTAGAGACGCCCTCCTTAGACTAAAATACTGGCGTAATATTATTTCGGCTTATTATCTCTCAGTTCCTTACAGATCCTTGACATTGAATGCTATTTGTAAGTAGCAAGCTCTTTGTTAGATTAGTAGCAATTTAGATGACAAACACTCCTTTGGAGTTGTACAAGATATTATCAAATTGATAATACAAATTGCCAGTGTTTCTACTATTTCTGAGGAGAAGTCAAATTAGAATTTCCATTCTAATCCATGGGGGAATATTGATGCATTCGGAATCTAATTATAAATGATATTCAGGGCGGCATAGGTAGCAAAATGTTTGCTAAAAATGTTATTCTTGAATTTAGTTTTGGTCTCCTTGCCATGAGGTAGACCAAGAAAATTAATTAAAGTCTTCATTTTCCTGAAAATAACAAGATTTTTTTTTCTCTGTCTTGGCTAGAGGAAACACAACACGCCCTAAATCCATGCCAAAAATGACATGAAGCACCTGAAATTTAGTATGCATATTTTGTTGTTTTTTATAAGTTCTAGCTGAAAAGACCAAACTGGAGTCAAAAAAGAAATTATCTCAAAACAGAGCACTCTAATGGATTTGCAGGTGGTGTTATGGTAATCTAAGTTTTTTTTTATAATCTAACAGAAAATTTGCTTAAGGCTATGATACCGAAAACGTACATATACATATATATATATATGTACGAATTGAAATTTTTGAAACGTAAGCTTAAACTAATCAATAGTTAATATTAGAATTTGTTGAGGTTTGAGTGATAACAAATCGAACCAACTACAAAGAAATGTACTCTCGACTCCAGGTTTTTTAAATTTAAAAAAGGGCACACATTTGGAGTTAAATGTAATAGTCAACGACTCAACACACTATATAATATTATTTTATCTCTAAATTTATATTAGTGGTGGGGGTAAATGGTGGATAAAAATGGTTCAAGTTTGAATGTAATGCAGACTTGTATATTATTTAAACATATACATAGCAAAAACCCACAAGGTTTTTGCCTAAAAAAATCAAAAAAAATGTATGTAAATATTCATTTGGTAATTCCCAAAAGAAAATGTGAAAATTTCAGTCTTCAAAATAAAATAAAATAAAACAAAATAAACGTGGCGAAATAAATGAAGAAGCTCTTATATACTTTAGGTTACATATTCATATTCAAAATGATGATAGATGTATGTTATAGCAAAGACTTTATGCACATACTTCTCTTTCATGAGTGTGAGGTGTAAAGATCTTGGAAATATTACATATATACATACATACATGTAAGTATATGATAAATGCAACTTTTTTTTTTTTGCATATGTTGCAAGGATAAGAAACAAATTATTATTTGCAAAAAGAAAAAAGAAAAAAAAAAGAAATTACTTTTGACGTTAATGCCTTTCACATCTTCATTTGTTTTGTTTTAAAAAAAAATATAGAACAAATGACTCACTTTTGATTATAGTTATTATTATTATTTATTTATTTTGCAAACTTTCCATTCTGGTATACGCAAATATGATATATATATATATATAATAAGTAGTATATAGTAGTTTAAATAGAATCCTTCAATGGCATTTAAAACTCTTAAGTAACAAAGGTCTTAACTATTTATAAATGAGACAAAATTCCCATCTGTGGTTGTTGTTGTTTTTTGTTTTTCTTCTTCAGGTATTTTATTATTTAATCCACCTTTTTAAGTAAGTTCCTGTCTGCATCATAGAAGGATAATTGAGAAATTAGACTGGTATTTACATAATATATATATATATATGTATATAAAATACTTTTGTTCTTCTTCTTAAAATATAATTCATGGGAAGATGCAAAGGACCTGGATTGGCATTTTCATATTATGTCTATATGCTTTAAAAAGAGAGAAATTTGATATATATATATATATATATATATATATATATATATATATATATATATATATATATATATATATCAGTAAGGTATTTAGAAAAGTAATATTTTAATATTTTTGCAAATATTGGGCAGGAGGTAGGGTTTTCATGGAGATTCAGGATCTTATAAAATCCATCAGTTTTTTGTTTTTTTTTAATTCAAATCCAAGTCGACTCCAAGTCAAGTAAGTCACATGTCTTTGAGCCCTATTAGCTCTCAGGAGATATGAAGAAACTATTGAAAATAGTTGATATAACTATCAGAACTTGATGCAATGTATATGCATTGGATAAATTGATTTAGAAACTGTTCAAACTCTCCAGACATTCTTCTAACAGAATTTGCTCAAATGTCTACAATATAATTACTGCTCAAATTGATGTCTCTATAAATGTGTCAAATGTACAGTTAAAGACCTCCATGTTTGAGACAAATGCTGTAAGGAAATATTCAATAACTTTTGTTCAAACCTATGAGGGATAATGTAATTTAGCATATACTATGTTACTAACTAAGGGTTGTATTTGTCCTTAACATGGTATAATGATAAATATTTGACATATTATATTGTATTTAGGTAGGGGTGACAATGGTACTCAAAGCTTTGAGTTTGGTGGATTGGGAAAATATATTTATGACGTATTCAAAAATCTTGATTCTAGAGTAAAAATTGCTGCTAGAAAGAGGGGCACGTATGCTGTTCTTTAAGTCATCAACTTGATTTATCATATCTTTGTTAATTGAATGTTTGAATGATTGAAGAAAAAGAAGAAGCTGGAGAGTAAAGTCATTCTTAGAATATGAAAGCACTTTTTTCCCTTGTTGGAGCTCTTCAAAAAATTTTCATTTAGTTATATTAAAGTTCAATCATATAGAAATAGAAAATGACACTAAAATAATAATTATTATTTTTTCAAATAAAATGTTTTTGTGACTCTAAAGCAGCATTAAGTCTTATTCACATTTGAAAAAAAATATAAAATAATTGAAGCATTGAATTCTTAATCAAGTCACGAATCCAAGTTTTCAGCTCTGGTAACGAGTGCAAAGTTATTGTTTTGAGATACGTTGAACTTACAGTTTTTTGAAATGAAGATTTTTTCTTACTAGGAATGAATATTTCAAAAAAAATCAAAATGCAAAAGTCATTCCCTGGAACAGAATTTGCTCAGTCTTTTTTAAGAATGTATCAGGGTTTCAATGCTCTTCTGGGTATTTTAGTGATTCAGTTTAGGTCATTTTTAAAAAGAACAGATAACAAAAATGGGACTTGGCAGAAGGAGAATGTCATTATATTTATTTTTAGAACAGATTCAGCCCTAGTCAGTACTATAGTATATGTTACATTTCATTATCCTAGGTTTTGACAAAAGTTATAGAATATATCCTTACAGCACTTGTCTTAAATATGAAGAGCAGTACATTTGACTTACAGAGATGTGAATCATCACTGATACTATGTTTATTGAACGGATTTAGATACCTCTTATGACATCAGCCATTTGAAAGTCTCATAATCGGAAATTTCTCCCTACAAAAAATAAATTTTTGAAGTCACAAATTTTTTTAATTTTGTACTTGGTCAATTTTAATATGAAATAAAATTATAGTAATTACACAGATATATTTACATATCTTAGAAATTAAATCAATCTATGAAACAGTTTCAGAATGAACATCATCATTCATGAAATCCGTCTAAATCCAACAAATGACCACCCAGACAATTGTCACTAAATTTCGCAAGGTCTATCAAATAACAATATTTAATACATGTGTCTAGACAATTTGACATTTATATACTTAATATATATATATATATGTAACCTCGATACTTGATTCAATTTAACGGACTCATTCCGTCCACTGAACAACACATCAAATACGGAACTATTCCATAATGGTGCTGTGTTCAATACTCGAGAACAAAACAAGACAAAGGCTCTGAGGAACAAGACTAAGCTTTTTTCAATATTATTATATCTTATATTTTTTATTATTATACTCTATTTGACAAAAAAATTTGAAAAAATATGTTATGTACATTTTACAAGTGATATTTTACGAAGCAATTTCTGTTGATATATTAATAAAAAAAATTCCCTTCACACCCAGAGCAACACTTGTGTCCTAAAGAACTTTGACTTGAATAATTTCTAATGTATACGTTAGAACTAAAAGATATTTTAAACTTATAATAATTCTCTAAGTATATATTAACAAATATTCGAATTACAAATAATTTCCTTGAAAAACGAAAAAGTTATTTTTGTTTAAACATGATTTTTTTGCATGTGTAAAAATCCTAATGTTCAGTACCTTGAAATATGTTCAAATCAAGTTTTTTATGACTAACTATGAAATATGAATAATAGCTCGACATTTTAGCTATCAAACAAAAAAAAAGACAACAAAAATCAGTTGACAATGGAGTGCATAAGCGCATTTTGAATTTATGGGACACTGATGCCCTCTGGATTCGAAAGAGTTAGTGTGCAATTTGGCATCTTGCAGCGTTGGCTTTTATTTTTCCATTTTAAATAATCCTGAAATTTATTCATTCCTACATTTAAAACAGGAACTTTAGCAGTTGGCCCTCTTTTCTTTTAGTAACGTGTTGACAAAATTTCATTATTTTTTTTCCTACTCTTTCTAGAATATCTAACTAACAGGTGATTTTTTTATTTCATCGTGATTAACAAATGATCAACTTAATTTAAAGTACTCTCTTTACAAAATTAAAATCTTTTTAAAAAGATCCAATAACTAGATTACTGTTCCACTATGCTTATCATGAAAAATTTATTCCGAGGGACAGAAAATGAGCCGGCCCGTTCTTTACGAAGTACTGATGCGTAGTTATTAATTAATTATTATTTTGTGGAAAAAAAACCCAAATGCCTATCATTTTATTAGCCAAAACTCGGTATGTCCCGTATATGGCACAAATAAATAGAATTAATCAAATTGTTCTTTACTCGTGTAAAGTCTTATTTTTGCAAAATATAATTCACAGATTGACAAAATCTTTCCACATCGCCTGGGATATATATTTACTAGCTGAATTTTTTTTTCATCGTGATAAATAAATGATCAATTGAATTTAAAGTACTCTCTTTGTATTTGTTGTAAATTCACTCTACAAAAATCAAATAACTTCACAATTGATCCACAATGATAATGAGGAAATATTTATTTGATAGGACTGAAAATAAGTAGGCACTTTCATTATGATATACTAATACGTAGTTATTATTTTCGGAAGAAAAAATCAAGTACTTACAACATAATTAGCCAAAATTCGGTATATTCCATACATGGGAACTCCAGCATTGAAGGGAAAAGTTGATGAAGCAATAATTTTTCTTCACTTCTTTTTATTACCAAACGAAATAGATTGTACCTTCAGTTTAAAGTTTGTTAGCACTCTACTTTAACTTATAAAATCGATATATACATCCATAAAATCGAATACTTTTCCAGGAACATTCATTACAGTACTACTTTGTTTAGTTCGAATTCGAATAGTTTTTCCTATCCAAACTCATTTAATTAAATTCACCATTGAGAGGCAAAATAAATAAAATGCTCTATCATGGAATGAACATTCAAAAAATAGCCCAGTTATAGCTGTAAAATCAATAATTATCTGGACTTTTCAGGTATTGCTGCAGATTGCCCTGTATTTTTTTATTTTTTCAGAAGAAGGGATGGAAAATTATACAGTTATTTTTATTTGTGAAGATCATTGAATGATTTCTAATTTAAAGTAAATATTGATTCGAAATAATATTGAAGAAACATATAATAATGTGACCTCAATTATCTCTCCCTCAAGAACATCGAAGAAAACTCAGCTGACTCTCTGAAAAAGAAAAAAAAATTGACACAAAAGGAAGGACCAGAGACCCTGTTATATGTAGGTATTAAAAGCTCAACTCTTTAATTCTGCAAAAGTGAAAAATGGGACTCAAGAAACTTATTTCATACGAATCAACTTGAGAAATTTTGGTAAGAAAGTGTTAACTTCTATGAGTTTATATTCAAATATATGCTTGTCAATTAAAATTGGGACAATATGAGGGCATGCATAAATCAGAAAATAATTGATAAATACTAGATGAAGATATGTTAATTAAAAATTTTATTTTTTTAAATTTTTTGTTAAAATAAAGATTATGTACTAATGCATAAACTAAGCTTATCTAAATTGGTTGGATCATTATGGCTAAAACCATAACTAATATTTTAGTTCGATACATTACTAAAGTAAAAAATATTCACTTTATTTAAGAGTCGATCCTAAGCTCTGTAATATTTGCAAATAAATGCATAAAACTAACAAGAAAAAGTAACCCTAAAATTGCAAATTCTGACTTGAATTTTACTCACATTGTAACTATAATGAATTTAAATAAATGACTATTAAAAAAATTATACTTAAAATTGTAGGATAGTTTTTTAAGAAAAACTGTAAAAAACTAATTTTACTCCTCATAGCCCAACTTGTAGGCCCAAAATTAAAAAAAAATGTCATTTGCCACCTTGCACTAAATTTTTTTTTTTTTTTTTTTTTGAAAAATGAGTTCTCAAAGGAGGTTTACCAACTTTTTAGGGGTCTAATTGCTTTGGTACGAGACCTCTCAAGCCTTTTGAAGACAGCTAATTTTTGTTTAAAAAAAGGCAATTTCTCAAAATTTAAATGGCTTGAGAGGTCAACAAAATGGACTTTGTAGACTAAATCTCTCCAATCTTTTTTTTCTTCTTTTTTTTCATCATTAGGCAGGAGAAAATTTTATGGGTGCAGATAAAATAACGAATTGCTCCGAAAACAGAATAATGGTCCATTGGATGTATCCTCGGAGGAACTGCAATTTTTTTAAAAGGGAAATGAATACTTTGACTCCACCAATTAGAACTCAATATCCATGTTTATGCATTAGATGACGACACATGAGGAATATTTGTACAATAATAACTAATTGAAACAGAGTACTTTAAAAAATGTACTTTTGTTTGCTCAAGGCTCATTTTTTAAACATCAAATAAATCTGTTGTATATTTTAATACTCTTGAAATTGACCTCGTAATTATTTAATTATGATGAAATAATTATATCAGTTGATGAATTTAGAGACTTAACTATCAATCACTTTAATTTGATAGGATCCTAATACCAACCATCAAAAGTGAAAAAAAAATTTAAGGGATAAAGATTTTTGAGCAACTTCATCTTCTGTCTCTGATGATTTTTTTTTTTTTGGGTGGTGCCCTCTACGCCTTTAACACAACTACTGTATAATACTTTTTAAAAAAAATTATTACACTGTAAATAAGTTTTGTGTGTGGAACCGTAAATAACTAGAAATGTAAATCATATGCAAATCGGGCATGTAATAAAAAAGTGGAGTTGGCTCTTCAAACAGGTCTTTTTGTTTTCCGGAGCTGTTATCATTTTTTTTCCCCTTAAGAAGGTAACATCAACTTTACTACCTCGACATAAGGTTTTACAAGAAAAGAACAGTCTGCAAAGATTATATCATGGAGAGGAACACAGGAAAAATTAAAAAATGGATATCATTCATTGAGGAGAATGGAGTTAATGATATTTGTGAATATAATAATGAATCGGCTGGAATAACGTATTGTAATGTTTGTGGTTTGATGTTTTCATTTGTATACATAAATAAAGGAAAATAGCAGCTTGTAGCTCAGTAAAACGTCATAACAGCTCAAGCTGCTTCCCCCCTCAACATTCATTAAATTGTCAGCGTTGCCAAGTTGATTTTCTCTTTCTTTTTTTATTACAAGCCCGATTTGCATATGATTTACATTCCTATAAATAACACTTTGTTATACTTCTTCTTCTTTCCTTTTTTTATTGTCATCAAGAAGTTAGTTTATATGCAACCGTGATAACATTACATACTATATCCGATACACAATGTATTTTAATATGCATATCAGATAATGTAATGATTCATGCAGTTTCAAGGTCATGAAACATAACAGCAATAAAAAGTAATGCGCCTTAGAAATTAAAATATTTTTTTTTGAAGAGCATGTCGAGTGGATGATGGACTTGTATTGTAACAGTTGCTCAACAAAAAAGTGCAATAATTAGTATTTTCATATACAAATTACAAACAAACAAAAAAATGTAGCAGTTGTAACTTCTATGTACATACAAGAACTTGGAAGATGCTGAAGCATTGGCAGGAGGCTCGAAATCAATTCATAAGGGTGTGTGTGGGGGGGGGGGGCATTTTACATATCACTATATACACGTGTCGTATGGGATAATCTGTAGAAATTACAAATTTCCTGTGGATTTTGTCCAACAATAAAAAAGAAACACGTATGATGTTTACTAAATATCAATATTTTTTTTAAAAATAAACTCCTGGTTAAAAGTATCATTTTTTTTAAATATTAATATATTTGACTCAAACCGATTTATATACATATCCATACCTTTTCAAGTTCAATATGTGAATAAGTAAGTTCAATATGGGAAAAAATATAAAAAGAAATATTCAGGAAATTAATCATAATAATAAAATTTATTATTATTAATAAAAATAGAAAAATAAGGTGAGACGAGGAAGTTTCAAAGAGGAACCAGCAATGGAGTGGGTGCCTGAATGCTTAAGAAAAGCAAAGGATGTATGCATATGGAGGGCCAGTAGTACTTGGTATTGACTGTGCTCCGGCACACTCCAGGATTGATTGAAAATGTTTTGAATGAAGAAGAATTTTCATGCCACAAAATATGAAGACTTGGGCCTTACAGTCCAATGCTCAATCTCATTGAGCATATTTGGCCAATATTGAAAGCCTTTGTGAAAAGAGAATTAGTTATATAGAAAAATTGAGAATATTTTTAATGCTGAAATAAATGATTGCAGTTTTTCGGAGCAAAGATCAAGAACAGCTCTGGAACAATTAATTGAAGAAGAACTAATAAATGAAGTTACCTTAATGATTTGTAATAACTGTATTGATAGCATCCAGAATTGTTTTGAATATAGATGTGATTAATTTTGTTGACATGAGATTCTAATAAATTTATTATTACATTAAATTTCATGAATACTGTTCTTCATTATTTATTCCCATATTGAACTTGAAAAGGTATATATGTCAACAGCTTTGAAGAGGTGCCCCATCTATTCGTCTATTTTACTGTTTTTAATCCCCTATATAAATCTTAAAGGCTCTTATTTTTATGTTTAAGTATGGAAGCTGAGCTTGTTTGAAGTGCTTCTCATAAAGCTTGGGCAAAGTTTTTCTGGAAGGGGGAATACTTCTTCTGATCCATAAAATTTAAAACATAATGTACACATATTATTTTTTGTACAAATTCCCCCCCCCCTCGTGGATATTTCATATATTTCAAACCCTGCCTATCATTGGCTTGTACAGCACTCCTCCTCATATCTATTAGAAAACTTCATGACTTTTTTTATTCACTACATTTACTAAGATGTGAGAAAATAACTGCATACCAACAAATGATAAAACCTTATGTTTTTCTTATACAACTTAAACATGTTGACGTCAGTGATAAGACATCAACATACATTCCATTTTGGAATCATTTGACCAGTTATTTCTCCTGAATAGAGATGGGGTTTTCAACGTACATATATAGGGCCGGGCCCACCTTCATTTGTTTGGGAACAAGGGTATTGATATTTACAAATTATTTTTTCTGGCGTGCAATCCCCACCCCCGAGAAGAATTCTCACAACTCCCAAAGGAGTTCCCCCGTGGCTCAATTTGAAAACTGAATGAAATTTAAATGTTCTTTCAATTACATCAAGGTACATAGCCTGAGGGTACTAATAGCTGATGATTCTCGGAGTAGGAAGTGCTGTCTGTGTGTGTGTGTGTTGGACTTTTTTTCATTAATCAAATTAATTAACTTGATTAATTCATTATATATGGTACAATTTTATTTTTGATATTGAAGGAAAATCTTGTTCAAAACGACACCCAAAATTCCATGGATATTTTTTTTTTCAATTTCATGCATAAAAAAATATGTATTTTCAAAGTTTGTGGAAAACTTCCGCAAGGCAGTTATATATATAGTCCCTGTTACACAAAGAAAATTTGATAGATAAAATTAGATAGTTCAAATTGATAATAAGTGTCTCCAACTGCATCAATAGGGATTTGAAGCCTTCAAAATAGTGATAAAATACTAATTATTGACAAGGGTGGTGCTGGATTTAGTTTCTATCTCTTGACTTTGTCCATCGAATTCTCTCAAAAACAAAATTTATTTTTTGTGATTTTTAAATAGAGAATGTATTCTGTCTTAGTGAAATACAATCCTTTACAAAATTAGTAAGCAAAACTATTTACATCTTTAATTTTCCTACTGTTTGATAGAAGTGTGAAAAGGAAGTTGGATTAAATTTAGAAAATCTATAAATAAATACTAACTTTTGCAGCAATTTAGCTAAAATTTAGCATCATCTGGAAGCCCAATAGTTGTAATTAACAAAAGTATAATATATATTCAGGACCTTGCTTGCCCACATGCTCAAAATTACTCAAAAACTACTTGTGACAAAAAAATTGTCGTATTATGATGTGATCATACATAGGAATGTAAATAATATGCAAAATGCCGCGTGCGAGACTTTTAGGAGTTGGCTTATCAAACAGGTCTTTTTGTTTTCCGAAGATGTTATCATTTTTCCTTTATTACTAAGGGGAGAACATCTACTTGATAGTAAAGATCTCGCATGAAGGAATACATGCATTAAGGTTAATAAAGCAAATAAAATGTAAACAAAAAGGGCTCAAGTCCTCGTATAATTATTATTAGTTAAAAATATATAATTTCCTGACATTAATTTCACTTAATTTTCTGCCTCTCATCTATGGTATATATACATAATGTTATTATTTATTATTGATGTCTTCATTTGTATACATATATAAAGGAGAATAGCAGCTTGTAGCTCAGTAAAACGTCATGGCAGCTCAAGCTGCTTCCCTCTCAATATTCATCAAATTGTCAGAGTTACCAGGTTGATTTTCTCTATCTTTGATTCTTACAAGCCCGATTTGCATATTATTTACATTCCTAACCATACATCTCTTTGTAATACAGCATTGCCCGAATAGTCCAGATTATTTATTCCTTGGACATGTTTGAAGAAGAAGTGTCCTACACTCTAATATCTAACATTTTATTATTTAAAGTGTCTTTATGAAAATGAAAAAAATTTGTTTATCTAGCAAAATCAGGACAGAAGGAATCCGGAATACAAAGAGACTTGAGAATAAACGAACATTTTATTTCATGAGTAGGCCAATTTAAAGACTTCAATTTTTCAAAAACAGCATCCACATAAAAATATTATGTACATAATCTAAATATGCTCTTCTCAAGCCTTTTATAAATTGCACCCCAGATATCTTATTAACAAAAAAAGTGAGCATGTCGATGTTAGGATATGTTTTAAGCATTCAAAAACTAAAATCTTGTTTTCGTTTATTTTTTATTAAATCAAATATTAAAGGAATATTTGATTTTTGTTTATTTTTTAAATTAAATGTAGATGCCACAATGAATTTCCCAAAAGAAATCAATTTTCATGAGTTTTTTAATCAGCTGTTGATTCTCCACATCTTTTAACTCTTAATAGTCTTCTGAATGTTGATTGGTTGCAATTAGCAATTAGTTACTGTTCAATTAGCTATAAATCATTCCCTGCCATTAAACAATAAAGATAGTCCATTAGTTGTGTGGATAGTTTAGCCATCAATTAATACTTAACATGCCTTTTTTCTTTAAATTTATAGAAAATGAAAGGTTGCGAGAAGTAATGAGGATGTTTTAATTTGCATACTAAAGTTTGTGTCAAGTCGACAAGAAACCATGTTTATCTGAAATAATATTTCAAAAATGAGTGTGAACTGCACTCATATTCTTGAAGACATTCCCTTTTGTTTGTATTAATAGTAGTATATTTCAATCAATTAAATAAATACTCCAGTAATTTCAACTGTATTATAGGAAAGAACCAACTGCCACTAAAAAATCTTTAGGGCCATGAAAATGATGGACGTTCTTTCAGGGACTATATAGGCTCCATGTGCAGACGACACATTTATCCAATTTCTCTATTGGATAGACCACAATTTTTGCTTTCTCGATATAAAGTGGCATTTAAGCAAAAACCATGCGGTATATGTCTTAAACTGACTCTGAAATATTTGGCCGTTATATTTATGAAGTAAAAAATACTTAAAAGTGGATGATTTTCTCCTTTTAAATATATTTGAAAACAGACTTCCTTTCTTGTTGACTTGACACATTAATACTATAAATGCTATATCTACAAAATTATCATTAGCTTATCAAATATATGTATATCCATGTATCTAGCAACAATTCAAGGCCATTGACCTTCAACCGGAGTTAATATCATTTTATTGTACCTACATATATATATATATATATATATATATATGAACAGTTTTGTTCATTTGAATCTTCCTTGGCACGTACATGGGTGATTCGGATGTTGAGGCACACACTTCTCATCCATCCCTTGTTTTGAGTCATCTAGTCATCAAAAGGACATCAACATAAATATAAATATAAACATTTTCTTCTACGGAGCAATTTTTATATGGTGTCAGAAGTCTACACATATAAAATCACCTAAGAAACAATACATTTATGAAAGATTCTTCTGGAATTTCCTTTATGTATGTACATCTATTATTTATTATTATGAAGCTCTAATAAAGAATCTTCAGGGTCCATGTCTGTTGTCCCTCCTCCAATCATTACCGCCTTTGCAAATGCAGGGATGATGCGTTCTTTATTCTTTCCTTAGAGATGAGGAGAGTTAAAGGAAACGGGTATCAAATACAGTTCACATTCCATTCATTATTTTTAAATAAAGTCATACGTCTCCCATTATAATTGTACATATTAAATGCATAGGAATAATCTCTATGTACATGTTCATTTTAATGACGCACTGCCTTTAGATTAAAGATGAACATGGCTTTGTGATATTTTGTATATGAATGACGACTCTTATGCTCTCCAAATCTATAACTTTTCAAGTTCAATATGGGAATAAGTAAGTTCAATATGGGAATAAATAATGAAGAACAGTATTCATGAAATTTAATGTAATAATAAATTTATTAGAATCTCATGTCAACAAAATTAATCACATCTACACCTTCTTTATTCAAAGCATCTTCAATCAATCCTGAAGTGTGCCGGAGCATAGTCAATACCAAGTACTACTGGCCCTCCATATGCATACATCCTTTGCTTTTCTTAAGCATTCACACACCCACTCCATTGCTGGTTCCTCTTTGAAACTTCCTCGTCTCACCTTATTTTTCTATTTTTATTAATAATAATAAATTTTATTATTATGATTAATTTCCTGAATATTTCTTTTTATATTTTTTCCCATATTGAACTTACTTATTCACATATTGAACTTGAAAAGGTATCGAGTATTGACCGAACCTCACACTTTCTGACATCAGAAATTCATCAAAACCCTTAGGTTTTTGATTTCTTAACATGTCATTTCTCCTTTTTCAAAAAATGCACTTGGGTTATAGACTCATAAAGTCTCAAATGGATATATTTGTAAAAATGTCTATATAGAAAAATATGACTAAATCCCGGACAAAAGCACCTTTGAACTTAGCTAAAAGGATTAATAACAATTTGGAATGGAATAAAAGGGGTTTATTTTGCCGGTCAAATCCATTGGATTCTGACTTGATCTAACATGTTGGAACAGGAAAAAGAAAACAGAGCTGATTTTTAGATCTTAAAAACAGTTGAAGATAAATTGATGGAGGACACAACCACAAGTGGAGATATTGAGACTCATGTGGAATTGCATCATGTTTTGTAAAATATATATAAAACACTGGGTTATTTAGTGTCGGACATGTTTGTTTTTTTTTGTGTTTTTTTGCATCGTCATGGAATGCATATAAAAGTACAGTCTTATACATATATATTTTCTAAATAGAACTGCGTAGAACATCTATCTATAACAATAATTAGTATGTCTTCGACTCTTATACTACATAATTTTATATAACTTCTAATTTCTAAAATAAATTGGGGAAATAAATGAATTTCCCATTTGATGATTGGTTATATTTGTATGACGTAATAATGATATAAATCCCTCATCCTGTTTGTTCTCGTATTCAGAGCAAGGAATTTTCAAAAAATGATTATTATACTTTTATTTCATAAATAAATTTGGGAAAGAAATTAATTCACCCTTTGATGTATGACGTAATTATGAGAAAAATTCCCTTTTCCTGTTTTTTCTCGTAACATAAGCAAATTTTTTTTTTTTTCAAAGAGTACCCTACTACATAATTACATATTATGTTTCTAGAAAAACTCGAGTCCTCTATGGGGACTCGAACTCTACACCTTTATAAGAATTATCATATAAAAATACTAATAATGTATTGCACATTTTTTTTTTTGCAATTATGCATGACTTTACCCTATAATTTCAAGCCATTATTTAGCTCATTTTTTGTAATAATATCTTATGTGTTTTTTATGTGTAGATAAAATATATATATATATATGTATAAGAACATTTAACTGAACCATGAAATATAATTAAATTATATTTTTTTTTGTAAGTCCATCAAAGACATTCCCCGTTTGGCGTACAATTATTTAGAATAAAAAATTTCTACAAGTTTCAACTCTTCCCTTTTTGAGTATGCAAGTACAGCATATACTACATACAATACAACTACTATGTACACGCTCTCAATGAGGGATGGGAAGAAGAAGAAAAGGCGGAGCAGGAGGAGGGGAGGTTTTCATCCATTAATCATCCATCAGAAGAAAACGCAAAAAAAGCGTGCGATTTTTCATTACAGTTGTATAGCTGTGGTGGAACGCGGACACTACTATTATTAACATAATAAATAGTAGTACCGAAAAAATTGTAATATCCCGTGTGCGCGAATTTTACACACATATCGAGCGCGTTGAAAAAAGAAAAAAAAAGATTGGATTGGATTGAAATTGAAATGTGATGTTCGTTTAGTTGTTAAATACACGCGTAGAGAGTTGGAGTAAGGAACTTCAGAGCTCTTTAAATAGATTTAATTTGTCATTATTATTAATACTGATTGTAGTTTAATATATATTCTGAATGTAAGGGGTATTATTATTTTTTTTGTTGAATATAAGTGTTGTTGAGAAGTTAGAAAAGAATGAATACTACGACTACGATTTGTCTGGAGCCCATTTTTGGGAGTCAAACTATAGACACAAATTCATCGACACCCTATACTGATGCAACGCAGGTAAGGAATTCACGTGCTTAATTCATGCAACTGGAACTTTGACTCATGTTATAATTAATTATTTAGACTAAAAAGAACCCGGCGAATCACATCAAACGCCCCATGAACGCCTTTATGGTCTGGTCTCAGCTTGAGCGTCGAAAAATAATTGAAATCCAACCCGACATTCATAATGCGGAAATTTCAAAGAACCTTGGAAAGAAATGGAAGCTTCTAAGTCAAGAGGAACGAGAGCCTTTTATTCAAGAGGCAGAGCGTCTACGAGTCCTTCATATGCAAGAATATCCAGACTACAAATATCGACCTCGAAAAAAGAACAACGGATCTGGAGCCAACAGCAACACCAGCAGTGCAAAGTCTCAAATCAAGGACTATCATCCTCGCTCTAAAAACCTCAAAATAATATCTACTGCCACCTCTTCAACCCGTGATGAAACCCGTCTTAAATACAAAGCGGAATTGCGGAAATCCGCCTCTCGTGGCCGTCGATTTACGCCCATGCTTCCAGCTGTCAAAGTACCTTCTAGTCCCTGTAGTAGTTCGGACATTCCTAGTTCGCCAGAGTCATTCTCCTTCAATGAGGTTCCTTCACCCCCCTCATTTTTGCCAAATAACAACCATCCACTTAATGAACACTTCCCCCCCGAATTCGAACCTTTCCCCATGGATGTCCAAGATATCTTAGGTTCAAATGGAAACGGCGGAGGGAAATCATCATCCATGTTGTCGGGGAGCCTAATCGCCGAACTCCCACTAACTGAAGGAGAAGTCCTCATTTGTAACAACTATAATAACGAGTTTATGACACCTTCGTCAATCATGGACGAGTGGGAGTCCATCACGGATCTTTTTCCTATAAATGAAGATAACAACTTATGGGGGGGAGGTAGAGGAGGAGAGGAGCTGGATTCATTTCCACCCTCCTTCTCCTCTATGTCATGGGATCGTCCCTCAGAGTCCTCTACCTCAATGTCCTCTTCCCATTCATCCTATTCCTCATCTTCTCTGTTTGAGTCGGATGTGGCAAATATGCTCGAGGGGCTAGAGGCTCCACTCCTAGGAGAAGGAGGAGGAGAAGGAACTCATCATCATGGATTTTGAGAAGAAGAAGAAGAATATTTTATTCATATATATATATTATATTTTTACAAGTCATTTGTGTTAAGTTGTTGTTGGTTTCTTTATTAGTATGTTATATTTGCCTTCTTCTTAGCGTATTAAGTATAATATCCCTAAGAGATCAACCCATTGATCTCTCCTCCCCAATGTAGTCTTTTTATATCATCTTTATTATCATTAATTCATTAGCAACATGTTTTGTACATACTCAAGATATAATGTACAAAACGGTTTTTCTTTTTCTACCTTTTATTATAATATTTGATATATACATATATATAACTATATAACTATATTTTTCACTTTTTTCTCATGTTGACGAAAAATATTTTAATATTATTATTATCCATCTTTTTTTTTGTGTAATTATGTATCCAATCAAAAACAAAAACAAAACAAAACAAAACAAAACAAAACAGAAACTACTTTTTTGTACATAAGATTCATTATTAATTCAACACTATATTTTTATATATACATATATATCTATCTATATCTCCATGTTAGAATTAAAATATGATTTTTTGTGGGTTTTTTGCAAAAAATGAAGGTTCAAGAAATCAATATTTTTTTTATTATTATATAGTTTCTATCATCTCTATTCTGCATAATATTTTTCTGGCTTAGAAATGTGTGTTGATATTATTTGAACATGTAAGGAAAATACATTGTGTTTTTTTATTATTCCGTTAAAAAAAAAAAAAAAAATGTGCGTTATTTTTTTGCGTCACAACAAATAGGTAAGAGAGAGAAAAAAAAGGCGTAGGAGAAATAAGGAAGAGAGGGGGGGAATGTTTACATTATATGTATAAAGGGTAGATTGAGAGGTGTAAAAATGAATGAAACATTCTGCGGAGAAAAAAAAAACTAAGACACTTGTGGCTAATTTTGAATGTAGTCAACTGCTGACGTCATAGCAATTGAAAGTAGATAATATGTACTTATTATTAAAGCTAAATGATTGTCTCAATTGGAAATGCGTGTTTATTTCATATTATGCGCAACAAAATAACAATAAAAAAAATGTATTTCGAGGCAAAGAAAATCTATTTTTTGGGGGCTAGATAAGTAATGGTATTCAATTATGGACTTTAATTAACTAATTTATTCTATTCTCTCTTTGTGACCTTTTAATTTGTAGCACACTCGAAAAAGGATTAATCAGTCAAATGTATCTTTCATAATAGAAATGAAAGATAATTAATTATTATTAGTAATATTATTAGGTAAAGAATGTAAAATTAAGGATATTTTCTTTCATCTCAATTTATATTTTGTATTTCAATATTCCTCTTGTATTTTTTATGAAGTAAATAGTACACAAGTAACTTAAGGAATTCAAAAATCCTTATTTAATCATTCAAAATTCATTTGTAGCCTCCTCTTCACAATACAATGCACGTCTGGTGCCAACGTTGTTTTTTTTTTTTTTTCCAATTTGCAAAACAGCCACAAATTTTTAATATTATTAAGTCAATAATTACAGAGAAATAACATCTAATAAGCTTAGAACTGCTATTCAAATTAAAAATCGAATTTTCTTGAGTAATTTGTATGTATCTCAAAAAAAAAAAAAAAAAAAAAACCAGGACGGATTCTCAAAATTCTAAAAGAAACCGGTTTGAAATATTAACTGTAACTTTTTTTGGTTGCAAGAGCATTTCTTACAATTGCATTTGTGTCATCATCATCTTTTAGGCATTTAAAAAAACAAAAAAAAACGAAAAATTACATTTATTTATTTATAAAAAAAGAACGATGAAAAGACTTATTTGGCACAGATGTCAGTAAAAAATATTTATCCCGATTGGAAGCTCCATATAAATTAAATTCAAATTTCCCGGGTTTTTTTATATATAGTGCAGTAATATTCAGAAAAATTCTTTTTTCTCCCTTGTTACGAATGTAACTTTGTCCATGTTAAAAAATTAATTGGAACTCATTTTTAATTGGTACCTTCCTCTCTACTTCCGGGCATCATACTTCCATATTCACACTCCCAATCGAATATCAAGGATTTAATCCATCAAGTGGTGTGTTGGAATAAAATTCCGTCTCTGCTCGGAAATGCTCTCACTATTTATACACCTCACACGGGTAGTTTTTTTTTTTTTTTTTTTTTTGAAAGCGTGAAATGTCTGATTTTTGCTGGAGTACAAATATTATAAACGACATGTTGAAAATGATGAAGTTTGAGCAAAAATGATGAAGTACTTTTTCTTGTCAGCTGTGTATGAAAATTTATATAACATAAATAAAACATATTTATGTAGAAATAGTATCTTTGTCAAATAAGAATTGAATGAACAGCTTCATTTTTAAAATACTTTGTAATGGAATAATCTCTACTTTTCTAGAGAAGAAGATTTAGTATTTTGTATCAATATACTATTTCAAGTTTTTTAAAAGTTATTTTTATACTAAGCTTTATAAATATATATGTTATTCCGCTCTGATCATATCCTAATTAGTGTGGTCTTGGAAGTATATTTAAAGTATATCTTTAAATATATATATTAATGTAATTGATTGTACATAGGAGATAACTGGCTTTTTGTACATGTGAGTTATTCTGAACATACAAGGTGCGTGTGGCGTCTAAGGCGTGTTTTTAACTTCTTCTTTTTTTCAGTAGGCATATGTGTAAAGTCAACAAGAAACCAAGTTTATCTGAAATATTTCAAAAATAAGTCAGAAATGTCCTCATACTCTCAAAGACATTCTCTTTTGTTTGTATTAATAGTATTATATTTCGATTAATTAAATAATTACTCCAATAATTGATGCAACTTAAATATAGGAAAAACCAACTGCCACTAAATAAATCTCTGGGTCTATCAAAAAGATGGACGTTCTTTCAAGTACCATATCGGCTCTATGCATAGTCGCAACATTTATCCGATTGGTCTATTGGATAGACAATAGTCCTTGGTTTCTCGATTAAAAGTGACATTTCAACAAAAATCGTGCGCAATAGGTCTTAAAATGACTCCAAAATATTTATGAAGTAAAAAAAACTACATAAAAGTGGGGTTTCTCCATTACAAAATTTGCAAACAAACTTGCTTTCTTGATGACTTCACACATATTTCATTCAAATAAGTAAAAAAAAACCGTTTATATCTTTATATAAATATCTACTAGTTTATCTTATAAAATCACCGTAACCCTCAAACCAGACTCTGGCACAGGCCCTGATAACATCCTTCCCAGAGAAAAAAAATATGTTTCATACCCTTGATAGAGACTCCTTTGTGATGTTGATGTCCCTTTATGTCACGCCCCCTACATACAAATCTAGGGGATTGATGTCTGGTGAGAAGCTGGGGGGAGGGGGGAGGCACAAAATCTTGGGTCAAAAAGTGAGGAAATATGTTAAATTTACATATTTGTTTATATGTTTGTATAAATATAGTACTACCTTGGTAAACGAATTCTGCTCTGATCAGTTCACACACACTTGGAATAAAATAAAAAAAATATTTGCAACTTAAAGTTAAAAAAACAGCATCATTAAAATAATGAAGGAATGAAACTGAAAATTGGGATCTCCTCCCTCCCTCCCTCCCAACGACAGCACTCAAAATTTTAGTATTTCATAATTTAGTGCATTTCTCTTTCTTTTTTTCCCCTTCACTTTTATGTGATACACACATTCTAAAAAATAGTCATAAAACGGGTACATCATAAAAACGTTCCATTATTTCATAAAAACATATTTTTTTTTTAGTAAGACTCTGATAGTCTCAACTGAAGGAAACACTTGCCATTAAATTCTGATAAAAAGAAAAAAGGCGTCAAAAAATCCGTCAAATTTGAGATAATGCTTAACTGATTGATGCATTCATTTGAATTCCAAGAAGATACTTATTAATTCATGGAGTAATTTGTAATTGTTTTATTAATGTTAACTGTATAACAGATTATGAATGACTATAAATGGAAGATAAAGACTTGGCAAAAAAAAAAAAAAAACACGGAAGAGACCCACTCCAATTATTTTCACATTTAGTTCATCTCTTAATGAGCACAATAAAAAATGTTTTAATGTATGTTTTGTCACACTATTGAATATCACAAATTTAATAATATTAAATTTTTGAATGCTCAAAACTCTTCATTAATTTCATGGAATTCAATTTAAAGCCATGTATGTATATTTTTTAAAATATATCTTTTAAAGAAAGATGCTTTAATCTCAAGGATCAAATAAAAAATGAACATACATAGGTAGGAAAAAAAAGAAAAAAGAAAGTATAAAGTTGGGGATGTTCCGGTCCGAACATTTTGACGTGAGTCCTCACTAAATTACAAGAACACGTACGAATCTGACCGAATCTATCCATCTATCTCAGCCATCTTAGGGGCTCAAGCCTCAATGATTTATCTAAATTTAAATTAAGAATGATGACAAACTGTACTTCCGTTCATGAGGGGGATACTCCAGGTTTTACAGTACTCTAACATAATATTAGGTGTACTTAAAACTTTATCAAAGAGCAATAATTGGGATGAAATCCATTTTAAGACTCATGTTTAGAAACGGTACACTCCTTGTTTGTTTTACTTCTCTAATCATGAAAATATATTTTTTGTCAATCAAAGTTGTATCCGTATTCATCTACGTAAATATTGAACTAAGAATAAACTGACGTCAATTAGCTTTTTCAATTTCTAGGACAGAATATATACATACATAAATATATATATATATATGTATAATCAAAAAGCATTCACAGATAAAGAAATTATCAATTTGTTTTTATGGGGAAATTTGGTTACACCGTCATCATTATTTCTCTTACTAAATTTTTACTCTAAACTCAGACAATTTATCTAAAATCAGAGTAGACTTTGGAATAAATAGTATGCCTACTTTTTTTATATTTTGCCATGTATAATCATCATAAATACTCTAATTAACCCTAAACTATGTAAGAATAATGGCAAATCATTATCATACATGAAAGAGAATGACAGTTTTACAGAACGATTTCATTGGGTAAACTGAAGTACTCTACTAAATTTTCAATGGTGCAATTTTAAAATTTGGACCCTTATTTAAGGACAGAATAAGCTTTAAGTCCCATGTTAAGGATCAAATGGATTTCAGAATGTTAATTCCAGCTTATTGGGATGAGTGTTCTGATCACTAATTATGATCAAGGGTAGAAGTTTCATGCCTTTAGTCACTCCAAAAAAGGCAATGAATATCTCTGTAGAATTCTTCACTGATCATTTTCGAACCATGCAGCTTCCTGTGACTGTAAAACACGTGGTAGTTCAAAGTCATCCAATGCTTAATAGTTGGATGTACAAAAAAAATAAGCTATGGGTCAGTAGTGTTGGTTTACAAACACTATTCTGACATCTGACAGATGAATTACAAAACACTGTGCAGGTGAGTATTTCAAGAGCATTGAGTCCTCATTTTCTACTTGGATATGCAGGAAGCCAGTTTTCGTCACTACAAAAAGGTCTCAATCACCTGACTCAAACTTAAGGTTAAAAGGTTCAGTCTAGAATTGAACATTAAATCTAAGGCTCACAAATATCATTTATTTATGATAGCTCTTCAAAACGAATTATCTTTTAATATACATACATATGTAAATAGTATATTTGAATTTTAATCATGACGATGAGTAAAACAGAGCAGGGAACGGACTCCTACACACGTTTTAGACTGGAGTTGCACTTAAGTACTATCAAACTATTTGTCAAAGTGAAAAGACACACGGCTCAAATAGGAGGACTCAAGCTAAAATACTCCATATATGGCAAAATTTCGTTAAAAAGAAAGTACTCAAGAGCAGCTAGCTCTGCTCGAAACCTTAAAAAACTTAATGCAACAACATGTTAATTTATAGGAATCAGTTGGTATTCGAAATAATTGTTCATGAAAACAGGGGAAAAAGTATAGATTCTGCCATTCCTGGTTGAACACTGAGGCTGTAGCACAGGATACACTGCGAATGAATTAAATCCGTGACTCATGGAAGCTCCCTCATTGAAGAAAGTATATTTAAACATTTATCTTTTATGTGTTTAAACAATATTTACCCTGATTTTTTTCCGGCATTGAGATACTTTTAAAAATAAATTGATGAATACATTCAAAATAAATTTGATTGACATATACATATCTGTTTCACTTAATTAATTAATTATTAGTTCTGATTGGCATAAAAAAACCAACGAATATTGAGCCTCAAATAAACAAAGGCTGACTCTACACATATACAAAGTAGAGTAATGCATCATTTTCAAGTTTCAAGTTTTCAAGTTAAGTAAGCTACAAAAAGTTTAAAATCTCAAAACACCAACACAAAAGCAACAACTAATTTCATGATAAAAAAACAAAAAAACAAAAAAAAACAATCCTTGTACCGATGATCAAAATTATATAATCCTAACTTTGTTTAGGAGCAATATAATATGTACACACACTTATGTAGCAGACAAAGGGCTATTATCCTCCTTGGATTCACCCTCTCTTTGGCCCCAATATTTAATATTATATATATTTTTTCTTCTATGTACTTCTAAACTAAATACAACTGAAAGAAAGCAGAGTAGTATGTACATATATTTATTGGAGCGAGTTGTAAGAGACAAACACGTGTTCAAAGTCAAGAAAACATTACGTCATTCACATATACAAAAAAAAAGCAAAAAAAGCAAAAAAATTAGCAAAATTGGAGTTATCAATCAACTTTATTATATATATACATATATGGTCAATTTATAAAATATTAATTATAATAATAATAATAATATTGTGACGTCGTATTGTCTAATATCATCGTGTCAATAAGATAAGAGAAAACTCGTCAAACAACTGCATCTAACCCATATAGTAATAATAATAATTAAAAATATCCATGCTTCTTTTTTGGTGTTATACATATGCCTGCATTAGCAAAATGCAATTTGAGCTATAGTTAAAACTGTAGAGAAATAAAGGCATGAATTACAGAATTGTAGAATAAAGCATCTGCCTGAGCTGCCATTGACTGCATCTTATATTAAAAGGAGTATGCACACTCCTTCCTATAAAAACTAACTACATACATATATATAACCCAAAAACTCACACATGTGTCCTATGTTTGTGTGCGTTTTTTTGTTGTTTTTTAATCAGCTGTTGCTTGTCTTTTGCTCCTCATCTATTATGTTCTTAGGTTTGAGTGGTTGAATAATATATTAACGAGCTCTTGAGCTCGAAACAAATCTCTATACATTCTTGTAAATTGTAAAGAATTGGCCGACTGCAATGTCATGTCTGACTTTTTTTACCTTCTCTTTATTTCCCTTGGTGTATGATGATGGTTAAAGAACGCTTTGTGGATGACATCTCATTTATTTTAGCAAAATATTTAGTGTTTTTAATTTGAAGGGGGTTTAGGGAGAGGAATTGGAGTTAGAGTGGATCCTAGGAGTAAATAAAGCGATGAAGAACTCAAAAAAAAAAAAAAATTGAGAGCCAGTGTTTTGATCAAATAAAAATTACATTGGTCAGCAGTCAAAAACCCTAAGGGGTATAAGAATATTAAAAGTTATTTAGTTTTGCTCGCTGATTTCTAAAGTTGTCGAGAAATCAGGCCCTACTTTTTGAGCTAGTTTGTCCCTTTTTCCAACTTCAACTTCAATTTAAGCCTATGAGGATACTCATTTTGAGCATAAAAAAATAATAATTCGCTAGTGCATTTAATACATATTCCATTTTCCGTCTTTGTTTTGATCTAAAGGGACTCCTGGGGGCGTAGGGGACGGGAGTAGGATCAAAAGTCAATCAAATCCTTTGTACTTAAAAAAATTCCTTGAATATTACATAAAATGGATTAATAAGGAATGCATTAAAGATCTGAGACTCACAGCTTTCTAACGAGATGTCAAGCGTTCCATAAGAAGAATCATTAACTAAGAAGAAATCGTCCATCTAAATGTGTAAACTTTCATTCAATTTCGAGCAAAAATTTGCTACAAATCAATGACTCACGGTAGAGCTACTTAAGTAGTAGTAGCACGCAGAAGGATTAAGAAACTACTTGAAATACTTCTGAACGCTACTACGTAAGTAGCTCAACTGTGAGTCATTGATAACTTTTATTATACTTATACCCCTAAGGATTTTTGAAAGCTCAAATTTGTTGACCAGCGTTATTATTTCAAATTCTGAGTAAATGACATAGGCCGATCTCGGTTACATTTTACATAATTTCATATTGGATTTGATCGTTACTCCACGGTTTTTCGTTACAAAACTCCAAAAGTAATTAAATCTGCAATTGACATACAGGAAAAAAAGAATAAAAGGTCAGTTCGTGACATTAAGATTTAGAGTTTCTGTTATATCCACACAAACACTATTACTCATACTCCTTGAGCTATCACTGTATCCCTACAATATTCCCCCCTCTGAATTTATGGCGCTTAATACATACTTTAGTTCTGCTGTGCCGCCACTTGTTGCCTATCTAGATCCTCTTCTAACATTTTCAGTTGACGTCATTATTATGAAAATTGGCCGCCATGTTTTGTTTGTTTTGTTCCTTAGGTAACAACTTAACTCTCAACAACACTTTTGCATTCAAAAATGACATCATTTGTGACATCATGAGTGAGAACGATCATTAATGAATATTCTCTTTTTTTTTTTGTTCAAAATCCATTTACTTGGATCCTTCATAAGTATAAAAAAAAATCTCACTCAATCTCTCTCCATTTTCAATTACTTTTTATGTGGAGTAATTTGAATATGAAGATTCTTTGATGAGAATACTAAAAGGAAAGAAAGAAAAAGAGGGGAAGAGGAAGAAGGATTCATTTGGATTTTTATAGCACTTTTGGGATTTGCAAAATCCCATTTCTTTCTTGATTACAGATATTGTATATATAAGCTATCAAAGCCTTCATCTTTTGCAAATAAGGATATGTTTGAAACAGAGTTTCGATCAGGGTCTTGTATGAAATTTCTGGGATAGAGCCCCCTCCCCCTTTATATTAATTTTACAGGTTCCCCTAATACGTCTAAAGACGTTTTATTTAATTGTTTTAACACCAGGCATTTAAATTGAGAAGTAAACATTGATACTAACACTATACATTGAAAATACTTATTAATTAATTTCCTATGTCAGTGCCATTGTTTGACCCTATTTTGCTTTCCCAAAGAAGAGAAAACACTTAGCGCAACTCTTTGTTTTAAAATACAAAGGAGCTGAGTTGAGCAGTTCTTTTGAAGGCTGCGTAGGCAATGTGGGAGAAAAATTTGTAAATATATTTTTTGTATAGGAACAAATTTGCTGATTAATTATTTTTATTCATTTGTAAATTGAATTAAATTCTTTCTTTTTTTTTTTGAAAAAAAAATCAAAAATCAAAAATCAGTTTGTTTTTTATTCAGAACTTAAATTTTGAATTTTAATTTCTATTTGTTCCATACCTTTTCAAGTTTAATATGGGAATAAAGAATAATGTTCATGAAATTTAATATAATAATAAATTTATTAGAATCTCATGTCCTTCTTCAATTAATTGTTACAGAGCTGTTATTGATCTTTGCTCCAAAATGCTGCAATCATTTCTTTCAGCAATACAAATATTCTCAATTTTTCTATATAACTAATTCTCTTTTTACAAAGGCTTTCAAAATTGACCAAATATGCTCAATGAGATTGAGCATAGGACTGTAAGGCCCAAGTCTTCAAATTTTGTTGCTTGAAAACTCTTTTTCATTCAAGACATCTTCAATTCCCAGTTTGAACTTGAAAAGGTATAGATAGGCAGAAATTACGCCACAGGTCAGAATAAGTAATTTCAATAATAATATGACTTATTTATCGTATCGGATTTATTAAAAAAAAGTATATGGACAGGAGGTAAAAAGAGGGCATGTTCAGTCAAAATAGGACGGCTGATCACTTTACATACCATTATAATGAGAAAGTGATGAATTTATGGATACTAAATAATTTGTCCTCATTGTAATGTACAGCCTTTCAAGTCCAGTATTGTCCTTCGAATGTATGTATCCGTTATATACTTCTTAGTCTTTCAAAAGAGACTTGATTCCATGTTAATTATTGCTAAATTGTTCACTCTATCCTTTTAAAAATTAAAAATGCATCCATTGAGCCGCGGCACGTTCCTCTTTTTGACAATGAGTTTAAAATTTACGTATAATATACACTTTTTACATACATAAGTGATAAGAGAACAGAATCAATTTGTAGTAATCTTGTGGAAATACACAAAATTACAGAATTCACTTATCAAATGTCACATCATTTATGATGTTTCAATCATTGCTTTATTATGCCTATCAAAACAAATCCTTTAAATTCCACATGAAAAAAATGATTTTTCCTCTTATATAAAAACATATATTCTTGCAATTTGCTTTAATGTGTGTAGAAGGACTAGAAAATAACACATGCAAATAATTTGACCTGATATCAAATACAATATGTGAATGCATTGTCAAATTATTATTATTTTATTTCTTTAAAAAACAAAACAAAAACAAAACACGTGAGATCAATTTACAAAGAATGAAATATAAAATGTGTCATTCAATTTTACAATGAGAATAAATTCTAAGAAATTGACTTTTGTTTTTATTTTCCTTAGTTCGTTCTTCTAGATTTCAATTCCAGTTGATGTTTAACATATTTGATGTATTTTGTATATATATATATATATATATATGTATGTAATATATGCGCTTTTGAGGAGTTAAGAAGGGGAGAGAGAGAGAGAGAACATGTGAGTAATTTGAGCTTGTTGCAATAGGTATTATTGACATGAAGTATTAAAAAGAAAATAAACGTAAATCTTGGATAGGAATATGTACATTTACAGATAATAATAAATGAAACGTCAGGCAGAATAATGATACACCTGCAAATTCAAGCCTTTGAGTGATTTTTATTCATCAGCTGCTGATTTGTCAACTACTTTTCCCCTGAGTTAGTTTTATGAGCAGTGTTAGAAACCTTTGCTAACAAGTGTTAAGGGAGAACTATTGGAAAATTCAGTTATAAATAATATCACTAACAACAGACATGAATCTCCTCATCTTAGTAGACGAGAGATTTTAAAAAAAGTCAAATTTTTTTATACATAATATTTATATTTAAATATATATATAAACTTTCCTAGAATTTGATCCACAAAATATAGTGTACTCTATTTGTACTCAATTTATAATTATACTATATCGTAGATAAGGTGTTTATTTGTATTGAATTCAATATCAAAGTCTTTGTATGTAGCCTTCAGAATAGTGATGATACGATGTTAATACGTTAAAATAATGAGTGTTACCAATTCAAAATCGCATTATCAAATCGGTCAAAAATAGTCTAAAATCACCGAAAAGAAAAGAGATATTTTGTGTTAGTGTAAAATTCTATTACGTATAGCTAGCTAGCTTGGCAGCACCATACATAAGCAGCCGTGAATAATTCCTAATGTTATTAAATGAATAATATAATCTCAGAGTTGGTAAGGATATGCAAGTACTACTACCAAGTCATTTATAAGTTATAAGTTATCTTAGGCTCATAATAGTAGTCATTGCACTATGATTGAACAATTGTGGCGAAGTAAGGAGAGCTAATTGACTATCTTGCACCACGTGGATGGTAATATGACTTTAAAAATGGAATCTTGTTAAAAGAAAAAAAGAAAAACTTCCACCGCTTCGATACACACACAAAATATTTAAACTCATTACACCATACAAATCTACGACTAAATCTCTTGCATCAGATTCACATAATATGAACATTGGACACAGAATAAAGATATTTTCCGTTAGTGCAAATTTTCCATATTTTCTACATAGCATATATAGCATTACGTCAAAAGTGTCAAAGATTAAATTATATCATTAATTAAATAATGGGGAGGAAATCGAGTACATTTTTTCTCTCTTTTTGAAAATTTATTTGATTTGATTTTTATTTGCAATTGCAAGAAACAAATTACAAATAAAGTCTTATGCAACTGTTTTACATTTATAACTGAGTGTTTATGTTATGACTGTCGTTGTTAGGAGCTAATTAATTATTGACATATAATTTAAAAGACTAATTGAAAAAAAAAAAAGCAAAAAAAAGCCCCGTGCAAAGTTAAAAAATAATATCTTATTTTCCTTTTTTATTGTATGATTTTGTTTTTATGCGTATTTAGTTATTCAAAAAATAAAAGTAAATTTTATGCAAAAATACTTGAGCAATAATCATCATTGTCTTTTTGCATTCTCTCTTAAATACAATTTATGTCAAAACAATGTAAAAAAAAAAAAACCGGTTTCCTTATGTACAGTATAGTATACATCTATAATATATATTTAGTTCAAGACAAGAAACTACGCAAGAATGTATAAATAATTATTTAATAAATCAAGACTCATACAACAGCAAAACAAAATTTTTTACATACATAAAAATACATATATATATATATATATATATATATATTTGCAAACAAAATCATTTACAGCTCCTTTTTTATTTTTGCTCTCTGCTAGTCAAAATTTGGCCAATTATTTCATTACATAGAGTAAAAAAAAAAATGATAGTTTTTTTTGAAGCTTTTAAAATCTATGTAGAGTGAAGACTTAATAGTCTGACTGACTCCATCAATTTACTCTAATATTTCTAAGCATACTTATGATGTTTTTTTTTTTTTAATATGAAAATGGATAAATATTTTATTTTGTCTGGAGTCGATGAGTCAAACATTAATAGACTAAAGTGGACACAGAGATACTGAGTTCTACTAAATATGCTGTAAAGTATGCTCTATCAATTTTAAAGGAACTATTCTTCATTTAATAGTAGGAAATGGCTCACAGATTTAAAAAAATTCCACGAATAAATTCTAAAAAAAACAATTTTAATAATATTTGAACTCAAAAATTCTACCTATTTTTATATTCAAATAATCATATCTACCCATTTATCATAGAAATTGCAAACCCTAGTTTCTTTCTGAGTAAGTATTTTTCATATACATCTCCTCTATATAACTAAGTCTCGATAAATTATGTACATATCTAATTCTTGAATATTTATGCTGAGAAAAACTCAAGAGATGATGTCTCAATGTAATTTCTTTATCCCTTAATGGGGATAATTCTTAATTTATGAAGGAATTAATATGAAATCTTTTTTTTTTTTTTTTTTTTTTTTGAATGCAAAATATATAAACCTTCAGAGTAAAAGGAATTGCTTCTATAGACATAACATGTACCTATTCTACCTAATTTGGCCTATTTCCAAAGCTTTTTTTCTAATCATCAGGTAAATAATATCTCTAAAATTTATTTTTGAACCATGGTGGAGAGAAAACTACGAAAGAAACTCAATAAGAATCAGTCAAAAATTGTATAATGACACAAAATGTTCATGTTCCCAAGGTTGACTCAGCCGGCTTGTCATTACTATTTTACAAAATTTCATGTGAATTATTTGGTAAATTATAACATAACAGAGGTGGAGTCAATAGGAGTGCAAAATTATATTTTGCACTCCTCAAGTTGAAGTAATTATGGATCTAAAAAATAATAAATGATTTCCCTCCAAAGCAAGGGAACTAATTACGAAAAAAAAAGAAGAAAAAAAAAAGTTTATGAGAGTTAGTGATGTCATGAGTCTGACCCTATTCGTGAACCGTCAAAAAAATAATTGTAACCGACCCACACTTCGTTTCTTGTACGATGACAAAATAATTCTTTTAAAATCATTTGATCATTTGCAAAATTGCATGTACATAGATTGGGCTATATATAGTCCAATGGTTAGCTATACCAAGTTCCGGACGGACCCAAACTGCAAACTGTTTTCAAAACTGTGACTCAAATCAGACTCATTAAAAAATATGTGTCTAGAATTTGTAAAGATCCATCGACCTGACAGGATCCACGAATCAACATTACGTAGTAATTTGCAGATATAAATATAAGCATTCAGTATTTTCCTCATACGAATATTTATAAAAAATCAAATATTTTTTGATCTTGTATCCATATTTTAAAAATGGAGATACAAATTTTTGTATGGGCTCCATTAGAATTTCATATAGCATGCATTGTAAACGCATATAATTACAATACATCACTACTAAGAATCAATGAGCATCACTAATTATAACAACATGAGTTGAACTTAAGAGCCTTTGCATTCAACTAATATATATTAATTATAGAACTTTCTTCATTATAAAAAAGAGGTTATCAATATTTCTATCACTAAAGAAATTACTTCTTACATATAATCAAGACATTGTTTAATGCACCTCCTATCCCTAAGGTAGTTTCTTGATTGTTAAACAATACTTTTAATATATGTGAGAAGTAGGATAATAGATACTGCTAATAAAGAACCTTACAGACAAACAGACTCACGAAAGTTCACTAATGATTATTTATTTTGAAAATATTCAATTTACGAGTTGCTTAATCTCTTTTATCATATTTTTTTTTTTTTCTTCTAAATTCTTGATTTTTTTCCCTTCATGCATTACTCTTTGTATACGTATATGTATGTACAAAAAAAGTAAAATCATAAATATACTTAGGCATGTATGTAAATTGCCACTAAAGAAGGAAAACAGAAGGAAAAAAATTAGCTGATTAAAAATTACCTTTATAAAAAAAACAAACAAACAAGAAATTAACATAAGTTATTTGAATTTATTCCTAACAATAATTCTCAAGGAAAATGACGTAGAAATAAGTTTTTCCTTTCTCCAAGATAAACAATACATTTGTGAGTGAGAGTTGAGTCTCGAGAACAGGGGAAAATCAAGACTTTAAAAGGAGTGAGTCCAAGACTATGGGTCGAAAATTTAATTGTGTTTGTGATAGAGAAGGAAATTTTTACCACTTCTGCTTTGATCCTTAGTTTTGACGCCGAGTCTTTTGGGAATCAAAATCTAGAGGATATGAAGAAATGAAGGAGTCGAAGACAAGGCTTTTGGGATCTGAGACTAAAAAAACAACTTTGAGGAATCAAGACTCAAACTGTTGCTAGAAAGGAAATAGTTTAACCCATTTGCTTTACTCTGAAAAACGATATTAAGATAAGAATACCATTTTTTTTACCGTAAGTGCTGTAAGAATATGAGTCTCGAGAACTCTGTACATCCCATTTGAGTTCTACCTTTTGAAGACACTAAATCTTATTTACAAATGTTTTTTGGGGGTCTGATTTATGAAAAATTAATTTCTATATTTTGTCAAACGTTCCACGTGCTTTGACTAACTTCATGTCCATGATAATTGTAGTATCTCATTTTTCTACGATTGAAGCAATGTTTTTATTAGCTTTTTGCATGGAATTGGCAAAGGGTCATTTAATCCCAAGAATTTTTGCAAAAAAGTCGATATTATATAGAATGTTTAAAAATGAGTCTGAATGAATAATGCACTGGTTTCACTCTCTAAATCATCCAGTTATCAGGTGATTTGATACTTAAGAGATTACTAAATTACATAATAGGCCTTCACTAATCCTTTAATATACTTATATATCTCTCTTAATCCTTCGACAAATCTTTTTAACATTTATTTTATTACATTTCCTGGTCAAAATGCTGTAAAATAATTCAAGTCCTCAAGAAAGGGACTTTGATTTTGGCTTTATTACTCCAATTAGAATATATGTTAGAATCAACATTTTGAACTTTAAAGGATGTATTTACATTCTGTATTAAATAAAGCAGAGCCTTTTTTGGTGCAGAAACTAATAACTATTTTATATGTTTTTGAATGAGGTGCATAACGGATTTTTAAATCCAGGAAGAGGGGCATTCTGAAAATATTTATGTGGGTACATACATATACATACTAGGGGACCATGTTTGGATTCCCAAAAAGTGGCCACTTCCCAACTATCACAAAACGTTTTCAGAACGTTTTTAAAACTTTTTTATTTGAAGATCGCTAAGTCTTGTTTTATATTAAATATTTCTTTATTTCCATTTCTAGCTAGTGCATAACTTTTTTAATCTGTGCAAAAGTTTATTAGCTATTAGGACAGCCAATTTATACTGCAGAATACTCACCTTCTAATTTTGTATTAAAAATTATGAAGTGACCCAGCAATGGGCCATTTTTTGTCAATTACGTCTTAAAATATTTATAAGAGCGAAGCTGATGAAAGAGAATTTGTTATTAACAAATTAACAAATCAGTATAAAAATGTGTGCTTCATTGTCAAAAAACAACAACCCTAACAACAGGAGATAGATGAGGACTCATCGTACTCTAAGAATAGATTTTTCATTTAGTATCAGTGATCTTCAAAATGAAGAAAATAGAGACTAAGAATTTTATTTTAAAGGATTTAAGGAAATGGAACCTGACAATACAAATTCGATTTGATGAGAATCTAATCGTTGTAAGTATTAAGCTATTAAAAGTTTTTAATAATAGTTTTCTTGTTTAATTAGCAGATTCTGAACACTCTTAAAGCAAGTAACGAAGAATTTAACTTTGAATATAGTTCAGATTTAGGAAATTACAAATCAATAGAATTATTTGTTATTATATTTTTATATTATTGTTTGTGATTATTAATAAATTGTATTGTTTGTTGTTATACTATGAATCTGTTAATTAATCTATCAATCAATAAATATCATTCAAATATACATATATATGATTGATTCTGTTTTCTAAAGGTTTTATATAACGTCCAAAGAACCTACTAAGAACGTTCTTAAAACTAGCTGGATTGACCCAAATTTTGTTGCATTTGTATTCAATATTCAAAAAATAACACAAAAAATTATTTTTCACAGAATTCAGAGCACTCCAATAAGGAACCACCTGGAAAAGTTGCAATTCAATGAATTAAACTGCAACTAAAGACTCAAGAATAAAAGATTCATACTGTTATATGAATAAGAAAACTCTATTATATAGAGTTTAAGAGCTCATTATTGTACATCCATTATTTCAAATCATTGCGTCTTTTAATATGATAGCGACATTTATCAACTTATGTTCATATCTGATTCAGTTTTAATATTTTTATGCAATGAATGAATCAGATATCTGTGAACTCACCAGTACTCATTCAACTGCAATTTTTAAGAACTTTTCTCGAACTCAAATTGACAAAGACTTGTGACTCAACTTAGAGGAGTCCTGAAAAATGACTTCTCCTCCATATCTCTACTGTATCTCACTTCCTTTCCTTAGAAAAGAGAAAGAAAAAAGAAAAGAAGAAGATTCAAAATCATTTGGTATTTGCCCAATGCATCCCAATTTACGTGGAACTTGTCTTTATTTACTACTAGTTAAGTTCACTGTATGACAAGTGAGAGTTCGAGTTAAACTAACCAATGTTCAGAGCATTAATAAAGGGAAGAGAAGAGGAGAAATTTAGAGCTTACAAGAAATAGTACATTCTAAATTTATAAGTCAGTGGATTTCCTTCGTGACTAACAGGGGCTTTTTATGACTCGACTTTGAGAACTCGAATTACAAAAAAAAAAAATAATTACTGCATTTTTAAAATATTTCTTTCCCTTGATTTTACAGAAAAAAAAATCTCCTGAATATAGTTTTTAGTCATGGGGTCCCTTGGGTTTTAAACTTTAAAGAAAGGGGTCGGAAAAGATGGCGAACTAACTGTACTGAATGATGAAGGAGTTGCATTTGAAAGAAGTGTATTACTACATACTATGAGGAAAAAATACCCGGAAATTTGAATTTAAGTTTTTTGAGATTATGATAGGGACAAATATTTTTTGTTTTTAATTTGGCAGATTTGTCACTGACAGGTATCTCAAATTACACGTCAAAATATTCATTAGTGTTTGAGAAACGGGCCCTTAAAATTGATTTTTGCGTTTTATAAAATGCCTAAAAGATGATGACACAAATGCAATTTCATGAAATGTTCTTGAAACCAAAAAAGTTAGAACGAATATTTCTGACTGTATTCAATTGAAATTTTGAGAATTCGTTATTTATTTGTCGAGATACATAACCTATTACTCAAGACAACTGACCATCCGATTTTTAATTTTAATAGCAGTTCTAAATTCAGAAGCTTTTATTCTGTAATTATTGAATTAATAAAAATTTTGTAACTGTTTTGAAAATTTAGTAAAAAATCATTGGCAAACGTATGTACATTGCATCATAGTAGGGAGAAGGGGCCTACTTTTAAGGGGAAGGAAATGAATTTTGGATAACTAAATAAACATTTTTTAATTCCCGATATTTTTTGCCCATTAAAAGTACATTATTGCCTACAAAATCACTTTTAAAAAAAATTATTTTTTTCGCTCGTTAAATGCCAAGCAGCATTTATTTCTTGATAGCAACAACTTACAGATCTACATGTTCAATGTATATACATAGATAAGTACATATATATAAATATATATGTACATTTGCACCAAATGTTTGTTTTATATTATATATCCTTGAAATTGCATTAAAATAGTTATATATGTACTTGCTTACTTAAACATATATTATTATGTACATATGATAAATTGTTAAAAAAAATTTTTTTTTTATGCGTAATGTTGTAAACATGGAATAATGTTTGTTGACTTTGTTCCCAGAATCATACTGTATCTCCATATACTTACATACATCTATGAAAAGCCTCGTAGCAACAAGGGCATTCGTTTGTCTTACCACCAAGGAGTCCATTGATTCGTGACCTCACTTTTTGAGTCATCTTTAAAGAATCTCAAGGTTCTGTGACTTTGTATTAGATTAATCGACCAACTACACTGGTCAACGGTCAAAAGGGGTATCTTAAGTATAATAAAAGTTATTTAGTTTTGCACGCTGATTTTTAATCAGTAATTTTTTTTTTTTTTGAGATTCCTAAAGTTGTCGAGAAATCAGACCCTACTTTTTGAGCTAGTTTGGCCCTTTTTCCTACTTCAACTTCAATTGAAGCCTGGAAGGATACTCATTTTGTGCATTAAAAAATAATGATCCGCTAGTGTATTTAATGCAAATTTCATTTCCAGTCTTTGTTTCTACCTAAAGGGGCTCCTAGGGGCGTAGGAACCGGGAGTAGGCTTAAAAAAATTCCTTGAATATTACATAAAATGGATTAATAAGGAATGAATTAAAGATTTGAGACTCACAGCTTTCAAACGAGATGTCAAGCGCCCGATAAGAATCCTTAACCAAGAATAAATCGTCCATCTAAATTTGTAAACTTTCATCCAATTTCGAGTAAAAATTCTCTAAATATCAATGACTCACGGTAGAGCTACTTGAATAGTAGCAAGAAGAATGGTTTTCAGCTGGTTTCTTTAATGCATTCCTTATTAATCCATGCCCCTTAGGATTTTGAGAGTATGATATCAAATATTGATATTCTTTGTCGATTAATTATTATTGTCAATATATGTATGTAGGTATTTTGAAATAGTTACGAAAAAAGTAAGACAGTGGGTGTTGAATTAAATTGCCTTGTATGAAAAAAAAAAGTGTCTTTATAATCTTTTAAAATTGCATTTACTTTCTATATCTAATATCTTATATAATATATAAAACATATCTAAACTAAAAAACTTCTACACGTATCTCCTTCTAACTTTCACTAATAAACATATCAATACTACACATTTTTTTGGTTCCTCAAATACTACAAATTAAAAAAGGTTAAATCCTAGTTTCCATTTTATTATGACCCTTTTCGATGATATGGTCGTCGATTCCATGAGTAAATATATCAGGCAAAATTCAATTAAAATTTTGCCGCTCAAATAGTGCGATCCCTTTGTTCGTTTGTTTCTTTTTAGCCACCAAAAAAACTCAAATGACCTCATCCGAACCCCCCCCCCCCTCCAGATTGACAAATACCTGAACCTTTTTACTTCATATCTAGACTAAAATTTGGCCTTCTAAACCCATTCAAATCGCATTTGAACATCGAAATAAGACTCAAGTGATCTTGAAGGCAGACAAAAAAATTTTCTATGCTCTTTTTTGGGCCAATTTACTGTCAATTCACCCTTCCCCTGCTCCTCATAGTCCACGTAGCTGACCATTGATTGAACAAACAAAGGGACACTCGCTAATTAATTTGTGTATATATATATATATATATGCATAAATATAATTCTGAAAATTGCTACAATATTGTATTTGAAAAATCGACTGATGAATCATCAATAGGATATTGTTTTTTTTTTCAAAAAAACAACAAAAAAACACATAAAATTCAACATTTGCTTAATAAATCCATATCAAATGAACTCTGATATGCCAATATTTTTATTATTATGTTAGTCACTATTTATTTATGTTTGTAAATTGTTAAGTAATGAGACAATTCGTTTAGTTAGTTTGCAGCGCTAATGAATTTTTGAGTCAAATCTATTTACATGAAACCGGCCACATATGATAAATATACATATATATATATATGTCTATTTATTACCAAATTGTATTAAATGCCCTGATCATCATCTAGTATTTTAAGGATTAAAAGGTTCTCATGGATCCGTAAGTCTCCTACCTAAAATACTTTGTTACATAAGGTAGAATAGGAGTCAAATGTATGTTTGATTTTATTGCAGTTTTTTTTTAATAAAACGTAAATGTCACGTTGCATCATCAAATTAATTAATCAAATGTATAGATTATTAACATTTTGTCAATTCAGGGTGAATTGACAAATAAAATTCTTGTTTTAAGTTACGTGATATGCACATTTAAGATAATTTTGTGATTGTGGATTTTTTTAAAAAAAGCAAAAAAAAACTTGGTCCCATCTATTTGACAGTCTACAGATATGACGTCAGAAGGGCATCATGGGTTCTCACACTCTATACATATTTATAGAGTGTTAGCTGTAGTTAAAAAATATAATTTTTCAACTATAACCTAATGGTACCTAGCATTTTAACTGTTATTCATTTATTCTTATATTAAATATGTGCATAACATACTGAATGACTCATCCAACATTCGAATCATATTACTTACTCATGACGTATATTAAAACATAAATAGCAATAGTTAAATGCAATAAGTAATATTGAGACATATCTAATTGGTTACATGAATATTTTATACACAAACACTATTATGCTTAAAAGTTTTTGTACTCATATGCAACTTTAATTCAACATCAACTATCGATAATTGGCCCAAGTAAAAAACTCTATTTTATGTACAAAAGTAAAGTGAGTTAAATCAGATCACCACGTTTTGTTGGAGCTCAAAGACAAAGTTGATTCGACATTTTGATCCAAACTCCAAATATTTCTTGAAGTGTCGAGTTCGAGGTCTCTTTTGTATTCGACAATATATCGTTAGTGATTAGAGGAATCGTATATAAATCCGTCAAGAAGCCTTTATAATATATGTATCTATAGTTAGACAAAAGCAAAGTGTTGAGATATTGTTGAGTTTAAGAAGAGGAGGAAAAGTACTTTTGACAACACTGGGTTGATAATCCATTTGAATTCAGTCTCCTCTGTATCTTTGAGGCAAGAACTCACTAAAATTATATCTAAGTTCAATTTCTGATTATTAAGAAATCATGCCGAGAGATTGCGTTACTTCTCTTGGATTTTGACTATTCAAATTCACTTTAATCCTTTCTGTTTCTGTCAGACATTGATTACACAGGTCAACAAAGAATTAAGAAACCAGCTGAAATCCAGCGGGGTGTTAATACTTAAGTAGCTCTATCGTGAGTCTAAGATTTCTAGCGAATTTTTGCTCGAAATTGAATGAAAATTTTCAAGGACGATTTCTTCTTAATTAAGAATTCTTATCAGGTGCTTGACATCAGGTTTGAAAGCTATGGATATCATCTCTTTAATGCATTCCTTATTAATCCATTTTATGTAATATTGAATGAGTTATTTAATTACATAGGATTTGACCGACTTTTGAGCCTACTCCCGTCCACTACGCCCCTGGGAGTTCATTTAGTTCAAAACAAATACGGAAAATGGAATATGTATTAAATACACTAGCGAATCATCATTCTTTAATGCATAAAATGAGTATTCTTCTAGGTTTAAATTGAAGTTGAAGTTGGAAAATGTGCCAAAAAAGCTCAAAAAGAAGGGACCGATTTCTCAAAAACTGTCGGACTCTCGAACAAAAACAATTACAGCTTTGAAAATATAATTTAATATTGTATTAATAGCAATCAGGCATTAAAATCCAGAGGTACCATATAGTAATTGCGGACACGCTCTCTCGCATCGACAAAATGCCCATCTCTACCCATAATATACATTTGAGCAAAACAAATTAAATACCAACTATTGCTATTGTTTATTGCATGCAACTGAGCCTGACTTTAATGAGGCTACTATCAATATATATATATATATATATATTATACATTCTCAAGGGAGTGTTTTAAAGAACATTTTGGGCTGTAAATAGTGGAAGTTATAACAAAAATAATACAATATAATTATTATTTTTTTGAAAAATAACAATGTATGTAGAGAAAAAAAAAACAAAAAAACAAAAAAAAAACTAATCAGTTACTACTTAGAACTTAAAATGAAATAAATCACTTGTGTGAAGTAAGGAAAAATAAAAATATGTATAACTAATAATAATAATAATTGTATGTAAAACCTCGTTATAGTTTGGAGAGGGGGGGGGGCGAAGATCCATGTTTAGAAAAAAAAAAATGAAAACAACCAAGGTACTTATGAATCTTATAAGAGTCATGAAAATACAATTTAACTCTTTGAAGAAAGTGTTTTTTTTAGCCCATTAATTAAGAAAAAGAAAATTCTCTCAAACTTTTCTACAGGAACGTAATAAGAAAAATACAGGAACATATTCAAATCAGTGTGTTTTTTTAGGGGAGTTTTTATGTAAGTAAATTGGTTGTATTGATAATTTTTTTTTGTGTTCATTTATGGTTCTACTTAAAAAGAAATAACATATATATATTTTCTTAAAGAGCACTTTAAATACTTGTATTCTATGTTATGTAACTTAGTCATTTAAAACATTAAATTTCTTATTTATAAAAAAATAAATTACATCAAATCTTTGATTTGCTCTGGAGTAAAAAGCCCTACAAATTTTAATAATTGTGTTCAAATTTATTTTATATAGAAAACGGACAAGAAAATCTTAAAAAAGTATAAAAATTAAAAAATATATATAAATAAAAATTTCAAACACTGTTAATATAATTAAATTAAATCGAATTCCCTACAAAACCAATTAATAAAAACCCTTTCATTTTTGTATACATATATTATACCTAAGAACTAAAATTTGAGTGTACTTTCATAATGAAAAATATTGAGGTCAAGGGCTACAAAATAAGGTCATGACTCAAAAATGAGTCTGAGTAAAAAAATAAATTTAGTCAAACCTGATCTAACAGTCACCTGCTCTATGCGTGTCACTGGGCAAATACCCAGTTCCCATGCAGGAAATTTATAGCATAAATGCACTGTATTAAGTCTGCTCCTGCAATCCCCGGCCAGCGGTCATCCAAAATAATGCATACCAATATAGATAAACCCACTTCAACGATCTTCTTCTTCTGATTAATTATTAAATACAAAACTTTAGTAGCTGTTCGCTTGAAGTGGAAGAATTAATCATTCCAAATAAATACATTTTAATCCCTGTCACTCGGAGATGGTCTGATGAGTACTTACTACTCATATTTTTATACAAGTTTATATGCAATAAATAAAATATGTATAAGAATGTACATAAACGGCTGTTTTTCTTCACATTGATTTTTTTTTCTCTCTCTCTCTCTCTCTCTCTCTCTCTATGTATCTGAGAATGAATATGACAATTTTTACAAAGCCAGTGATGCATTATTAAAATTTAAAGCGAATGTAATTGATGGAAAAAATATTAGTATGCTACTAAATTAGAAAAACAGAGGTTGTTTGAACAAAAGGAAATTTCAGATTTTTTTAATAACGTTATTGAAAATTATATTATTCATTTTGTTATATAAGTGCATATTGATACAAATTATAATTAGAGTTATTTTTATTCTAATTTTTGGTTATATTTTATAAAAAAAGTTTTAAATACAAGTATGCATATTATTTGAATCAGTGTATTTTGAGGCTTATACATTCTTTGATGCCCAATTTTCCGGATCATAGTTTTAAAAAGAAGCATATCTGCTTGCACTAAATGGTCACATTTTTAATTTCCCTTGCCTGACTGCTTTAAACAGGTTGGACTGTATTTATAAAGTTTAAATTTTTCTTATATTGATTTTTAATTCCTCAAAATGCTTTATTTGTTTTTAATTTGGCACACCTAGTTTGGAAGCTCAATAAATGTTTTGAAAATAGATGTGTCCAGGGGTTTTTGTCAAAAGTTGAGGCAAGGAGCCATTTAAAATAGGGAATTAATGATTCAATTTTGATTAAAAGTATTTCTGGCTTTGGTGTTAATTATACTCAATTTTAAGTTGATAAGATGTGCAATTCAAGCAAAATTGTTGCTTGAATTATTATGATTAAATGACCCAGTTTTTAATTTGAGTTGGTTTTTATTTAAGAACAAAAGTGAAAAATTATTGCCTTTGACTGTCTGTGGTTATTCGTATCCTTCAAAAAATAACTATTCTTCTTTTAAATTAATCTCTTTTTACGTCGTTGCAAAAGTTATGCATTTTCCTAAGAGCCCCCCCCCCCCCCCCCTCCCTTATTTTCCGTCTCATCAGATTGTTTTCATCATAAAAGCATGATGAACAAGTCTTTAAGCATTTTCGGAGATTCATTTTTTCCAATTAAGAAACAGCCCCTTTCTGTCTGCTTAATTAGGATGAATTAGACCACAAAAGCGAAATTTATGTGCATATGTATAAATTTGGAAGGAAGTTTACCACCATGGATATACAGTCAAACCTTCCAAATTCTCTTCCGAAACGCTCTTGACCATATTTATAAGACTATTAAAAATAAAATAGTAAAGAATGTTTTTCATTCAAGAAGAAGATCAAATTATGAAAATCTTTTCTCGTAGTAATTTGATCTGATAAATGTGCGATCCATTCCTGAATAATAGCAACATTTCCTGTACATTAAAAAAAAAAATGAAATATAAAAGGAGGTTTCCCTGTATTTGTATATGTATATACATGGATATACTGTTATCCCTTTTTATTTCTCAAGAAATGCACCTTGGACTTGAGGGATTTGTTCCTCCCACTTGCACTTATGTAGGTAATATCACTATACTTATCTTTTTATGTATATATATATATATATATATTGTGTACAAGTTGGAAATTTGTACAAGTTACAAAAAAAAATAATACATAAAGAATTTACAGATGGTACTATAGTACAATTGGCTCGGTGAACCTTTTGAAACTGTAATTGTTACTACATACAAACATTCTACTTTTTTTTACTTTCCCATGAAAATGAAAGTGTGTATTACACTGACGCAATAAGTGTCATATTTGAATTTCAATTTTGAGCAATCAGGCTCAAAAACGTCATGGATGCAGTTACAAAAATATAATCAATAAATCATTCTATAGAAAAATAAAAGCAGTTTCCTTATTTATAACCTCTCTCTGTTTGCAAAATTATTGCATCTTCAATGACAACATAACATCAAATCATGTACTATTTTTTATGAAAATTACTTTTCTAATTTGAAATGAATTAAATAAAGAAAATCATTCATTTTTTTTTGTTCTACAAGGTATTCAGTTGTTTTGAAAAAAACAAAAAAACACACGATTTCCAACTAAGAAATTTAGTAAAGAAAAAGAAAAAAAGATTAATTTTATTCTTTTAAATTGACAAGGGCTCTCATATCAATTAATGCAAAAATTTGGATAATTCGTTGATAAAGTGGGCGTTATTGGCATCTCTAAGGGTGTTCCTTCTAAAATTCCTTCTATATTCAAGATCAAACCGGATCAAATGTGTAGCCATGCTAAATATAATAGAATGATTCCATTAGATTGTCAATATGTTAATGATGCAACTTTTGACTTTAATAATGAAAATAGCTAATCAATAAATCTTCTGTAGCAGAATTTCATTATTCGTAAATAGGCGCATAAGTTATTTTAAAAGATCAAAATGAAATGATAGATCTTTTTAAAAGTTGTTAATTAAAAGGACTGGTATTTTAATAAAATAAAATAATATGAGACGTACAAATACCAAAATGTATTATAGACTATATAGTTGTTGTTTAGATACAACTTTGTACAACCCAATTTTAATAGAAGATATGTACGTATATATATATATATTGAGTTGTTTTCATTTAAACCGGAAACTTTAGCTTCAAAACCCTCCAAAACAAATCAAACATATTTAGTACATTAATCAATAAAAATACATTCAAGAAATGTCATATGAGATAACTCTTTTTTGACCTCTGCAAAAAGAGTTTCTTGCTTAGCAATACACATTTCTCGAAGCAAAGTTCAAACTGTTCCCTATTTATTTGCAAGGCAACTCCTTGCAAATAAAGATGACTCCTTCATAAATTTTCACATAAGAGGTAAATAATATACTTGAACTCTTATTTGGACGATGAAAACCATAGGTCCATCGGTTAGTCCCTGGTCAACTTACTAGTTAAAACTTGTTTTTTTCTTCGTTCTTTGAATTCCTTTGTTTGAGAATTGATTTCAGTGTACAACTTATAAAAATTCCCCAAAAGATCCTGAAATAAAAAGAAAAGCTTCCATGTCAAAAAATGTTTAATTTGCAAAAAAAATAATTAAATAGCTGAAAATATTTAATTGAATGTCCTTTGATTTTGGAGTTTAAAGTGCTCTATAAGTTTATTTCCTTCATGGATTAAAACATATGAATCAATAGCATCTCAATTCGTGTTCCATAGGTTTAAATTTAAATTAAACGGTGGAAGACATTTGAAAATTACACATTTGAATCTAAAAGGGAGGTTTGGCTATGACGTCATTTACTGATTCAATGCATAGACAAGTTATGAATATCCTATTTTGTTGTGTCATTACTGACTATTATGAGTACAAATTTAGCTACAAACCAAGGAAGGAGCCAATAGCTACATTATGCAAATTATGTTCAAAGAATAGCTTGGCTTATAATAATAATACAACAATACCCAGTCTTGCAGCCCCCCCCCCCATTCAATACCAAGAAAAGACCATTGAAGGGACGAGAGAAAGAAAAACAATTTTGTAGGGAATTTTTAATCTATGTTCTTGCTTTGGTCTTTGAAGGGTTCGAGACCTAAACATTGAAAACCTTTCAACAATGATTTTTTGTCACCGAAAACAATATGACAAACAGTTCATTGCTTCTACATAGAGATAAATGTAAAGGACTGCTACAATTTGGACTTTTCCTGATGTGCGTGGAGTATAATATTTGCTCTGGTAGACAATTAACATTTTATTATCTTTGCATGACGGCAAATGGTGAACTATATCACACAAATCAACCACGAAAATAACCATTCCTCTAATTGTAAATCATTCATGTTTTAAATGAACCATAAAAAGCATTACTCACAAAGTTGCGATCTGCAACAGTCTACAACCATTATTTAAGCAAAACACAACCTGTATTCAACATATATGTATATATATATATAAGTATATCATGACCTGTTCCTATGAATTAAGGTAAATGATAAATCAAAAATTCATTGACTCCAAAAAAAACAAGAACAATTGATGGCATAAATAATAATAATCAAAACCCTTTGGGGTTTCTTGTCAATTAAAGATATCTATCTGGAGAAGGGGGGGGGGAGAGAAGTCGGAACTTAATAGTCTTTCAATAGATATATTGTATTTACATATATATTTATATATATCATTCGTTATATTATTTGTATATAAATCAGACTGCAAAATAAACCAATTTTTGAGCAAGAGTGATTGATGATTTGTATGCATCTATCAGATATTGTCATTTCTTCAATTTAAAAAAAAAAAAGATATTCAATAAATATATATTATTTCTATGTACGTATTATATTGTTTGTTTATTTAGAAGGTAATTCTTCTACTCTGAATCTTCAATTCTTCTATATTTTAATAAAATAATAACAATAAAAATGTTTTGACAGTTTCTGGCTATGTTTTAATTTTCCATTTGATTGATTTGAGTGGAATAATAGTTTCCATATCCATTGATAAGAGGGGAGTACAAATTAGGGGAATCAGTATTTCTGACTCCCTCTTCCTCCTTCCTAAATGGACGCCATTTTACTTTTTGAATAGAGAACCACGATTGCAACCATTTGCAATAACCATTTGCATATATCTATGTATATATATTTGTCAATTTATTTCTCTAATAGGAATTCATATGAATAAGTTAGATTCTTCTTTTTTTTTAAGTGATTTGACTTTAAATAGCGTAAAAGACTTGATATATTTCTCAATAAATATTTATTAATTATGATATAATTTATATATTATGGCCTTAATTATGCTAATTTTGTATGATAGTTTACCTAGTCATATAATGTTTATTGTGCTATGTTGTGGCACTTTTTTCAAATCTTTTGTTGGGTTTGAAGGCTTTAAGCTTTTGAGAATTTCTGTTTCATGAGTCTTAAAAATTTGAAAAAATGCCTATTTTTAAGTTCTTTCATAGTTTTGGATGTAAATAATTATTAACATACATCATAAAATGTCATAAGGAAACGAACTTTAAAATTTGAACTTGTTTGAATAATATATTTGCCTGGCAGAAAGAGTCATAAAACAACTTTCAACTTCTTACAACAAGGTTTTTTAAGAAAAAACAAAGGTGTACTTTGAATTTTCAACTATGAATTAGGAATCGACGGATCAATGGGTATGTTGATGATTAAAGACATTTTATTTTCCTTCAAATCAGATACAAATTTTATAAAATAAAACACGAATTCCCTAAATAATTTTTCTTCAAAAATATCGAATTGAAGTTATAAAATTATTTCATCTTTAATTGAAAAACATAACCCTGAGAATTAATTTAGTATAAGATATGTAAAACCACCTATAAAGCTGTTTTATGTACAAATTTAAAAAAAAAATAAAAATATTATTGCAAGTATATTCTAGAAAATATTACAAACAATATTAGAGTCGACGATTTTTTAATTTCATTTATTTTTAAAATTTTGAAGGAAAACTATCATATTCATTTGTATCTTGTTTTTTGAAATGATCACTTATTTTAGGGGCTTAAAATTTGAAGGATTAATTAATGTAAATTTTAACGGTGATATTTTATGAAGCAATTTTTCTTAATATACTAATAAAAAAATGTATTCGTTAGAACTAAAGGATATTTTAAACTTATAATTCTTTAAGTATATATTAACAAATATTTTATTAACGAATAATTTCCTTGAACAACGACAAAGTTATTTTGGTTTAAACATGATTTTTTTGCATCTGTAAAAATTGTAACTTTCAGTACCTTGAAAAATATTCAAATCAAATTTTTTCATGACCAACTATGAAAAATGAATAATAGCTTGACATTTTAGCTATCAAACCAAAAAAGGGAAACAAAAATTGGTGGAGAATGGAGCGCATATTGAATTTATGGGTCACCTGTGCCCTCTGGGTTGGAAAGGATTAAATATCTAAATGTTTTTTTTTGTTTTTAAAGGAAGAGCTTCTCAATCAAAAATCCTTTGATCCTTTTAGCTTTTGTCAATTTGAGGAGGACACTAAACTGTGGACCTGTAGAAACGTACATATAATGAGTTCTTTTTTTGAAGATTTCCATCTAATTATGTAGTTATTTGTATCATCATGATTTAACCTATACAATTCCAATTAAACTACTGTTTTAAACTTTAAAAAATTCTAAAAAGATGAAACTGCATAAATAGTTAAATATAAATCCCAGACAGTCTTAAATCATCTCTGTGTATTTCATTAATAAACAAAACAAAACTGCAATTGATAATAGTAGTTAGTTCCTTGTTTTACTGACTGTAATTATAATGAAGCAAAAATATAAGCAGTACAAAACACAAAATAGACATAAATAGTTATTTATAAGTCAGGTTTTACATACATACCTCTGTAATTAATATGAAATGTTATGCAAATTATTTATAAGAGGTTTCGTGGAATATATTTACTGATTAGTTTTTATATTCTCCTTATTTTTTTTCTGCTTCATTTATATGTAAATATGATGATGATAAATCAAAATTAGCCAATTGCTAAGACAAATATATATGCATCAATATTGAATTTAAGTAGCTTTATGATTGTGATGCAATGTTCAAGTATTGTTCAATGACTTGATACGAATTTCATATTCATTGTCAATTTGCAGTCTTTAAATCCATGGCACAATGGCCTAGTATCCACTCAGTATTATAGTAAAGTCTTAGTATTTGAACCACCAGTCTCGTTTGACATGTTGATGATGACGTATAGTTAATCCTCTGGTAGCTACAATAGGAGTAGGAGATCTATTCAACACTTCTGTAGAGTCATCTTGGCAATACATGGTCCTATTATACAACGTTTCATCGACTCTCCAGTGTTTTGATAATTGCTGGATTGATTTTTCACTTGACTTAATCTTCGATTATTGCTTTAAGTTTGGTCAATACTTTCATGCTTCTTTTTTTGAATATATGTATGCAGTTAAAAAAAGTTGAAATTCCCGTTTAAATTGTGAAAATTCATCAAATAATACTGATCAACAGTCAAAAATCCTAAGGGGTATGAGTATAATAAAAGTTATTAGTTTTGCACGCTGATTTCCAATCTGTACTCTTTTTTTTTTTTTCTCGAGAGCCCGACAGTTTTTGAGAAATCGAACCCTTCTTTTTGAGCTTTTTTGGCACATTTTTCAACTTCAACTTCAATTTAAGCCTAGAAGGATGCTCATTTTGTGCATTAAAAAATGATGATTCGCTAGTGTTTTTGATGCAAATTTCATTTCTATTCCTTGTTTTGATCTATAAGGATTCCTAGGGACGTAACGTGTAGGAGTAGGCTAAAAAGTTAACCAAATCCTTTGTACTTAAATAACTCCTTCAATAATACATCAAATGGATTAATAAGGAATGCATTAAAGAACTAAGACCCACAGCTTTCAAACAAGATGTCAAGCGTTCGATAAGAATTCTTAATTAAGAAGAAATCGGCCATCTAAATGTATAAATTTTCATTCAATTTCGAGCACACATTCGCTAGAAATCAATGACTCACAGTAGAGCTACTTAAATAGAAGCACGCAGAAGGGATACTAATCCAGCTGATATTTTTCTGCACGCTACTCCTGCAGTTAATAAAAAGTTGAAAGTTGTATTTCAATTGTGAAAATTATAATAATTAATAATTGATATATAACAGGTCTTTCCAATCAACTAGTAAAAAAAGGACAAGTGAACATTAAAAATATGTCTGTTTGCTAACTTTGGCCAAATTGGAGTATAGAATGCAGTTCTTTCAACTAGAGACGAAAAGGGCAGACCCCCTCCCCCCCCCCCCCAAAAAAAAAAAAAAAAATAAAAAAAATAATACTGTAATCCCAATTTACTCTCCATAATTTATAACATTCTTGTTGCAACGTCCTCGGGTGTTGTATGTAAGTGCTCCTTTGATCCGAAAACTTTGAGCTTCTTTTTGCTAGAGCATGAATTCGAAACTGAGACAACACTTTGTAAAAATGAGATAATGTCACAGGACAACATTTATGTAATAGACAATAGAAGCAATTGCCCTTGGCCCCATGTTAAAATGCAAAAGTGACAGATAACGGATGAAAAAGGGTTCCCCACAACATTACTAATTAATTTACATAAAATTTACATGTGTCAATAACTTTTCATTAAAAAAACAAAATAACAAATTAAAATGTTTATTTATATATAGTCAAAATTTACCTAATTTTATTTTTTTGAAAGAAAAAGGCCCTGAGCATTAATCTCAGGTCCTGCGTACCTGAGAGCTACTTTTTAAAAAAAAATATCCAACAATTTAAAGTATTAGCTTTTATATTTGCTGTAGAAATCAATGTGGGATTTCCAATTTTGATCCATGGATATCTTTTACTTAATACTTTGACGTAGTCCAAATGATAAGATAATATTTAATTCTAAAGGAATAATGACCTAAAAGGAATTACAAAACAAAGAACTTAAATTGTAATTTCGCAGATTGTTGATTTAATAATTATTATTGCCAATTGCAGTTAAAGGCTGCAAGAATTAGTATTGAAAATCATTTTGCAACCATTTAGTTCCAAATTCCACTATCAAAAAGAATAAGTAACATTTTTTTTTGTACAACGTAGTCAGTTCATATTTTTTGACAAAGATATTTGTACAAGAACAGATGTAGACCATTCATTATCATGCAAAAAATTGCTAGATACTGGAAATTCCTTATTTATCTCATTATTTCTCAAGAATAAAAAAAAAATCCCTTTTTTTTGTTTTGACCCCCACATTTAAAAACTGTTCCATTACTACCAAATTTGATCTCGTACGTCAAACAAGTTCTCTTTCCTGTATATTCTGGGGTCAGTACAAAAGTGACGTAACTAAAAAATATATTCTATTTTTCCAGATTAGCTTTCCATATTATTTTTGTAGCCATATATCAACTGATTGGGGCTTTAGCCCTCCAATAATGGACCGTACATAAGCAATTGTAAATATGTACAAATCTGGAGTCATATGTCAAATATCTCAGAGTGTGCTATTTGTCTCAGCTATGTGAATTCCACGAAGGAAATCAAGTTTTCAATATTGAGACTCCTCCACTGTCTGTACGTACATATATATATATATATGTACTATGAACGTTCAAAATGATGTAATTCCTTCAGATTAGTCTGTTATAGACAGATTGTCGCCTTCAAATCAATCGAATTGACTCTTCTTATCAATATGATTAAATTTGAAGTTACATAAACGCAATAACATTATGTCAAGCTCCTTCATTCAAAGCTGATTGATAAGGGCTTGAAATGGCCTCTACTAATTAAATAATAATACTATAATTATATATAATATACTGAAGGTAGGTTCTTAAACACAAAAACTAACAAAAATTATCATCAATTGACTTAGCATACATGTACATAGTCATACATAAAGGTAAACAAAACAAAAAAACACGATATGAAGTTAAATAAAAATCGAGATAATTGCTGATTTTTATTTTATTATTATTTTAATCTAGGCATGCTACAAGCATATAGCCAGCCTTTTGAGTGTCAAAGATCAATAAACACTTTCAGATCCTTCCTTTACTTAGATCATAAGTACGTACACCTCTTCGTTTCACACAACATTCAGGTCCAAAAATAGTGATGATAATAATAATACAAAAAAAATTTTTTTTTTTTTAATCACTTGACTTCTTATTGATCTTTCTTATCAATCACTAATATCTTTTTGTGGTTCGTTTGTTTAAAAATAATAATAAAAAAAAAATATATATGTGTGTAAATATCCGTACTCTGATTGCTTCTACATACTTTTACTTCAAAATACTTCAGAATCTCTCTATCTATCTCTGAGTATCCATGTGAATAATTCTATTTTTAGACCATGTACAAACATATTTTGTAGTAGGGATAGATTGATAATGACACGCGCCTCTTACTACTCTACTCCCGTTTTGATTATAAAGTGAATGCAAATGATACAATATCTTCAAATCTACATATTCACATTTCTACTTAGATGTGAATATATGTACATTATATATTTATGGTAGGGAAGACCAGAAACACTTGCCAAAACGGAACGGTAGCAACACACTGTTTCTCCCGAATATGGAATGATTAAACTATGATTGATGCAAAAGGTAGATAGAAAGACAAGATACTGAGTCTTTGTAAGAAGTAAAAACACTTTTACCTTATTTAATATGCTTTTATGGCTAACGTCGTCAATAAAGTCTAATTTGAATCTCATTCTTATGTGGTGATTTCAAATATATTTATTATAAGTTGAGAATATTTTTGATATTGACAATTTTATTTTCTTCTAATATCGTTATTAAATTGTCAAAAATCATTTATAAACTCATTTTATTTGTTTTTTTTGTTCATCATCATTAAAAACATTTCCTTTGAGAAAGATAAGAAACAAAATAATACCTGTTGTTCAGTTGTAAAGAGGCCCTTGAAATAATTAGTTAAATTAATAGTTGCTCTTTAGTACAATTGATTAAAATAGTGGGGAATAGACGGAATAAAGAAGTTTTACATCTAATGGAAAGAAAAAACTATTTGAAACTAAAGAAATTTGGTTACATGTAACTACTTCCTAAATCCAAGAAATAAGTTTGAAATTCCCAAAAGAAAATATTAATCCGTAGTTTTTGAACAAATATTTAATTTAAAGTTGAGTAGAAGGAAACTATTTGAGTCTTTTCTAATAAAATTATTACACTGTAAATATAACATTTACTATTTGGCTCAGATTATTCAGTCTAAGGTGAATAATCAGATGATTCTGGGGTTTTGTTTTGTTGACGCTTGGTGTATTGGAGAGAGAGAGAGAGATAAATGGTTTACAAATTTAAATACTCTAAAACCATTTTGATAATGTCTTTATTATTATATTGTCTATTCAAACCATGTTTGTTTGAGTCAAAAAATGAATATTTTTTAACCCTTCAGAGGGTCCAAGGAGAATACATGAAGAGAGTGTAGAAATATATCTCATTTGATAGCTGACACTTTGAGCTTTAATATGTTCTTTAATTAATTGTTCATGAATGGTAAAATTAAAACTTTACATTGAAATGTATGTATATGTAATCTACTCTACTTATAGTAAGTATTCCACAACTGCCTATGGAAATGACTGGAACATTCAGACTCAAATAGACAAAAAAATATAAACTTATCTTTAGAGCCTTTTAATTATCTTGCATTGTGGTAAAATTTGTATTCCCCGTCTTCCCTACGTAAACAGTTACAATTAAATACCAAAACTCTTTTGACTCAAATTTATTCATCATAAACATACATATGTATGATCACCCACTGCGAGAGAGGCTTTATATGTTGTTTTTCCATCTACATACATAATATCTATTTACTTACATAGATATGATGAATTTGACCTCGTGATGGGAGTGGAAGAGTTAGGATATTGAAAATAATAATTATAAGTATTTTTACTATTTTATAGTTGATGCAAATTTTTTTTTTGTATCAATGGTCGTGTTTGTGTATTTACATCGTTGATCATGACTTTGGGAATTAAATTAATAGTAACTGACATATCATATGTATATATATATATATATATATATAACATTTACATGTACGCAATTTCTGCAATTATTTTGCTCAAATTGAAAGTGCAAAATAATAATAATAAAAAAAATGAAAATATATAACACGAGTTATTACTAATACCTCATAAGAGTAGAACATGTGCTCATTTCTCACTGAACAGCATACACCCAAAAACACTTTTATTTTAAATTCCTTATTAAAATATGACACCAATATTATGTATGCATGAATTGTTTTTTTTTTTTTACTATTTATAAGTCCTTTTTTATGGGTCTTAGTACAGTTCTGAGTCTTTGAGGTCTTCTTTTCAAATAGAACCTTATTTTAAAACGAGTCTAAATTCACAGTTGAATGGCTTTAATTGTATTTATTACAGGGTTTATGATTTTCTATAATTTAAATTCGATTTCTTAGAATAGAATAAAATCAGAATTGAGAGAAATAATTTCAGAAATTTGGCCCTTCCTGTTGTACTCTTGGACTTTCCATTCATTTAAGGCGAATGATGTTTTTTTTTTATAAAATTAATTCATTTAAGAGTCCTATCTCAATAGTTTTACTACTTAGTCATAAGAATTAGCAAGATTGTTAGAGTTATAAACTAAGAACTTTTTTATTTGATAAATCGGCTAAAACACATTTGCCCTCACTGTACAAGAAGGCAAATAAATATCTACTAACTTCCTTTAGGAGTCGAATAAAGTAAATGACTTTAAAATACCCATGGAATCAGTTATGAAGACTTTACTCAAAATTTGAACTCAACTCCCATTCACAATATTTTAAACAGTCATTGAATTTCTTTTTAAGGCTCTTTAATACTATGTATACATATAGTGAGTTTTTGTAGCATCTCTTCTGTACCTACTCACATAACATCACAAACACATACCCATGTAGTTTCATATGAGAGATATATATTTTTACCTAGGTACATGGATACATAGTTATGAAAATTTGAAAAAGAAAACTTAATCACGAAAAATATTAGAGGGAATGTATTTAAATTCGCATTAGGAAAAATGTATTTTTTATGGCCAAATAAATAAATGTAAATATTATAAGAGTTTATGTGTACATAGGTATATACGTACAAAATAATACCTATGTACAGGCAGAAATATATATATATATATATAGTGAGAGAGAGAGAGAGAGAGAGAAGAACGATTAATCTTTTTTCTCATGTCTTAAAATATATATACATATTTATTTTACAAAATATGACATAAGCACTACAGAATACGGATATGAGGATGTTTCTAGACAATAGTCTCTACTTTACATTCAAAAATATATGATGGCCTATGAGGAGAAAAGGGGGGAGGGGGGGGAGATTTATTTTTAATTATTATTAACAATGAAGCATGTACATATTTGAATTCATTTTCCTTCAAATTTACTTACTTACTAAAGACGTCATCAACTTGTTGTTAATTAATTAACATAAACAAATTGACTCTAATAATTATTTTTTGCCAGGAATGGGACTTTTGTACAGAAAGAAATAATATTCAGTAAAAAGAAAAGGATAGGCCTCTGGTATTCTTGCTTGTTTTTTAAAAGTAGGTTCATTCTGTGTAATTAGACCGTTAACGGCGCGAAGAATTAAAAGATTCTCACATTCAACATTCATTGTAGATTTTATTTGTAATATATAATATAATTAATACGTATCATTTACACTACCGTTCAAAACAATTTTGCGTTGTCCATGAAAAGTCACACTTCTTCACCACCATAGTAATGAAATGAATAGAAAATAGAGTCAAGACATTCTAAGAAATTTCTTAGCAATTTCACCTCGCCTGGAATAGCCTTCATTTCTAAGAACAAGAATAAATAGACTCTCGAGTTTCAGATGAAAGCTCCCTTTTTTTGGCCATTTTGAGCGTTTAATTGAGCCCACAAGTGTGATGCTCCAGAAATTCAATCTTCTCAATGGAGGGTCAGTAGTTTTGTAGCTTCCGTAACGAGCTAAACTGTTTTCAGATGTGCGAACATGATTGCACAAGAGTTTTCTATTCATCAATTAGCCTTCTGAGCCAATGAGCAAACACATTGTAACATTAGAGCACTGGAGTGCTACCTGCTGGAAATGTATCTTTATACGCCTATGTAGATAGACTTTGCACCAAAAATCAGACATTTTCAGCAGGAATAGTCATTTATCACATTAGCAATGTATAGAGTGTATTTCTTTAAAGTTAAGCTAGTTTAAAGTTATCGTCATTGAAAAGTACAGTGCTTTTCCTTCAAAATAAGGACATTTCAATGTGCCCCCAAACTTTTGAACGGCAGTTGTTCAATAGGGGACTATTGGTTACATCCAAAATCTGTAGGGCATGTTCAATGCAAACGCATCAGCAGATCCATCTTTGCTAAAGGTCATCCATCACCTTTCCTATTTTGGCACTTTAATTCAGTCTAAATTTAGAATATTGGTAACCAACTATGCTTATGAATGATGGACAATTGAAGTTATTCTCAAGGAATTAAATTGATAAACAATCAATGAAAATGGCATCTTCTATAGGGCACTTTAAAGTTTTGAATGGTTCTCTAAAGCGTACGAGACTGAACAAGAGAGTACCGCTTTTGAGTCCCATGATTCTTCCTTGTATCATTTTTAGCAATTAAAACTTGAAATATTATTTCCTCCCTAGAGCATTAATAAATAACTTTGTCTACTTGCAAAATTATAAGAATACAATATGTTAACGAGAGTTTTTAATTATTTAATAGTACGTTATGTGAATCTCTCTCCTTCTCCGTGTGCTCAAAAAAAGTCGATTCCCTACTTATTCATGTGTTTGAACGTTGATTTTTTTTAATTCAAATTATATTTTTCGTTATTCTATCATAACGAAAAATATTAAGTAAGTTGGTAGCAAGCCAATTGATTGAGTTCTCTCCCTCTTTTTAGAAGAAAGGTTAATTGATAAAATGAGGATTCCTATGAGTTGGACCTTTATAGGAAATTATATTTTCACACGTAAACGCCATTGTGCTACTGTTTTTGAATAATTAATATGCTCTGGGCTAACACAATTTGAAATGCAGTTATATGTTATACTGCCAGTGTTTCTCCAACTTTCTTTACATTTATACAATAGAAGCAGAAATGTTGGAGCTCATCTGGCTATTCTCCAAGGTGCAGAGTTTGAGAAACACTGAGAATGTTCATATACCATTCAAATAGATCTAAAACACAGCCAGTCAAAGATATTGTTCGCTTTGACTCTTGGTTTTTTATTAAATATTTACTCTCACCCGTCTACATCTTTCTTAAAATGATGATGAAGGAATAGCTAGTCATAGAGTCTTAAGAATCAGTTGAATAGAAATAAAGTTATTGAGAAGACGTGTTTTATGCCATTCCAAATGCAGTGTCATCTGTTTGCGAATATACCTATTTTTGATTTTGAGGGTGCCTTCTTAAAAAAAGAAAGAAAGATTGAACCTTGATGCAATGAAGATCTCCTTGCAATGTTGGTGTGTAGAGTAACAGTTGTATATGGTACTGCAATTATATTCTTTGTACAATCCAACTTATAAGTTGAGTCATTTGTAATGAAGCGTCTGACATATATACTTTTAATAGATTAAAATTCAATAGATGTTCCATGAATAGTTAATGACGTAGTTTTGTAAGTTAACAACGGTGTCTGTGGTACATTGGAATATTCAACAATTGGGTCACAATTCACCCAAATCGAAAGATAACATCAATAAACAGACAGCAGATAATTGAAACACTGGATGTTGTAGGTAATAACAAGAAAATAAAACAACATTATGAGGTGTACAAAGTGTAGCTTGACCAGTCTGATTATACAAATAACATCTTTTACAGAAAGTAAGCAAAGGAATTTCTTTACTTTCAACAATAAGAGTCTCATGTTTGCAAAAAAAAAAAAAAAAAAAAAATACTTTCCTTATTATACACTTAATATTTGTAATCAAAAATAAATTGCTCAATTTTGATTAGCCCTTCAAATCAAATTTCTTTTCTTCTTTTTTTTTTTAATATTCTTGTATATACAAAACAACAAAATACAACAATAGGCAAAATTAAAAAAAAAAAAAAAACGAGAAAAAAAAACAAAAAAACTAACTGCATTCATTTGTAATAAGTTCATCTCACGAAGTATTTAAACATAATTGTAGAAATACAAGAAAAATGTAGTCTGAAAACAATTGAAAATTGCACAAGTGATTTAAAAACAAAAAAAAAAAAATCTGCGTATTTTTTTAATGGTTAAAGAAAAACATTATATTTTTTGTACTTTTGACTTTTTTTTTCTGGGTACCAATTATTCTATGTAATTTGGTTACTTCATTACAAAATTTTAATCCTTTTTTATTGTAGTGTTGTTGTTTTTTTGTAAGAAGAAAAAATAACAAATAGGGGCTCAACTCTTGAGAAAGATTTTCGAAAGTTTTTTGTCTTTGAGTTATAATAATAATATTATTATTATTTTTTTTTGTAGTTCTTATTCAAATATTTGAATAGTCTGTGTATGTATATTAATAGTTCAAAACTATGTTATTAGCAAATTTATATCTATATATATTTGGAATATTAATGCTTTTTTGGTTTATTTTTATTTTGGAGTCGACATCTTGTAAAAAAAAAAAAAAATCAAAGTAGACAGAACGGATATGTAATAAACATCTTGTTAAATAAAGATTGTAAAATGCAAAAATTAATTATTTTTTAGGAACTCGTAAAAAAAAAAAAATGACCAAATATTTATAATTTTTTTTTTTTCGTAAAAGGATACAAACATAATTATGAAGTTACATTTTTTTTTATTATTATTTCATGGTCTTAATAAAGCGTTTCTACGTGACGTCATTATACTGTAAGTCAATCCTTTTGAAGGAAGCATAAAAAAAATTAAACTTTATGTTAACTTTTTTCAAAACATATGTTGATGGATTTAAAACCCTTTAGCCAAGATACAGATCTGAATAAAAATCAGAAAAGACCTTCAAAAATTAGGTCTCAAAGTCCTCATTACAATGAATTAAAATCCTAAGTCTTTTTTTTTCTTTTAGAACTGTTGAGTTTTGCTTTGAGTTTTTCATTTTGAAAGACGGGATTTTTCAATAATATCCTATGTGTGTACACTAAAGCAATAAGGAAGAAAAGGGTTCTTAGTGGAGCAAATGAGTACATTTAACTCACTTCAACAAGGTCAGTCTTTAACTCAAATCACCAAAAAAAAAAAAAAATTAAAGGTGTTAACTGCTTCGAATTTGATTAAATTTGCTGTGGAAGTACTATTTTTTTTCCCCACTTCAAACGCCAAATATAACAAATTCAATTCTTTGTTACATTTATTCACGGTCGTCCTATTTAAAAAAAAAAAAATTCAATGTCAGACCAACATTTCTCTTTAGGTATTTATTTCTTGTATTCTAGAGAAGTATTTAACAACTGGGAGTTCACGGACCACTCTCTGTTAGAGAAATCAACAATGCTACAGATGCAATTTCTGATATCGTTTTTTCTTTCTTCAATAGTTTTAGTTCAATGTGTTCATTGAGTTTATTAACTATGTATAGGGACAAACATGCTTCCAATATGACGTCACGTGCGTTTGTTCATATTATATACTATCCATGAAATCAGAGACAACGGGGTTTTTGGAGTATTTTATATACAAATATTACAATATATGAATTTAAATATCAAAATACACGTCAGGAAAATTTGCTAGTATAAGGATTTTGAAATAAATAAATGTTCCCTGCTTTGAAAATCATAACATGCTAATAGTTGAGATCTTCATATTTGGACAAAAGCAGTAAATATATATATATATATATTTGCCCAAGTACAGATCTGCTCCTATTCTCTAACTCAGAAGTTGGAAGCCTAGAGCCTATCATTGAAACAATTTTTATTGTGATGTGTTAGCTGGGGTTTTTTTTTAGTTATTTTGATAAAATGCCATTTGTTATGGATGATTAATGTCCCTGCTCTAGTCGTTTTGAAAAAATACTAACTAATTTCACTTTAGACAAGGACATTGATAAAAATTTCTAATAGACTTGAATACGTTACCATGAGCAAAAGTATCACGAGAAAGGCTTACCTGACTCCTCCTCTCCTTCCAAACCAAATTATTAATTAAAGTTTCTCAAATTTGTGCCGACACGGAACTCTGGATTCTAATATTGTTTATATTACCAAAATGCTTAATAAATATTTTTATGGAACATTAAGGAACCACAGGATTCTAGCAAACCCGTTTTGGTAATTTATATATACAAATAAAATAGCAAAAAGTCCCTTTTTACAAATAAAAAATAATAATATTTGAGAATTGTACATACATTTATAAAAGAATATTATTTTTTTTTTTTGGAAATGACCTTCGACCTCATCAAGACAACTTTTTTAAATGTTTAAATCAACATTTGTCTGACCCAAAAAAAAAAATAAAAAAAAATCATTTCTCCATATTTTAATTGCCTATTAAATTAAAATATATCTACCTATTAATAGTTTAAAGATAAACCTTTTTAAATTTGTTTTAAACAAGAGTAGCTCTTGTTTTACAATACATATAGAAAATTAAGCTAATCAAATACTTTTTTTTAATGAAAAAAGTTAGAGCTTTTAGCTTCAAATGAGCCTTTTTTGCTTTAGTTATGGGTATTATTGGTAAACCAAAATTAATTCCCCGAATTTAACTTTATTTTTTGAAATGTTTTTTTTTCTTCTTTTTGGCTTATATAAGTTGTTTATTTGCTCAGTATTAAGGAAAACCTACTATTTGAAATGTACGTACATTGCATTTCGTCGAAAATCAATATATTTTCATATGATTTTCAGTCTTTATTTTCACACTCAAAAATTGTATCAAACTAAAAAAATAAATGCAATTGAAAATTCAGTAGAATCTAACCTTTTACAAAAAAAGAAAAAAAAAAAAAAAACTAATTCCATATTCTTAATACATGTGTCAAATCCTATATAATTTATATTTTGAACCTACAATTTTTTTTAGATTGTGTTATTGTCAGTCTTGGATTAGTCCTAGATCTGAATTCCTCATCAGTTTTTCCCCTACATCTCAATTTTGAATTTGTATAGTTTGCAAATAAGCTCAGTTCATTTATAGCCAATTTAAGCATCCTAGGACCATTTGAAAAGATCAGCTATTTGGTCATAATGTCAACTGATCACTATACATTTAAAACACAAACAAGTACATCCTTCAAATTCAAACAGCTGAAACTATTTGATACAAAGTGAAATATATATATATATATATATATATATATATATACAATTGTATCCCCAAAAGATCAATATAAATATATTTTTTCTTCATCTATTGAGCCCCCACAAAACTTCTTGTCTCTTAAGAGTATACTCAACGTTGATGTATTCAAATTTAAGGTACACATTACCGACAAGAACTTATTTAACATTTTCACTAAAATATAATTCATCTAACCCTGAATAAAAAAAAAGAGAACAGTTCAACAGCCGAAAAGAAAGAATATCCCAAAATTGTCTAGCACACCATAGTTTCAAACCATTTATTGTTCTATTTTTTTCTTCTTTTTTTTTGAAGAAAAGTTTGAGAGGCGATCCGTCCTGGGAGAGCCACATTCATCAAGACTGGATCGAGTGTGTCTATTAACAGACATTTTTTTTAAACAAAAGGACGACCCCTAATTTATTTATTTTAATCTTTTTCTTAATGTAATCATTTCATCATTTCTTGACGGGGTAGAGAGTAAATTCATTTGTTGAATTCATAATTTGTAATAAGTCAATCAATACACAAAGCACCCCCCCTGAATACGTACGTAAAACACACACTTCCACAGCATACAACAATATCATAAAACATTATTTATTTTTGTGTTTATTTATTCTCTGTTGTTTTCTTTTCTTTTTATTAAAAAAAAAAAGGATGTTATTCAAAATGGAGTTGGGTGTGTGTGTCTGTGCGGATGATTTCTTCAAAAACAGCATGATGATGGTTGGTTGGTTGGTTGTGGGTAAAGATGATATAAAGGAAAGAAAGGAAAAGTCAATCCTGTCTAGAAGGGGGCTATGTCTTAAAATAATAATAATAATATATTTGTATATATTATGCAATAGAATGGGCTTCAAGTATGTACATATTTTTCTTTCTACATATATATGTAAGTAAAAAAAGAAAGAAAGAAAACGATTTGGAGTTTAATGGCGTAGCTAAAACATACGCCTAGCTATTATCATAACACTAAATTTAATGCCATTGCTTCTTCCCTGTACCTAGAATAGTAATGATTAGTTACACGACTTTAATTTAAGGAAGGCATTGTATTCATCACCACCTCCACCAACCTATATGATGGCCGGATACATATTATTATATACATATATTATGGTTGAATTCTTTTAGTTAGTATAAGGGGTTAGTAGCAGGGAAATAAATGTGCGTCACAAATGACGCAGAGGGGGGGGGGAGGGAGAGACACTCTACTTCAAATTATCATTATTATTAGTTATTAGTTATTATTCCCATTACATGAGGTGTGCAAGAATGGGTAGAGGAAATAGGAAGAAGAGGAATACTTTCATTCCTTCAAACTCTCTCGGGGATGCGCAAATGAAGGATATCGAATTACGCGAAGATGTATTAAATTTTTTATTAAAGAGGAGGGGGGGAGGGGGGGGGGAAGAGTACTGAAAACGATAATAATAATAACAAGAAAAACAATAGAAAGCGTCTCAATTAAGTTTTAATTCATAAAATATATATACATATATCAAACTCGATGCTCTAACAAAAAAAAAATGAATTTATCTCATATCTTGAATTGTGTGTGTGTGTTTTTTTTTCTTCCATCATCAACTATGTTATACTTGTCATTTCTACTGAGTTCTTCTTGTAGTATTTCTAATTGCAGTGTTATATGCAGTTAGAGTAAATGGTTTGACTTATTCAATCAATAGGGAGTACAAATAAAATGATGCTTTAATTCATTAGGGTTATTATAACGCCTGGTTTTTTGGGTTTTTTTTGTGTAATTTACTCTTCTAATAAAATTAACCTATTATATTCTCTACTTCTATTTTTATTGCATATTTTAGCATTCGTATGTCTTAAGCACATTTGATCTATCATTGTCCCTCATGCTAAGGTCAAAACTTATTTAAGATGTATCAAATTTATAGAGTCTTTATAGAGACTTGTGCTAAAGACTATTTATTAGATATTTGTCTAACTGAAAAATAACTACTTTCCATGTACTACAGTAGTATTGACATAGTCACAACTATTTAACCTCTTTAAAGCCTTTAATTTGACCGTTGGCTTCAATAAGTAGAGAGATCCGTAATTAATCATTTTTTTTATTAGGTAGGGTTAAATGCATTATTATTGAGTCAAATATCAAAATTATATTTAAATATTCGGCAAAGGATAAAATAATATAAAATGATTAGAAACGTCTTTGAAAAACTACATAAAATCAATTATTAATTTTTGTAGTTTAAAAATCATCAAGTTGTGGTTATGCGCTAAACTATTGGCAGAGTTGGTCATTGCAAATCTGAATTGTAACAAAATAATTTATGAAAGTATATACCTTTTCCAATTCAATATAGGAATAAGCATGTTCAATATGGGAATAAATAATAAAAAACAATATTCATGAAATTTAACTTAATAATAAATTTATCAGAATCGAATGTCAACAATTTTAATCACATCTCTATATATACAAAACGATTCTGGATGCTATCAATACAATTATTACAAATCATTGAAGTAATTTAATTTATATAGTCCTTTTTCAATTAATTGTTCTAGAGCTGTTTTTCATCTTTGCTCCGAAATGCTGCAATCATTTCTTTCAGTATTAAAAATATTATCAATTTTTCTATATAACTAATTTTCTTTTTACAAAGGCTTTCAAAATTGACCAAATATTTTCAGTTGGATTGAGCATAGGACTGTAAGGCCCAAGTCTTCAAATTTTGTGAATTGAAAACTTTTCTTTATTCAAAATTATCATATTGAACTTGAAAAGTATAGATCAAAACCAAATTAGAATAATAAATTTATTAGTACCTTCAAAAAAGCTACTTGGGTTTTTCACCTACAAGGTGTATCCAAGTATCTTTATATAAAAACCCTGTTTTTTTATTCCACTTAAAGCTGTATGGTTGTACCAATATTTCGATCCAATATTTGATCAAAAATTTGACAGTTTTTGTTTAATGAATATCTATTCATAAAAATTATTTCACCAATAGTTTCTACACAATAAGAAAAAAAAATATAAAGTAATGATGTAGTTAGAAAAACATATTTTTGAAGGTATCGTCTCTGTCATGGCCCATCAATGTTTTAGCCTAGTTTGTAAGAGGAACACCAAAGCAACTTGGATATCAATTGCCCCCCCCCCCTCACGTACCTTTGAATATATTCTATCTCCCGACCTTTTAGCACCTTCATTTTCAAAATCAAAGGACCTGGCAACAAAATTAAAAATCCTTTTTTTCAATTCATCTATTTTTTAGATATATGCTTATCCACTTTTCAAATTTTTTTTAGTCTTTTAACCAAAGTTGAGCATAATTCAAATTCAAATCGACTTCAATAACTTGCTTCTTCACATTCTACTGTCAGTGAAAAGATAAGCGGCTTGAACACGTAAAAAATAAATAAATAACTTGTACTTGTTCGTAATTTAAAGTAGTACTGCATTTATGTATAAGTAAATTTGCTCTTTTAAATCCAGTAATATGATGATGTTTTTGCAGAGAATTAACAAAAAAATAAAATAAAAATTCTTTTAAATAAAACGCATAGACTCGCAAAAAAAAAAAATAGAAATTACTCAGATCAAAAACATCAAAAAACATATATATATACAACTCTTAATACAAACCAAATTAGAATATAATCTCCACCTAGAATATGACACTTTCATATTTTGATCTCTCTCTCTCTCTTTACTCTAAAGAATTATTCAAGAAAATGATCGCATACGCACATACATATATCAAAATGAATTCATTCAAATCAACCAAGTATTTTTTTTTTTTTTTTCATATCATCATTTTTATAATATTATATATACATATTGTAGAACCATTCAAGAGTATGAAACATAATTATTAAAAATACTTTTGTATATATATATATATATACGTCTCTGTATGCTTCACACATTTTTTTTTCTTCTGTAATTTAAGAAAATTTTCATCAGAGAGAGAAAGAGAGACAACGATTCTTTTTGATACATCAACCGTGTTTTAAATCAAAGTGCGGATTTTTTTTTCATTCTTTCTTTCTCTTTTTTTTTCCTTTTCTCTCTCTCATTTTTAATCTTGATTCCTTGTTTTCGAGTTATTTTTGAATATCACTCCATGAACCATACCATAGAGTGAGTACGTTTATATTGTATATATATATATTTATTTTATATCAAATTATGTAAATGATGTCATATTTTTAACGGATGTGAAATGAATATACAACTCATTATAAATACAGAATTGTAAAATATAATTCTGTACATATTTGTGAATATATATATATATATATCTTAAGAGGAGTTTGTTGAATTTGTTTTCTTTTTGGTTATTATTTAGTTACTAAAGTCAGTGGAGAATCCAGATGTCCCAGACCCAAAGAGTCACTTCTCACATATGAGTTACTAAACTACTATCATGGACAAAAAATATTGGGAATTCAAAAATCTTTATTTAATCATCATAATTCATTTCAACCCCCTCAAAATAGTTCATCCCCCCTCCCAACCCGCCCCTCCCTAATATGCAAGACACATGCCCCAACGTTTTTTTTTTCTTGTTTTCAAAACAGCTACAAAATTTTAATAAAGTCAATAATTACAAAACAATAACTGCTGAGTTTAGAACTGCTATTCAAATTAAAAATCGGATGCTTGGTTGCCATGGATTCTCAAAATTTCAAAAGAATACAGAATCTGGAATAATCAATGAAACTTTTTTGGTTTGAACAACATTTCTCACAATTGCATTTTAGGCATCATTTTTCAGACATTTTAGAAAAACAAACAATTCAATTTTAGTTGTTCATAAAAGGACGCGTATTTAAAAGACTAATAATATGTGTAATTTGACATAAATGTCATTGACAGAAGTGTCAACTGCAAAAAACAAAAAACATTCATCCCTATCAAAACCCCCCAAAAAAAATTAAATTCAAAATTTCCAATATTTTTTTTCCTCATAGAAGTATATAAAAAAAAATTATGTTGTTCTGTAGGTAATTTGAATAGACTATAGTAAACTGTTGACCTTTTTGTACATAAGCACGTATACAAAACTTGCTTTTGTTTGTCATTTTACTAATGACAAAAGGACTTATTTTAAGTCCATTTGTTTAGCTGATTCTTCAATCTACGTTTATTATCTCTCATTACGGTTTTTAACAGTAATTTGTTGGACTCGGAGTCGCTGTTGGTAAACGGTTAAATGATGAATTGTTCCGTTGCTGGGAAGCAATAATATTAATATCATTTATTAATGTATTTTCTCATTTATTGCTTATTTATGAGGCTAAAGAACCGTGGGTACGAACATATATGTAGTTAAATGGGTTTATATATATAAAAAAAAAATGATATTATGTTGAGCATTCTATTGAAATTTAATCGTTGTATGATCTTAGTCACAAATACCTTAAATTCATCAGATTCTTTGATTGCACAACTTGTACAATAAATTTAAAACATTTACCCAATCCCAACTTGTGAATGCCATTTGTACAAATTGAAGAAAAGTATTGAAATTAAAGAAAGAATAGCCATTTATGACTTTTTGTAGTACAAACCTATTTAAATTTCCTTCCAATTTTATAAAATTAACTGTTATTGTAATTACAAGAAAGTATAAAAATCATACTAAAATGAAATTGAAAGTTATTGTTTTTTTATTTATTCATATCTGGATCAAAAGTGTTGATCTCTGTTCAAATTCGAGACTTCTACTTTGTTAAGTACATGGAATATATACATATATACTCTAATAGTAGGGATGGGCATTTTGTTGAGGTGAGAGAGCGTGTCATGCTATTGCCATCTGGTACCTCTACATTTTATCTGCTGATTTGACAATATCAATTAATAAATAATCGCTACTTCTAAGTGTAGCAATTTCTCATCTCAACGATACTAAGAAGACCATTCAAATTGATAATTAAAGTAGGGATACCAACTGATATTTTTCTTTTCATTTTTACACTCAACTTAATTTTAATATTTTGTTTAACCCTTTCCAACTCAGAGGACATCGGTGTCCCATAAATTCAAAATTCGCTAATGCACTCCATTGTCCACCGATTTTTGTTTTTGTTTTTTGGTTTGATGGCTAAAATGTCAAGCTATTATTCATATTTCATACTTAGTTATAAAAAAATTGATTTGAATATTTTTCAAGGTACTGAAAGTTACGATTTTTACACATACAAAAAAATCATGTTTAAACCAAAATAACTTTTTCGTTGTTCAAGGAAATTATTTGTTAATATATACTTAAATAATTAGAAGTTTAAAATATCTTTTAGTTCTAACGAATACATTAGAAACTATTCAAGTCAAAGTTCTTTGGGACACAGGTGTCCCTCTGGGTGTAATCGGATTTTTTTCTATTAATATGTCAACAGAAATTGCTTCATAAAATATCCTATGGTAAAATGTACATAACATATGATATATATTTTTTATTTCAGATTTTTCAATTTTTTTTGTTAAGTAGAATATAAGAATAAAGAATAAATGTACCTAAAGATAAAATAAATACGAAAAAAGACCAGATAAACCGTGTATTTTTAGGGATGAAAAAATTACCTTCACACCCAGAGGTACACCAGTGTTTCGTAATTTCTTAGAGAAACGGGTTGTGTAACAATTTTTTTATAAAATTAAATTAGGTTTGTGGTCACTCTGACTTCGAAAAACATCAATTCCAGTTAAAAATACTTTCTGATACCTTACGGGTTTGAATAGGTTAACTCTACTTATGAGTGAGTTAACTAAATTTTACAATTAAACTCTGTTTGAAATAGCAACTTGATTTTTTTTTCCTAATACAGCCAATCTTTTTATATTCCTCTAGAATATCTTTTGAGACTTTTTTACTTACAGTAGCGTGCAGAAAATTAACAGAAAAATGATTCTTCAAATAAGGATTGCCACAAAAAACCCTTTGTATTTTCTAAAAAAATACTAAGCACATTTGATTACGATTTATTACTAAGCCCTTTTATGATTCCCATTCATGTTACTACGACTTTGAATGATCAAAGGCTTAATTATTATTTGCCACGAATTTAAATTATTGAATGTTCATTGAAGATTAATTTCATGATGAGGACTTCATTTGATTTCTATTTTTTTTGTTTAACTGCTGTTCATGGCTCCATAGTTAATCTTTCTATCCCACAATGTGTATAATTGATATTTTATGATAATGGCAATGAATAAACTGTTTCTTCAGGAATGGGTTTATAAAAGATGTAACGTCAAAGAAATATGTAGATAATTATTCATAAGTGATTAGTATGAAAATAATGAGTGGTTATCATCTGATTGAACGTGGTAATATCCCATGAGTCATAATCAAGTAAATTAATATTTACTTTGAAATGTCCTTTTGATAAAATTTCGTAGAACATACAAAAATTACTCATCGTTACTCTGGTTCATGTAAATATCTTTAATAGTATTTCCTACGCGACTTTAATGTAATTTGTGTTAGCATTTTATTCACATTTTGTTCTCTAAGAAATTTATGGGACGATATGAGTTGATACACTCCAATATGTACCATTTCAAAAAAAGAAAAAAATAGCATAGTGAAGTGTTTGCATACATATTTATACCTTTTTATAAAATGTGTCAAGTCAACAAGAAAGCAAGTTTGTTTCCAAATACTGAAAAGGTGAAAATACACTTTTAGGTGTATTTTTACTTCATAAATATAACGGTCAAATATTTAGGAGTCAATTTAAGACCTATGGTTTTTGCTAAAATGTCACTTTTAATCAAGAAAGCAAGGATTGTTGTCTATCTAATCGAGCAATCGGATAAATGTGTCGACTGCAAAACGAGCCGATATGGTTCCTGAAAGAACGTTCATCTTTATCATAGCCTTAGAGATTTATTTAGTTGTGGTCGACTAAAACCAGTTCATTTGTTAAAACTATAAAGAATCCCTTACGTCATAGTAATAATATAGTCAGAAATGCCAGATGTTTTTATTCTTAATTGAGGCCGGGGTTTCCCCCTATAATACAGTTGCAATTATTGGAGTCATTATTTAATTAATCGAAATATACTATTAATACAAACGAAAGAGAATGTCTTCAAGAATATGAGTGCAGTTCTAACACATTTTTGAAATATTTCATATAAACTTGGTTTCTTGTTGACTTGACACATATGTATAATAATAAATATTATTTAATTTTTCTACATAAAAGGGTCTTTCTCGTTTTTGGATTTTGCTTTTGTTTCTTTTGACTCTGCCTCTGGTTTTCTGCATCAAGTTCATTGCGTTTGTACAGTACCAGTATACTACAGTAAACACAAAAAAATATTTTTACGTAAAATAAAAAGTTTATATGAAGCCCTAACATTTCTAATCAAAGCTTAACTCTAAAAGTATTTTGATTTTTCACTTTTAGAGTCCAAAATCAGTTTTTACAAGAAAATTTGAGCACCTTTGCATTTGATTATTTTCAATATGTCTTTTTTTGATTTTCTTCTTATCTTTTACAAATATGCAACAAGTGTGTATACACACAATCAGTTCATGTTTAAGCGTGTAAATCCATGGGATGGTATTAAAATCATGTAAGAAAGTTTAACAACTATACATACATATATAATACTACCAAATAGTCGAGGGAAAAAATGTTTATTTTCCCTTGTAAAAGATTTTAAACGCTAACAAAACGCCTTAAGTAGATTAATACTTAAGGCCTATGATTTGCAAGAAAAAATATTAAAAGAACCTACAGCTCTACCTTGGATTACGAGGATAAATCGTGTTGTAGAAGTACTCGTAATGTAAAACTGACTGGTATTTTATATTTGTGAAAAAAATAAATAAATTTCCTTGGATTGAGCGGTCAAGAAGCAGTCTTTAGAAGCAAGAGGAGGATCGGTATCAATTCATGAATGGAGGGGTCAGGTGTTATAAAAATGATGTCACAAATTGATGACAACATAAACACAAAACTCTCCATCCGTATCGTTTTTCAAAAGGAGTCCTTGATCAATATATGTCTAGGTGTCAATAGAAGTTCCTGCATCGTCCTGGTTTTTGAGATGTGTCTTTTTGTGTAAAGTGGCTATGTTTAATTATAATTATTATATGTTCTCAAGCAACAGGGATCACTCCAATTGCGAAAAAGCCAGACCATAATGAACCTCACAATCTAAGTTATTACTGTACATATAAACTAATATGATTTACATACAAAGACTATAAATTCATCCGTGACTTGTAAGTTTTTTTTATTTTATTCCTTGCCTCTTTTTATGGAATCATGTAATCAAGAAGAAGACGAAGAACTTGGTTGTATAATATGTAGACACATGTATTTACCAACTTACATATATGTACAATAACCATATACCTGTTATCATTATTGAATTATAATCACATAAGTAAAGAAATTATCATGTACGAATGTATGTATGTATCTATGACTATTGTGAAGCTGCAAAATTATTATTGGTTGGTAGGTATATTTGTTTATTCAATTGTGATTACGTCATACTGCAAAAAAGACACACCAAAATGAAAAGAAAAAAAAAAGCTACAACTTATTGTGTAGTCATATCCACGCTCAATTATCTTCTCATAAAAAAATGTTTTTCCACATATAAACAGAAATATATCATTTATTCCTGATTCGATTAGTCAGGGTTTCGTTCTAACTTGATAGTTTTTCATTTCAAGTTTCTTTATTTCAAATCTTAGTCTGCAGGAATGTCAGATTCAAACAATTCAGTTGATAGATAAAGCCAATTACACTTCAGGAATAGTCAGTGACGTTAATTTAGCCAGTGCTAAGGTATTGTAAATTACAGGCAATGTGGTTGAAATACACATGGAAGTTTTGGATACATTTGATTTATTCACTGGCTTTCTGAAGGCTCAAGACTGTCAATACAGTGGGTGTATTGTTGTATGTAAATACAAATATTTGATACATCATGGGTAGGGATCAACTATACTCAAAAGAAAACATAATCGAGGAATCTATTTGATATTATTAAGAGGGCAATTTAATTACACGCCGGGTATTCCTCTTTTTTGGACAACAGTATCTAGATCTAAATACTTGACTTGCACCATACATTCCGCTGGGAAAAGGGGTAATGGATTTAATTTTAATAGTTTGTTTAGTCCAAGTTTTGTAATAATACAATTATTCATTAATTTCTACTCCCTTTAAGTGTTAGAGATTACTATTTACATGCCAAATAACAGCACTGATAGTTTCAAGTATTTTTGTGTTTTAAGAGTTTAGTAGATCCATGGAAGTACAGAGTGTTTGAGGTATTTCTGTGGATATATTGTCGATTTCTATCTTTAAAGGTGCATTACATTGATAATTTTATTTATTTTATCTTCTATAAATAACATTAAAAGTATTGCATATATTTTTTATCACTTTTTTTTTATAATTTGCATCAAATTATTTAAGATCAAAACAAAGTTTCTAAAAAAGAAAAAAAAACACATATTTTTTTTAACTTAAATAAGTAAGAAAATAGATCTTGTAAATTTATTTTCTACAAAAAGGATCATAAAAAGTATTATGTCTTTTTTAATATTTGTATTAATTTAGTTTATTCTGTTTATTTAACACAATACAGGTTTCAATGATGTATCCTTCAGTGTAGGAGTTCCCAAACAATGGGTCATGTAGCAAATCCTTGCATGATTTGTAAGATTATTTGTTTCTTCTTTTTCTGATAAGATAAAAATAAATAAAGCTGTTGATAATAAGTCAATAGAGTGTGTTTAGAAAAGGGGTCACGTGTACCAATTGTTTTGACACCACTGTTTTGTGTGAGTAAGGCTCTAAATTAAAGTTATCAGTGAGAGCCAATCACTACAAGCTTTTGTCAATTGTTACCTTGTAATAACTATATTCGTTGTAATTGTTTTTGAGACTACTAAGAGGGCAATTAAATTGCACGCCGGGAATCCCTCTTTTTTTGACAGCCATTGTCTGAGCTCTTTTTGTTTTATTTCATATCTGCCTCTGTTTAATTATTTAGAAACGAAGTCAAAATCATAAATAGTATTATTTTATAGGTACAACAAAGCCGTATGAAAACCTGAAATAATCGAATTACTGCTGTAATTCATTCATTACTACTTTTATAAATAAACATCTACAAACAACTTTTTTTTTTACCCAAAATTTGCTTTGGGCACATTTTCAAAGTATTTTTAACACTAGAAAGACTAGATTTCCATTATATTAGAACGTTCATAGATGGTCATTTTGCCTCAAAGTATCTATATTTAGTTATGGATCAAAATATACAGTTATATATCTATTTGAAATTTAAGGGAAGGTAATGACTGTCCCTCTTTATCTAAATTGTTACTCTTCTTGAATCAAAACCCCTTTAACTTCATCCTAAGTCATTTTAATCCTTTGATTTCAGACATCGTTTTTAACGACTTCGCTTTATTATTTCAAACCACTTTAGGTCTTTTTTATATAAGTAATATAATCAAATAATTATTCCTCCAGAGTAGGTCAAATTCAAATCAAATGTGGTGGAAGGACTCAATTCATTATTCATTCTTATATAATTATTTTTGATAGTTATAAGACATTTGCATCAAATATATTAGCCATGGTCAAAATGACTCAAACTCACAAATACTCTGTAACTTTTGAAGTAATTCAACCCTTGACTTTATTTGAGTACATAGTCAAGCTATTAGATTTTCAAATTTCAAAATGATCATCTTGAGGCCCTTCTTTGGGTAGGTATTAAAAGGATCACGGATCAGACTCTGACTGAGGATAATAAATAATAAATATTCGATTTACAACTCTTGTGTTGATTCATTGGGGAAGAGGCTGTTAATTGAGTATGATCAAATAGCCTAGAAACAAATGTGGAATAATTTTTTGGTTGAACAATTTTTTTTTTTTTCATAGGAATAAAAGGGGATGTTGAAATGGGGTTATTTTTTTGTATGGATATAGCCAATTTATTCATATAAATACATATATTGATATTTTTTTCTCCTTGTGTACCATAGGTACAAGAAAATGGCCCTTAGCAATTGATTTATATACATTGAATCATGTTTTCTACATGAGTAAAATTGATGTTATTATGGCTCTCATCTTATTTATAAAAATATATGTAACTACGTGTAGCTACTTAATAGTAAGTAACCAACGCGAATAACCATCTAATAAAATATAATTTCAATCAGTTAGGGGATTATCCTTTTTTTTTTTTTTTTATGTTTCTATGTGTGTATGCAACATCCATATAAATGGTATGGTCTTCTTTAACCTCTTCTTCTTCTTCTTCATCTCTGCAAACAAATCAACCTTTTTTTTTGTAATACATTTAACAAATACCATACAGAATATATAACCATTTTTTTTTTTTTTTAGAAGAACCATCCATAAATTTTTCCCTCAATGTTTACCCATAAATAAATAAAACTATACTTCAAAGGAGAGACATCTGACTGGAAGCAAAGCATTTTTAATACATGAAATTTGACAACTCCTGCGACTTGTTTGGCAGGACTGATTGGCAATGACCTCACTACTCCTCGCGAATATCTATGATGATGATGTTATTAGGCTAAAATTTGCTCAATGGGATGGTTTTTGCATCTGATTTGGACCTCCTCTTAAGATTTGGGACTGAACAGAAGGGATACATCAAAATTTTGGAAGTGATGATTCTCAAATTGAATGTTATTTTATATAGGTTATAAAATTAATGGATAATAGAACTCGTCAACTGTCAAAAATCCTACTCATCATTTTTTCAAAAGCACCAAATAAATATCCTTCTAGGCGTAGATTGAAGTTGAAGTTGGAAAATAAGCCAAAAAAGTTCAAAAAGTAGGGTTGGATTTCTTGACAACCGTCGGACTCTAGAAAAAAAAAGTTACAAATTTAAAATGAGCGAGCAAAACTTATTAACTTTTATTATCTCATACCCCTTAGGATTTTTGACATTTCAAATTTCTTGACCTGTATAATTATTTATAATAATATTAAATACTTGAATTAGGATCAGGGCAATATCTAATAATTATGAACCTCAATCCTTACCCATTGGGCAGAATGACCTGTAAAGAAAGAAAATAATAGCAATATTATAAATATTTAGATACACTAATTCCAAAAGCTATCCAGGATCAAGCTACAATTCCATATCAACATTAAATATGTATCTCATAATCAAATTCAATCTAGGGATAGCCAAAACTATCATGTTGATCAGTCGTACTCAACCAATTGATCGTGATCACTCGAAAGAACATTAAAAGCAAACTGATAGATGATAGTTTCTAATAAAAGTAATTTTAATGTTTTTTGTTTGTTATCTTTAATTTTTTCTTGGTTACTCACAACTATATAGTTTGTAAACTACAAAATGAACCCTGTTTTAGACAGATTAGACATCGACTGATGTAGACGATTAAGTTGCACTAAGGATGTATTTTAAATATAAATTTGCTTCACGCCCGTCTGAAGGGTCGGACCCTACAGTTGAAGAGGCCTTTTACAACTACATAGGTTTTTAATATGTGATGGAATCGATTATTTATTCCTTTGACATTGATTGGAATCGACTCTTAAGTCTTGTGCTGAAAATTTATATTAAAAAAATGTCTTATAGTTGACAGTCCGAGTCAGACATGATAGAAAAATAAAACAATCACATATTTAAAAGTATAATGATTCTTCAATTAGTGTTTAGCATAAACTAATTAAAAGATATTTTAAATTATACAGTCCTTTATTTTCATTTTCTTACAAAGACTAAGATGTGATCATAAAACCTTATAAATAAGTATTCGTTCATAAAATAATAATTTGACTTGCTCTACTGAGTTTTTTTACTCCTTTAAATGATGAAAATTCGACACATATTGAAGTCATTTAAAATATTTTAATAGCTATTTTTCTTCTTCAAGGGAGGGAAGATTAAAATAATAATAATAATAATAAAAAAAAAGCAAAGTGTGGCCAGAAAAATGCTTCTACATCTAGGTAAGTACATACTTGAAAAGAGTCAAATTATACGTCAGCTGTTGACTATTTGCACAATATATAATATGTAATTCATACAATGTATAATATTATACAAATATTATATATATATATAAAATGGGAAAACGGAAGGAGGTAGGTCATTCAATTCAACTCTCGAAGCTAGACTATGATTAAATCCAGCCCCTGAAGATATTAATGAGTATATTCCTGAATAAGTGAACTAATATATGTTCATCTATGAGTATTAAAGACGAAAAAAGGCCAGAAAATGACTCTGTGTTGGTCAATTAGTCTCCATGCTAACCAACTGTTTGACTATTCTCCACTCAATTATAGAGATATGTACAGAATTTGAGGACAAATTATTCAATTAGAACAAATGAACAATCCAAACATTGACAAGGAACATGATCAAAAGTGATCTACAGCTGACGAAAAAGATGTTCATTCCCATTTTGATAATGATACTTATGATTTATGACTCTCCAAATGGTTAGTGTCACAAGTCAAAAAACCCTTTTTGTAATATTATCATTTAATCTACTAATAAGTGCTCCCGGCCGATGGCCATAATTTAAAAAATGTTGAAACTGGTCTACATATGTAGATAAAGAACTGCCCATTCTACTTTATAGTAAATCAGTTGTTTTGTATTCATAGTAGCAAACCTGAAAGTACATTTTGAGTAACATGCGCTAATCTTGATTGTTAGAGCTATGCTCCTTCTAAAATACCAAAGGTGTCTGCTTCATAAATAGATATAATAAAGTTGACAAATGTTTCAATATTTTTAATGAGTTAATGAATGAATACGTCATTAATTGATTGTTCATCAGTCATGAATAATAGCATAAGTGGGATCGTAGAGTATTTTATCATATTTTTTGGGGTGAATAAAAAGATGAAACGGTCATCAACAATCCAGGAAAAGGCCAAGAAGGTTTAAATCAAATGTTTTTAATTGGGGATACATTGGGGACTTGATTCAACTCCTTTACCGTTTTTAAAAGACCTCCAAAAATGTAACAAGAATTAAATGAAATATTTTTAAATATACATATTTACATAAAACTTATATATATATATATATATATATAAATACTTCCTGTAATAATTGTACATTTATACCCACAAATGAAAAGATATTGAGAGATCCATGCTCAAATTCAAATGTCCTAATTTGCTGGTAATATAACATTGGAGTATCCTACGAAACTAGAGGTGATCATTTGCAAAGAGAGAGAATTAAGAATTTGAAAGGGGGATATTTTGCAGGAAAAATATTTATATTTCTCTAAGCCTAAGATCCTCTATAAACAAGGATGAAGTCCTTTTTCTTTTCCGTTTACTCCCCTGATCCTTTAGCAAAAAGAAAAAAAAAAGAAAGTTAAACAGAAAATTAAAATAAATATCTACGACCTAACACAAAGATATATATACATATCAAATAATCTTTTTGATCCGGATAATGATGTCCGTTCATTTATATTCCTTTCAAAATCCATGACAAGATTATTGCCATTATAAAGAGGGATCTTTTTTTTATTTTTGCTTCATATGAAATGTACCTCGATGTTGTTGTTATTGTTGTTGTTGTACATACATATTCGAGGTACATAATTTAAATAAATGTGCTGTAAATGTCATTTGTAAATGGGATCCTTTTCAGAGAGAAAAAAAAAAGTTGTCCCCTTCAGAGAGAACGACATAGCAACAGGAAGAAGCAAAAAAAAAAAATATCTACATACATACATATTTCTTCTAACTTTGGATTTGATGTATTTTAAAAGGATGAAAGGAGAGGAGGAGGTGGAAGAAAAAGAATTTGTAGGGAGAAATTGCAACATATTTTTTTTTTTTTTCATTTTTGTGAAAGCATTTTTTGTTCTATTTTTTTTTTTTTTTTTTTTTACCCCCTCGCTGTTTCTGCAATGTGTACGTTTTAAGATGAAAAAAGTAAGATGAGGGTAGAATGAAAAAAAAAAAAAAAACTTAGTTGTCAGTTCTAATTTTTGTTTCCACCCCTCATTCCTTCCAACAAAATGAAGAAAGTATTTAACTTCTAAAGCTTTGCATTTTCTTCTGGATGTATTTTCAATTTGCTCAATTTTTTTATTTTTATTTTACTTTACCTATGATACAGTCCATTAATTATAGCATGTACGTATGTATGTACATTATTAATCTAAAGCAAAAATTGCAATCAGCTCATACAGTTTTAGATCAAGTTCAGCCTACAAATGAGACCCGAACTACATGAAAAAGCCAGCAATACTTACTCCTGTTGTAAGTGAAGAAATTTTCATTTATTTACTTCTAGTTAAGTTGGAGATACAAGTATCGCTTGGGAGGAGGGGGCAGCCCCTAAATGCCTCCTCTCCTTGTTAAGGACATGCCAGCCAGGCATTTTTTTTAGTGAGTTTTTTTGATGTGCTCTGTTTTCAATAAAGAAATTGACTGTAATTTTCCCTGTACTGTTCCTTCTGAGTAATAGTATGCTAACACATTAATCCAAGGGTCATTCAGTTTCTGCTGAATAGATATACAATTTTATATTCGAATAGTCGTCAACATATTTTAAATAATTGCAGTGGTAGAGTAATACCTTGGTTAGTGAATGATTTGGATAGTGAGTACCCGATTTCAATTTGAATAATGTTTATGATTTGGGAGTAGTTTTTTTTGTTTTTTTGTTTTTTTGCATTAGTAAATGGAAAAAGGCTCACGATTCTCACCTTAGATTAAAAAATTGATGAGAGAACCATTCATCTTCTCAAAACAGTGAGATATTTGGAATATTAAGTGCGACAATTAGAAGAGTGGCTTCTATTTTTAATTAGAATGCAGTCAGTGTTTTGTAGGCATATTTTTTGCTTTAGTCAATTTCATTAAACATTCATGTTAGACACCAAGGGAGTCATACGAAAAAAAGCTTCTTGTAAATACAGACACATTATTGATCCTTTGCATCAGTTGATTACGCATTAATGATGAAGAAGCAAGGTCGGAATCAGTTTTGGATTAGAAACATTTCTCCAAACTTAGAATATTCTCAGAAACCAAAGTATTTGAGTAGACTCAAAAAAAAAAAATCAAATATCTCTAGGACCATGTGAAGAAATTGACCATTGATCCATTTAATTTTACTATTTGAGCGATATCACCTTACTTGCTAGTCCACTGTGTGTATTATTGGAGAGTAGCTTCCTGTTTTTGATCACATAGAAGTGACCAATAATGCATTTCATCTTAAACTAGAAAATTGACCCAAGGACAATTCCTTTTCCTATTTCCATTTAAAAAAACCCAAAAAAACAACGAATCTCTTTGTCAGTTTTAGTTGTTGAACTCACACATGACACGGATGTTCACCTAATGTTCAAGGCTAAAAAGAAGTTTATGCTACAAAATATGCATTAAGTACTTAGGGGTTTGACAAATTTAAATACGAATCTGACAATTGGAATAATATTTCAATGTCCATAGCAGGTTACTCGAATATTAGGCTTTAATTCTTTTAGATCAAAACCAGAACAGGAGAGATAAAAAGTTTGATGTTGTTGCTTAGGTTTCGCCAACGAAATCAAGATTGGCAAAGACTTTGAGTAGTTGAGACTACAACTACACCAACACCAAAACTTTTCTTTAAAATGGTCCTGAAAGCAAAACCAATATTAAAAATCACATCACTGCTTTAAGATACAATAATAATCCGTTTATTCCAGATTCGATGTGTCCGGGTTTCATGATGGGTGAATTTTTAATTTAAAGATCTTTTAAGTAGTAAAATCCATCATTTACAGTGAATGGGAAATGAATCAAATGTTACTTATTGTGTTTCGAATTGTCCGGATTCAAAGAGTCCGGTATATTTTTAGAGACAATTACCGGTACTTTTCAGAGTATTGTGCTATAACATACTTACAATCAAAACCTCATCCTAATAATCCTTTACGAAGTCAATTATGAATGTTATCTAAGACTAAAATTTTTGATATATAGGAACTTTTCATGATGCTCTCTTTTTAATTACTGAATGAAACCCGTGAAATTGCAGCTAAAATTAGTTTTTTAAATTTATATTTGAAATGTGCAATTATATTATACATATTTATCAACTTGGTTATACCTACATACAACCATACGTAGGTATAATAAGAAGAAAATCTTTATAAATACCTTCAAACGTAGATAGATAGAATTTCTTAATCGTCCATAAAAACACATTCAGACACAACAATTATTTGCATATACGTAAATATTTATGCTAATTATATAAAATGGTTACTATGTATATATATATATATATATATGTATATATATATATTATGTAAGTACAAAGATCCCTACTGGGCTTGACCTCGTTGCAAATTCTTAATGACAAAATTATTATTACAATTAAATTCTGTTGAATACAGCAAATATGATTATTATATCAAAAAAAGTATATATATATTTCGTGTGTAGCCAATTTGTGGTTGCAAAATAGGTAGGGAAAAAATAATGTCTTGAATTTTTAATCTTGACTAATTTAACAACATTTATATTAGAAGAAAAAAAAACCGTATCTTTATCAAATTATGGCACTATTTTTTCTAAATTAAGGTTTCCTTTGGGCGTTGAAAAATGGCCATAAACATATATAGTACATATAACGCAGGTAATCGGCACCCATTGGAATTTAAACAGCTTTTTAGATCTCATTCTTTAATGTGTACATTTACGTCAAAACAAAAGTGATCTTGAATAAAAATCAAGATAATTAAGGTCAGAATATTCTATTGACATATGTGTCAAGTCAACAAGAAACCAAGTTTATCTTAAATATTTCAAAAACGAGTCTGAACTGCCCTCATATTCTTGAAGACATTCTCTTTTGTTTGTATTAATAGGTTATTTCGATTAATTATATAATGACTCCAATAATTGCAACTGTATTATAGGGGGGGGGGGGGGGAAACCCGGCCTCAATCAAGAATAAAAACATCTGGCATTTCTGACTATGTTGTTACTATGACGTAAGGGATTCTTAATAGTTCTTAAACAGATGAACTGGTTTTAGTCAACTGCAACTTAATAAATCTCTGAGGCTATGAAAAAGATGGACGTTCTTTCAGGGACCATATCGCCTCCTTATGCAGTTGTAACATTTATCCGATTGCTCTATTAGATAGACAACAATCCTTGCTTTCTCGATTAAAAGTGACATATTAGCAAAACACCGTGCACAATAGATCTTAAAATGACTCCTAAATATTTGACCGTTATATTTATGAAGTAAAAAAACTACTTAAAAGTGTATTTTCACCTTTTCAATATTTGAAAACAAACTTGCTTTCTTGTTGACTTGACACATATTTCACTCTATAACGGGCTTTACATTCCAATTTCTGTGACTATTTGAGATATCAGGAAGAACTAAATATAGTGAAGAGTCTATATTTGACTCTGATGTGGGATTTAACAATATATCATATTATTTTTCCTTCGCTGGTAATTAGCCTTTTATTACAATTTCCAATACCTTCAAAGAATTCATCAGAAATGTATATAATTATTAATTACTTAGTTGACAAATATATACAAATGTGACGATTCAATATGAAATTGTGTAGGAGAGCCTATTTTTTAATTTATTGATACTTTATAAGAACTGAAAGAAAATTATAGTTGACTCAAATTTTGTTGTAATACATTTTTGCACAAAAGCTGTTAAATGTACAAATTTATCAATTAATTTTAATAGCTAAAGTATATTATGTACATATACGTAGGAACAAATTCCCTGATTACTCTTCTTTCTTTACAATTTAGCACTCCCTAAGTTTATCTACATGGAACTTTTGACCCCTGATTATAATATTTTAAGTTAAAAAAGTCTTATGATTATCATATATAGCTAAAAATAGCTGAATATAAATATATATATATTTTGTTTATCTCATATTCAAAATCGTGTTGAACCTCCACAAATCTAACCCAGACTCATTCATGAGACAAATCCTCCTCCTTGCTCGCTTTTATCTGACTGAAATAATGTGTACATTGTTCCGTGTGAACTAAATTCAATTCAGAGATAATTATTATGACTAAATATATTTAAAAATTGGTTGGCAAAGTTGAGAATCAACTTTTTAAGGGTATTTCCATGAAACGTCATCCTGTTGGCCATCTTGGAGGGAGTGGGAACAATCAAACATTTGCTCCTATGCAATAGTTTAGTTTAGTTTTTTTTTTTTTTAATTTTAAAGCCATTTGATAAATTTTGTAAGTTTGTTGTTTAGTGACTCTTTATAGTCAACAACAACTTCTGCCTTGAACATGACGTTTCTTTTGATTTATTAGATGTACAAACTGAGACGTCATTGAGCAGGCTCTATACATAAAAATAAATTATCACATTGACGTCAATGATATTGGAATGATTCATCATTGACCTCAACAAAAACAATTATATTGCCCTTTGTATATTTAGATACGTAATGTTTTGTTGCATGGATAGGATACTTTTAAAATGGAAAATTAAGCTTGTTTTTATGTACACAAATCTCCACATATAAATTAATGTATGATAATTGAGCTGCTGTCAAGTCAAGTCTACTTCTTTAACAAGTATTCAGAGGCTCTTTTGTTGTACATAGTACCACATTTTGTTCTTGAAACATTCGTATGTACATATATTTGTTGTAAAACATGAGATTTCAGGTTATGTGTAACAAGTATTTAATATTTTTTTGTTCAATCGATTCCAGTAATCATTTTGTCAGCAATTTTTTTTGAATTTTTTGACTTGCTTTGTCACATTTCGTCTCGTCTTCATTTGGTCACAGTAAGTTTTCGATCTTATTGTAAAAATTATTATTGAAAAGCTTTCTTTAGTTTGACGCAACATTCCATTCTCGTATTCACCTCGTTATCATCATACACATACCATTGGTTAACACATTGAGTCATAGCAGGTGAAATATGTTGAAAAGTTTAAGTGAGAATAAAACAAACCGTGCTTCGACAAAAATCAGTAATTACAATATGTATATGTTATGACAGTGACCACTATCAACCGTCCACAATATAAGAAGCCCCAATTGAGTCCAGACTATTTGCTATAGTTCATTTTAAGACCATTTTATCAAATAATAAATCCACTTTTTACATATTTCAGTCAGAAAATAATTTTTTTCAAATGTCGATTCACAACAGAGACAGTCTCAAAGTGTTCAATATATCCACAGAACTGTGGACTGTTTGGTTAATATTTGTCTATTGATATATGTACATGTACAAAATATTTTACATATACACAGAGGGGAGAAAAAGGCTTCAACTAGCTTTGAGGGACGTTAATAAGCCATTTCCCTAAGAAAAAGTATGTATTAAAAAATAAGCATGCTCAAAGCTCATTTTCATAAAAGTAAAATAGGTTTATTTTTTGAGATGAGGTATTTTTTATTATTTTTATATGTTATTAAAACTGTATAAAAGGTATAATTTGCCATGTATGTATGTAGCTATGTAGATAGGTATATGTATGTAGGTAACATGATATGGGATGACCTGCTTGAGCGAGGGAATGAGAAGGAGCTCAAACGTATATGTATATGGGTAGAACTATTTGCCATAACTATTTATCTATCCTTTAATTCCTTTCATTGGATCGAGTAATACGTACATATGTCATCAATGATGTCTTTAATTTGTTGTATGAGCGGGTCAAAATCATGTTCTACTCTACGTCATAAGTAAATAGTAGGATTGAAACTTCATATTACTTTAATATATGAATTATATTATAGTATGTAGAATGGATATTAAAATTCATAATTGTATTAAAAACTTGGATAATAAAACATTTGAATAAAAATATCAACCAATCAAATTGTACAAAATGTTACATACATCGACTGCGTATAGAATAAGTATACCATTAATAGCTAGTTATAAACTTCTTAGATAGATTTCCAATATCTCTGCCCACATTTAGTGTCCCTGAGAAAGAGATTAATTTTAAGGGAAGAAACAAAAAAATCAAAGTCAAAGACTGACGACGACCAAGCAAGGAATTGACCTCATTTTGAAAGGGTTGAAAGAGTACATACATACATATGTAACGACTAAGAGATCATATTTCAAAAGCATACATAACATCATAGGTTTGACACGCTCGATACTTAGGGAATTCGACCCAGTTTCGTTCCTTAATCATTTGTGAATACTTATCTTGGGATTTTCTTGAACCAAACTTATAGCTTTGAGCATAGATAAAGGTTGTTACTAAACGTTTTATTACATTATGTATAAATCAATAGAGGGTTTTTAATTACGTCACAAACTGCATCATCAGTTGAAAGGACGCCATGTTGGAACATTCCATTTCGGGGCGGTTATTCTTTGTTGTCCTATAAATTATAGAAATAAAAGTTCTTCTTCTTACACAAGTTGATTGCTTATGTCTCTTCCAAAATGGTCCAAAAGGATGACGTCACATGGCAAACTATGAGGAAGTAAAGGAAGTTTAGTGGAATCTTTTATATGTTATCATTATAATTTCACTATGCATTGGCATGCAATGGAACTGTGGTCGTTTGGGTTTATAAAAGTGCTATAGAACACTCATCCAAGAGAAGTAGATAATTGTCGCTAGAAAAGAAGTCAAAAATACCCTAATTTTAAAGTATATCAAACATACAACAGAATATGAGTTTATTCTCATCACAAATATATATTGTAACTTTTTTTTTATTTTGTTATAATATTTTGGGTTGCAGCTTGTACATACACGGTGTATTTATTTGTTGAACTACATATAAGTTGACACAAAACGCTCAAGTAATTGGGAAATTTAAAATACGCTCTTTAAATGTACATCAAAAGTACAAAAAAAAAAAAGACGAGAAGGAACAATGAATGAGGCAGAGAACTTGTGTAGTAGAGAGTAGAGAAAAAAAAGAGGCAGATGTAAGTTTAATATATGTATATATATATATATAATATGTGTTTTTCATTTTATGCTTTAGTCTTAAACACCTGCTAGGTTTTTATAGCCCCAAAAAGAGAGGGCTAAAGAGGGGGGGGGGGAGTAGAAGAAGAAGAAGAAGAAGAAGAAGAAGGAAAAGTGGGATTATTATTAAATAATAAGCTGATTGTGTATGTATGTAACTTTTTAGCAAAAAAAAAGAAAAAAATTTTTCTTTTTTTTTTTAAAGTTACTTTTAAATCTTTTGCAGGAAGTCTTTTTATTTTTTGATGGTTTCTGAAAATTATTATGAATTCATTTTTATATATATATATATTTTTATGAGAAGGGAAGAAGAGAAAGTTCATCCCTGTCTCTTCTCGATAGATATTTATATGTATGTATGTATGTAATTTTTTTATAGGAAAATAGACTACTCGTAAAGAATCAGCCCATCTTTTAATTTATGTTTTTTTATCACAAAACATAAAAATATTTTTTTTTTAGCAGAAAATAATTAAATATATATATATATAAATATTTTAAAAGCTGATGGTACCCAGATGTTCAGGAGTTGAATTGTTCAATGTTTTTTTTTTGGTATTCAATGCATGTCTTCTTCAATTTTATGAGTGGAACTTATTTGCCTTTAAAGAAAAATAATAAAAAAAACAAGTCTGTCCCCTAATATTATTTTCCTTTTATGAAAAAAAAAAAAAAAAAAAAAAGGAATCAATTTTTATGATTAGCAAATATCCATGCTTATTGCTGCAAGATTCGTACATAAGGTATGGTGTGTCAACATAAAAGTAAATTTGAAAAAATCGAGAAAATGAAGAATCCGAATAATAGCAAAAAACAAACAAAACCATTTGCTATTCGTTTACTTAATAATAATGAATATTTAGTATATATATGTAAGTGGCTCAATATTTGAACAACATATTTAAGAGTACTTAAGTACGGGCCCTATATTTAAATTTTCTGGGATGAGCTGAGAAAAAAACATTAGAAATCTTGACTATAGCAGATAAAGCATTCAACTGATGTGTGACCCTAAAAAAAAAGGCACTTAAGCTTAAAAAAGCCTTTCATTCAATGGCTTAGATTAATTTGATATTATTTCCTTCCTTCCTCCCCCCTCACACACACACACTAAACCTCACGAATATAGGTATTAATTTCCCCTAAAATCAACTAAATTTAGACAACTGTGTCGACGATTGCAAGAGATGAAAAAGGTTTGAAAATTAATTTTTCATATCTAATTTTTCAATAATTGTTCCAAGCTCCTCTGGTCATGGTTTAAATCAGTGTTTCTCAAACCTTTTAAGAGCTACCACTCTCTCTAATGGCTTTTTTTCCCCTATCCCTTCACTCGTTCTAACGATGAGTATTTATAATTTCCTTACTTATTTTTTTCTTTAATATGGATATTAATTAATTGTGTACTGTTTCTTAAAAATAATTAGATTTTTTGAAAAGACGTTTACATTTATTCTTATGTATAGTTGTTTCATCCTCCTGTTTTTAAGGGCTCCACAATTTGAGAAGCAATGATCAATCACCTATTTATTCAATGCTGGAATTAGATCCTCTTTAATGCACAATTAACATATTCAATGACATTTATTTAAAAAAATATTTTTAGATTATATCATTCTAGGATTGAAACCTAAATCTGAATAAATCAATCCCAGTACGTATGTTATTTTCATAATTAGTTGATGAATTGATTTGTATTATATCCTTACAAAAAATGTGTCGGTTCTAAGGGGTTTCATTTCATTTATTGTCTCATATAATTTGTTAACTTACTACATAGATACAAAATCTTTGTTCAATCTCAAAAACTTTTAAATCTTCCAATCACTCTTTGAGACGACACTCTTTTATCCGTTTATAAAATCCTCTCAGAATGATTTTTAGAGTTAGTTTTTCTCTATAAGAGGCTTCTGGAATGGATCTTATAGGATCTCAAGTGAGTTGTAAATCCATATATATATCTATATATTAGCACTTATGAATGATGTCTTTTGAGATCATTGCCTTTAATTTACTTTCCTTTTACAAAACATTTATGTACGTACCTATCTACTTTTGTGTAACATGAGTCCTATAGATTGTGACAGATAGTTAAATATCTTTAAACAAAACAATAGGTTTTTAACTCATTACAATGAGTTTTCTATACTATTAACGTCTTAAAGGCTTTTAAATTGAATCTTTATTGAGTTATATGTATTCAAGTCAATCTTTCTGCTTGAATGATTTTATTCAAAGAATATAAAATATAAAAGACATTTGTTTTTTTTTGTTTGTTTTTTTAAAGAAGAGTTTCATTACAGTTGGGAAGATGGAATATATTTGAAACACATAGTCACAGAAATGTGATAATTTATGGAGTAGAGGCCAAAAATATCGTTTTTTCTTCTGCACTTTTAACGTTTTTAACACTAGAAAAACAAAATACACAGACGTAAATTTGTAGACTTCTCTCTATCAGTCTGCTACGTAGATTCCAAAACCACTGAATAAGTTGAGCTGGTTTTTGACCCTCTTGGGAGATTGTACTGAACAAAAGCCACTATTTTTCTTTTTTTAGCAATTATTCGTCTATCATTTCAGTTTTAGTACCACTTATTGTGTGGAAGAAACATCCTAAGATATGATGAGTTTAATTTGAAAAATGACATCTTTAGATCTTAATGAGTAATTACTAAAATCACTTACATATGTACATAATATGTATTTAGGTAGCTTTATTTGGGTGGTATACGTTATACGTCAAAGTAGATCAGGATATAGAGCAAACCTGGGCATTATACGGCCACTGGCCCTTTGGTTGCCTCTGACCGGTCCACAAATTGGAAATTACAAATTAAACATGTTTTCTCATTTCAGTTCAGTGATGTTCAATGACTTTTAGTATGACATGTCTTGCTTCATGTTTGGAGCACAAAGACAATAAGGAGATGTCCTTAGACCACTAAAAACCTCTTGCCAACAGTATTTAAAACTCAGAACATATGTATTTTGCAGTGAATGTCACTTTTCATTGCTTATTTATACTAACATAGTCACCTTATTAAATAGCCTTGTCAAAACAATGCTATTTAATGCTTTTTATAAAAAAAATACAATAAATATCTTGCAGAATTGAGTGAAGCCTTTTGTCTGGCCTTCTACAGTATTTTCCGTTTCTCATGTGGCCCCATAGAAAAAATAATTGTCGCAGATATATGAGATATATGTAGAGGGTTCAATCATAAAATAAAAGTACTCCAATCCACAACCATTAAAATTAACCAACTACTTAATTTGTAGGATTTTTGTTTAGAAATTTTTTTATATTAGAAACAGCAAACAGTATAACATAAAGCAGTATAAAAACTGAATTATCCGTCAAATTTAGTAAAGGGCTCCATCTAAATTTAGAGAAACAAAGCCGAGAAACTCAACTATTATTTAAATAAAAGATTATTATTTGTACATTAATGTATTCAGAGGTAATTTAGAGGTCGACCTTATTCTAAAGGCCTTTAAACTACCTTTACTTAAGTAAAAAAGTAATGGAACAAAAAGTATATTTTCAATTTGCCCCCGTCTTCCCTAGACACATACATATATACATACATAAGTATCTACCTTTTGTCAATGCAGTTTAACTATGCCAATTAAGGTACGAACACACGAGCAATTACATTTTCTGTATCATTTACATATATATATATATATATATATATATGTAGATAAACCCAGACCTCCTCAAGGGCAGATCTCTACTACTACCCTCCAGTAAGGAACAACTACTGATGTAAACAATTAGTTATTTTCCATTAAATTTCTCTCCCTCGTACCGATGTAACTTATCAGTATTTACGTAATTTGGAAGTCAATTTTCTGTTTTGTTCTGTTTATTTTTTTTCCTCTCTCTCTCTCTTCTACAACAAAAACAACTTAAATAATCATAATTATTTATTATTATTATAGTATTTTTTTTATGAAAGGCAATTAAATTTGTTAATTATATATATTTCATATACCAACCTTCCTATCTAATAGTAATAATAGTAATAATATTCTATTTACTCTCTTCATTTATTTGCTATCAATTCCGCAAAAAAAAAAAATATTATTAAATGAAATTATCAAAGCATGTCTTTGCTATTCTATGTTCCAAGCTATCATTAGTTACATGCAATTAACTTGGGAGTGACTACCATTGCTACATACATACATACATACATACATATGTACATGCAAACTCTGTGTGTTTAAACACATTTTTTTTTTTTTTTTAATTTTGATTACTTTACCTTTAAAATAACTATGATAATTGAAGGTTCATTTTTTCTCTCTCTCCCCCCTCCCCCTCCTCCTATGTAGATGATGTTATGTATTCATACGTCTATATAGAATGGTAACTATGTAGTACAAGCATTTGAATGTAATTATGAGGTATTTGTGGGCTGATTTTTCAAAGTTGCATTTATACAAGGGCATATATGTACATACATATCTGTATATATGTTAGGTGTGTGGAATCAGTTGCCTTTCCATGTACATACCTGTGTAAGTTATTAGTGTGTAAGTGAAATTGTATGTATGTAGATTTGTTTTAGTCTCCTTCTTCCGGTAAATGTACATATATATTGGATTATGTCAACTTTAGATTCTGTTCCTATCTACATATGAATTTGAAGAAACAAATGACTTGAAAATAGTAAATTTTCTTCAAAAGTATTCTGGCTACAAAGTCAGTTATTTATACTAAATCTATAAATGAGCATTTTGAGTTGCTATCTTGCGAAAATTATCGTTACTGCGTTAGTAATTTTTATTTGATTTCTAATAAAATACTTCCTAGCTAGGTTTTAATGTTGTAAACACACCAGCCAATAATGTTATAAGTTATCTTAATCAATGTTTTATAGATATGTCAATGAAATACGTTTGTCCCTAAGGTGGGATTTTGATGATTTTTTATGAGTTTGTATCCATATTTTCTTTTTTTTTTTTTTTTGTCAGAATGAGAACTTCACGGAGTCATAAACCAGTTACGAGTTGGGGGTTTATGAGCCGATCTGTAATAGGTTTTTATAAATATATATATTTTTTTTTGGTTAATTGAAGAAAAAAACAAAAACAATCAAGTTAGAAAAATTTCCTTTTATAAAAGTGAATAGATATTTCGTAAGGGGTTAAAACCACATTTTCTGCCCCACGACCATAGCCATTTCCCAGTTACATATGTGTTGAATTTTTAGAAGTATATACAAACTGTCTTAGACCCATCTTCTCCAACCGTTCAATATTTATCATAGATGTAAGATTTATATGGAAAAGAGAGTTGAAAAATCGTTTATTCATTTGAAGGGACTCCCTACAGTGTATAATTAGGTCTAAAATAAGAATGTAGCATTGACCGCCAGGTCAGTAATTTAATTGATTTAGCAATTTAACAATCTTCGACAAATTTTTGTTTGTTTTTGTATCATTCATACACTTTTTTTTCATTTAGCAAAGACAGTTTCGTACGAAATCCATTCATGGAATGGATTTGGCCTGTCTGTTGAGATTACTTTTTCGAAGGATTATACTTATGGTATAAAGGAGGGGACATTGGTTTACGTATAAGTATATATTGATAGGAAAATGAGTCATCTACATATATCATGAACAAGAGGCTCCAGACGCAAATAGAAATAATAATTATCTCATCCATAAAAGTTTCTAAAACAATGGATTAACAATTTCTTTCTTCTATATAAATAAAAGTAGATCTGGGGAAATGACGTCAAGTTTCTTGTCGTTTCTTGTTTCCTCACATTCTACACTTTTTCTCCATGTATCTAAATGTACAAAGTTTACTCCGACTCATCATTACCTATTAATAAGATCCTCTTAATTTTTTTTTTTTTTTTTTTCACCTTTTATTGCAACACGATTCTCTTTTTCTTTCTTTCTTTCTTTTTGTTGTAAATGTTTGTAAGCTGTCGTTCATCTCTTTTTTTCTTCCTCTCCTTAAATTGATCTTAATCCTATAGAGATTTTTTTCACCTCTCTTATTTTTTTTTTATATGGTTGAAATGTTTTCCTTTTTCTTCCTCTTCTTTTTTTTTTTTGTCGTTCGTTAATTCACTCACTTCAGATCAAACTTCAACCTTATGGTTCCATAACACATTATTATTATTATTATTATTCAAATCATTTTTTTATTTTTTTTTGGTTGTTATTATTATGGTTTTATGAGAGTTTCTGTCAAGTGTTTGAGGAGTTTTTTTTTCTTCTTTTTTTCTTCTTCTTTGAATTAAAATGAGGAAAGTGGTTTGTACAATATATATATATGTATATTCACACAATGCCTTCTCATTAACCATTGTATGGAGAATGTCGGAAGAGGACCTATTGATAGTACAGGGTGCGTCAGGTATTGTTGGCACCGGGGTTTTTTTCAAGTTATAAAGTAGGCAGTAACATCACTTGGATCAAAATGAGTAGTTTTTTGTCGGTCGTTGGATATGAGATCTTCAGTTCTTTTGGGCTCTTCCAAGTAACTCCTTAAATTTACATATATATATATATGTATATATATTCAGAGAAAATAATAAGGTGAATACTTTTTTAACGCAAGTAAAAAATTGTACGAGCATTGTTGTTTTTTAAACTTAATATATTAATTAATACACTTTATATATTAAATTATTTTATTTGACCACTCCAAAAACTATTATTCTATTACAAATTGTTTTAGAATAGTATTTGGCTTTTATTTAAGTTGTTCATTTTGAGTATAATCATCTTCTAGTCATCATACAAGTTACTGAGAACTACTCAACATTTAAAATAGATCTGACGGGTTTTTTTTCTGTTTGTGATAAGATTTTCAATCATAAATGACATGAAGATGAGTCTCATAAGGGCTGCTATAAATATATTATAGAAATATAATTATTATAAAAAATAAATTATATGAAATAAGTCCGGGACAACGTTGTTTAATTTTTCAATGGGGTCCCTTCGTAAAATTGGAATAAGTTCAGAATATTAAAGACTCCAAAAATTTATCAAAATTTGGTAGATTTTTAACATTATGCCCTAGAATAAAAATGATCTAAAGAATGGGTAATATCAATCCCAGACTGACTAGAAATGCTACCATGAATTTTGACTACCTGCTCAAAATCTCAACTTGTAAAAAACATACTACTAGAGGATAAAAAAAATATCGGGGATCCCAAAATCTTTATTTAATCAACAAAGTTTATTTCATTCCCTTCAAAAGTAGACCCTCAATACAATGCACATATGCAAATGGTTTTTTTTTTTTTCAATTTTCAAAACAGTTACAAAATTTCTATAAAATCAATAATTACAGAACAATAACTATTGAATTTAGAACTGCTATTAAAATTAAAAATTGGATCCACAGTATCATGAGAAATAAATAAACCAGAGATTACCAAAATTTCGATTTCACAAAAGGGCGCGTATCTCAGTCACTAATGAATATTATGACGTGTAATGCCAGTGACAGTAGTGGCAACTTAAAAAAACAACAAAAATACTTATCCCTATCGGAAACCCCTTACAAATTCAATTCAATTTTCCCGTTATTTTTTGCTCATGATAGTATTTATATATTAACTATGTATACAGTTTCTTTCAATATTTTGATAAAAATATGATTGAACAGATAATTGTCTATAACTTTGTCATAATTTGATTTATTGATTTAAATATTTGTACAGACACTTCATAAAATCTTTTACATCACAATTTAAAAGTAAAATTAAAAAAATATTTCATTATATTTGTAAAGTATATATGTAGAAGTCGAATATTGGTGTGGGGAGGGGGGTGGGGGTGTATAGAATAAAATCATCCCCACTAAAGAGTTAAGAAGAGATCAAAGTTCAAGCTAGATTTGATCATTTTCCACAAAAGCTTAGAATTGATTGTGGCATTATTAAAAAAAATGATGAAATATTTCAATAGATTTCTAGACTTCCATTTTGTTTTTTTTTAGAGCCACTACCTCAGAAAATTGATGCCTTTGACCCCATTGTGACCCATTTTAGTATTTAGTGATTGTTGGACCTATATTAAAGAATCACGATATTGGAATTTATTTCTGTTTTTGTTTTTTTGAGTTAAATCATGGAGTAGGTCACTTCAAAGTACTTTAATTTAGAAACCACTAATCAGAATTACCTAATTTCTGGTAGGAAGTCAGTCAAAGTGTTTAACACTAACATACTCAAAATTCAAGGGTGTAAACTGAATTTTACCTACTTGAAAGTCGTATTTTAGATATTTATTAAAAAAACAGTGAACAAGTGAATGCGTTCAAGGGATGGGAGTCAAGTCAATTATTAACTCCTATCAAACTATCATCAACTGAGGTCGAAAAAATCATTCAATGTAGCTGGATAGAGGCAAGCTGATAGAAGATAATCTATGAGAATAAATCTTTTGAATACTATGGAATAAAATAATATATTAAATCTATATTTGTTCGCTAAATATTACCATTAATTTTGAATTTAAGATATGTTTTATTTCTAGTAGTTAAAGTATTGTTTTGGAACACAGAAGTGGTCAAGAGTGATTACATTTTTGAAACTTTTTTCAATAATAAATTTAGAAAAAAAAATATTTTTTTTTATATGTTTTCTTCAAATTCCTCCATTTATACACTTCATTTCAGTGTTGTGTTTGAAAATCTTTATATTTTTTATTTTTTTTTTACCCATGGGAGGAAATTTTTTTTTCTTCCTTTACGCTTTTTTTTATTTTTGAACCCCAGCCTTTGACAGACGTTTTTTTTTCTTCTTCTTCTTTCTGATAAGGAAATTGAGATCAAAATGGCAGATGTCCTTCTAATAATAATAAGAAGAAAAAAAAGGATCTTCTCCCTCAAAAAACGTCGGGTATTTATGGTGATAGAAGAGAGTTGAGATTTGGAAAGTGGAGTATGGACTGACATATAATGAAGAGTACACTGATTGTAAATGAATATATGTACATATATATGTATGTCTCAGTGGACAGCAAACTTTAAAAGACACAACTCTTTTATACGTATATATATATATGTTCATATTTGATAATTAGATATATATATACGTATATTCGAGTGTATACGGATTCCGTAAACGTCACGCGTCGTCATTTACAGACATGGAAGGAAATAAATGTTTTCCCAATATTTATAAACATTTATTTTTTTACGAATATAAAAAGAAAATTATGATTTTATAATAATAACAATAATAATAATTGTGAATGAACTTGCAAATAGGATAAATAAATAATGAATGCTTGCAAATTGCAAAATCAACAATAACAACAACAAGAATAAAAAAACGATGACAAGTAGGTAAATGCTTATTTATTTGCATTTAATTATTCTCATTATTCAATAGGACTAATATTTAGTTCATAATATGACGTACAACATACATAGAATCAATCATTAAAATATTTGTGTAAATATTTTTTATATTTTTATTAAAAAATAATCAATTGATATCTAGCGATATTTTTACTTACCTATGTCATGTATATGTATAAAGTGATAGACCGAAAAGTCCGGGTAAGTGATTTACCGGATTTACTTTACTCTTTATGACATTAAGTTCTTTTAATAACGTAACAAAGTACTGGATTTTAATACATATTAAAAGGATATTAAAATTCTTTAAAATGTACATGCATAAATCGAAACCCTAACGGATTAAAAGCAAACTATTATTGTACATGGGTATTTCAAAGAGTTGATTGTACTAATTAGATAACTATTTGTGATGTTATGGACTAGGATTTACAAACTACATTCATCCTCATGTTATTCCTTAAAGAACCCTACAGAATCCGTTGTTCATACTGCAAAAGCCGGAATGATTCGGTATTCGGAATGAGTGGACTATTATTGTAACTATAACTAACATAAGTATATTCTCACATCAATTATGTATTGTATTGTATATATATATATTTAAAGCCAATGTACGTAACTTTTTCTTCCTAATACAATCATCGGTTCATTTGTCGTTAGAATTCAAAAGATTATTTGAATTACATAAATAATTTATAATTTGTCGATTATTATTATTATTATTAATTTGTATATTTGAATAAAAAAATATTTTATTCAAATTGAGAGTCCAATAGCTAGCCTTGAAAGTTATTTTATATCTATCCATCCATCTACAAACAGCAATACCATCAAAAACTTTTCAAAGTGTAGAAAGTTATACACTATATATATATATATATAAATAATATATATGTACATTAAATGATGCACTTTTTACAATTATTTTTATTATTATTTTTGCACATAAACCCCTGGTCTACAAATGTCTTATAGGCGAATACATAAATAAAAATAAAAATAACACTGAAGCAAACAATTCACAATGGGCCAATAAATATGAACTGTCAAAGGTGAGAGTCCAATGAATCTCTTGGATACATACAACTAACTATACATATACATATAGAGGTTGTCAATGTGTTTGATTTATGTATAAAATTGCAATTGATTGAAATGTATGTACATACGTAAAATGTATTATATCCAAGCATGAAAATTGGCAAATGAGAGTTGGTTTTTTGTACTATGAGTTATTATGTTATCAATGAATTCAAGTATTCCCCCCCCCTCACAACAAATCAAAACAAATCCATGTTGTTAGCAGGGATGAACAATTAAATATTTCCGTGCTGGACTCACATATATATTTTATAGGTATAAAAAAAGTCATTATTTTAAAGGTAGAAGCTTCAAATAAGTTATTTATGTTTACCTACATTTATTCCCCATAAAACTTTTCCAAGAGTTACAAATGACCCAAAAGGGTTGCCCACTTCAGTGCTAAAGTAATGCACTGTACAATCTTTATATTTTGATATTTTTATAAAAATATCTCGATGTGATTATTGGACTTTTGTCAGTTTATCTACATACTACTAAGGGGTTTTGATTTCACTTTATGATGTACTCTTGGCCTTTCTGCAAAAAAGTATTTTGTACAATAGTTTATATGTAAAAGTATTCTCTAATCTACACTTTGTTGTGCCTTGCTTGAAAAAGGAGATTCATATACTTTAATAAGTAGTTACTAAAATGAACAATAATAAATAAGTTATGCACGTAACTTTTTTGAATTGAACTAACACTAGGCAAGATAGAGTACTCCATCATTTATTAAATGTTATATAATACAGTTATAAGCTACACTTGTAAATTTTGGAAAAAATATAATCATTTTAAAGGTTTTCTCTGAATTTCCTTCTAATCAAAAATGATTTAAAAACAAACGAATATAAATACAAAATATTCGAAAATTTTAATGCAAAAAAGCAATGGGAACAAATGTAGGGTATCGAACTCCAACTCTTGTTTACGTGTCGTGTCATAAATAGAACATTACTTACTTTACATACAAGCAAATGACTCAACCCACGTTAAAAAGTTTGAAAAAAAAATTATTTTCCTGGTTTAAACAAGAATATCTTTATGATGCGTAGGAATTATAAGCTTAAATTTGGACTCAAGCACAACTTTCTATCAAAAGGATTCGTCTTTGCATTTTGTACAAATGCATAAACAATGGACATGGCCACAGTTTGTAAGCATAATAACTCAGTTGTCTATGTATAGCCGATAAATAGCGGATTTGAGCGCCCTTACAAATTTGACTCTCATGATCTCATTTGTCAATATTTCGAGCTGAAATCAGAGCTCACCTAGGAATGGTTCACTTTTCGTATATTATTATTTAGTCCCATAGCACTGGTCAGCTGTTAGAATTCGAAATTGAATAAAAATTTACACCTTTGGATGGACGATTCCTTCTTGGTTAATGATTCTTATCAGCCGCTTGACATCTTATTCAAAAACCTGAGTTACAGCTCTTTAATGTATTCCTTATTAATCCATTTTATGTAATATTTATCAAATTATTTAAATACAAACAATTTGGGCGACTTTATGGCCTACTTCCGCCCCCTACGCCCCTAGGATTCCTCTTAGGTCAAAACAAAGACCGGAAATGGAATTTGCATTAAATACATTAGAGAATCAATATTTTTAAATGCACAAAATGAGTATCCTTCGGAGCATAAATTGAAGTTGAAGTTGGAAAATGGGCCAAATTAGCACAAAAAGATTTCTGAAAACCAACCGAACTCTAGCAGAAAATAATTATAGATTTGAAATCAGTGTGCAAAACTGAATAACTTTTATTATACTTATACCCCTTAGGATTTTTGACATTTCAAATTTGTTGGCCTGTCTATAAGAATTTCAAAAATTTATGAAATATTTTCATTTTGGTTCAACTAGTTTATTACGGTCTACTTATCCCATCTATAGTCTTAATTAGGAGGTTAATTGAATTATTGTTTTTATATTGTATATTTATTAATAAATAAAGATGGAAACAGGGTTGAAACAGTGTGAGAACTCTTTTTATATTTATTATGACAACATTTACGCTACATACATACACATCTTCATGAAAGGTAAGTTATGATGAACAGGTGTCCAACTTTGTTTTATACCTATATTTTCATACAATGATCTATTTCTATACTTGTTTTGGGAAAGTTTTCACGAGGAAACTCCAGAGCAACTTTATTCAAGTGAATGATGCTTGTAAAAACAGAAAGAAAGAAAAATATATATCGTAAGTCTATTTTTACTCTATGTATACTATAAAAACCTGACATCATTCTATCTCTCAACTAAAATAATGTCTCTTTTTTTTTTTTTTTGTAATAATCAAATATCAAACATAACTTAAGGTACTTTTTCCAGACACATAAATTAAAAAATACTTATATATGTATATGTGTATATATATATTTCATTGCTACGTGACGGTAAAAAAATAATGATTTATAGGAATTTAACTTGATTATATTATGTTCATTTAAAGGGGACATAGATTTAATTAGACGTCGTCAATACCGAGACGGATATTGAATATGTTTGCCTCTTATATATATATATATATATTTTAAGATAGTTACGTCTAATTGAGTTATACTCTATAAAGTATCCAAGTACATGTTTTGGAGAGCAAAAATGTAACGAAATGAAATATTATGTTATCTATTTAGATATCAGCAATAAAATTGAGTTTTCAAGATAGTTTTCAACGCTACATTCTTGTAGAGTTATTATTACAAAAGGTCTAACTGAGCATTTTAAATTCAGTATATCTATGTCAAAATATCGATAACCTTATTTTAATATTTGTTCAAGTATCTTGATGCACTTTTTTTTCTCCCTGGTCCACAATTTGTATTGTAAGTAGCTTGTATTTTGCATCGATTTATACGTAAGGCCATTGATTTCAAAAGTGTGTATTGTTTCCTAACTGTATTTTTCATCATATGGAGAATTTAAAATTGTACAAAAAAATAGGTATATAATTGATGTATACAGTTTTTAGCTGGCCCAAGATGCAAAATAACTTTTTAAATTTTGTATCTTATTTAATATTTATCTGTTAATTATTTAGGATATTTTTATAATTGTGAACACATTTTATATGAAGGACTTCCCATCTGGTGTTTTTTATTTTTTTGTTTTTTTTTTCTCAAAAATGTATTACAGATGTAAATTATTCAAATCAAAATATTTATCTGCTCATATAATACACCCATTTTTACTCAAATTGAATTGAGACCTGATGGTACTTTTTTAGTATGTATTTATATATTAAATATATGTATATATATACTACTCAGGGCAAAAAATATCAGGAATAAAAAAATCCTCATTATTTAATCATCAAAATTCATTTCATCCCCCTCAAAAGTGCCCCCCCCCCTGAAACAATGTACATGTGCCAACGTTTTACAATATTTTTATTTAGGTCAATAATTATAAAACAATAACACCAAAGTTTAGATATGCTATTAAAATTAAATATCCGTTTCTTGATTAATAGGTTTTGTATCACGAGAACTCGTATCTCGCACACTATTGAATATTTTGACGTGTAATTTGGCAGAAATGTTAGTGACAGTATAGTACCAACTATAAAAAAACATAAACATTTATCCCCATCGAAATCCTCAAAAAGTTGAATTCAAATTTCCCGGTATTTTTTGCTCATAGACAAACATTAAATATAGTTACAAGCAAAATAGATTTGACTCCAACCCTGGACCATGCACTTTTTTAAAAGAATTATAAACTTTCTAGTGATAATATCTGGAGATATATTTTTTTCATTGGAAACTTACCTACGTTTTTGAACGTTGAATTGTTGAACTAATAAACTGTGTAGGGAACAGTTCTAGGAAGATTGCCTTCTGAAGTATTAGCATCTGAAAATTGCCTTCAAGAAAATTGCCATCATCAAAATAAGAAAATAATGTAAAGTCATGGAAAATATTAGACCTGGTGCAGGAAGTCAAACAAAATTCTTAGTCCATACAAATAATTAAAGAATTCAAACATTCTGTGGATTATTTATACATATTAGATTACTTGAATAAATAAAAAACTCAGTGATGCTCATTTAAAATGAATATTTATACCCATTTAAAAATGTACAACTTTTTAAGACAAATTCCGAACAAAGTGCATTTAAATAAGTTTAACTCCTATTAATTAAATCTATATTTGTGGTGTAAAAATTGGGTATCAATAAACTGAATCATATTAGAGTACTTGAGCAAAAAAGCGAGGGTTTCAATTGTTTTTTTCGAGTCTAGATAGACATTTGACCAAACTTTTGCACAGCAAACTTACGTTTTGTTAATAGCAATTAAACTTTTTAAAAGACACTTTCTATATGGATCCTATGATGGGCTAGACCCATCTGTAGATGGAACACATCAATAGATTAATCACTAAATTAATATAAAGTTTATAGTAATTTCTGTAGATGACAATATTCTAGAGGGCAATTTGCTTACGAGCAATCCTCCACGCATGACTGGGGTCTCGGTCTCACTAAGCTTCAAACTCCATTGAGGCTCGAATTGAAAATTCCCCTTAGGTTTTAAGTATTTAAAGTAATTTAAATCATAGCCTGTTTTGCATACAGATCGTAAAATTCAGCTGCATCTAGCTAGAAATCGGCAGATTTTGGCAACACTGATAAGTCATGCACTTTATATAAAAGAGCCGTAGGGTGTTTTTTTTTTTTTTTTTTTTTTGCATATTGTTATTGCAACGAGATCCTAAATTAAATGTATATTTTTCTTTTTTATACATAATCAGAATCTTGATATTTTGATTACATATTGTAAAAAATGAAGAGAAATCTTATTGATCATTAAACACAGCGGTGTATTTTAATTTATGCATAAGCATGACTCAAATGAACCTACTTTTTTCTTTTTTTTTTGCATATGAATCATTTACTGTACATATATATATACATACTTTCAGGTGATAATTAACGCAGGAAATATTCAATTTATATATATATATATATATAAATATGTATTTTTGCAGTAAAAAAATAATAAAATAATTTTCACAAAAGATTTGTTGAAATATAATTTAATGTATCGTCGTTGTCTTCAGAAACTTTTCTAAGCAAAAATTAAATAATTAAGAAAAATGCAAGAATTTAATTCTTTTAAATATATTTATATATATATATATCAATATAAGTGTTGAAACTCTATTTGGGACCGATATTTCTTCTATCTGGCCTGAAGTAATTCCTTCGATGTAGCAGTAACGATCTATTTGTGGACCAGTGGATTGTGCCTCACTCGTTGCAGTGTATAATTTTATAATCTGTAGTCAAGGGGTTATATTTAAACGTAGCCAACACCCCTGTGTAAAAATTGACTGGATCTATTTTGATTTCTTAATATGTAGATTCTAAATCAGAAAAGTCGACTGATGAAAATAGCTGAAGGGAAAACATATTTCATACTTGACGTAAAATATCTCAAATTTTTAAGGAGCCTTCAGAAGACATTCCACTAATTTATTTGATTCCTTAGTACTTCAGTTTATCTATTATTAAAAAATTTAATTTAATTTTATACATTATATATATGTACATAATTGAGTCTTACTAAAAATATTTAATACTATTTTGAGCAATGAAGGCTTACACCTCAAAAATAGTCGACATAAATTCCTGGTCACGTCACCAGGTGATATGTTTGATAACTTTATTTAGGCATTGAACGGCTTTTGTATCCGAAGGAAGAATCCCTAGTGCATATAATAATGTGCCAGTAAACAGACAAGAGAACTTAAAAATAGTTACCTATACATATAGACATATATGTATGTACATATAGTGATCGTGAGTTTGTAATAAACTTCTAGAAAACATAATTATTAGAGTTTTGTGTCGTGAAGGTTCATTATTTTTTTTTTTTTACATGCACGTTGAAGTTATTTGTATATATTAATATTTTACAAAATGCCTATTTGCTTATGTTGTATGTAAAGGGATCGTTTTTTTTTTTTTTTTTTGGGAGTAGAAGGATATTTGCTTGTATTAAATTTGCTTGTATGACAAAAAAAAATCAATCTCACTCCATATTCAAGCTGATAATTTTAGAAGAGAGTTTCAAAAATCATATATAATTTTTCTTCATAATTAAACAATTATTTACATCAATAAGAATTATAATCATATATCAGCTGTGACCTGACTCGATGTTCGTAGGGATTCGGAGGGGGGAGGGTGAGCTGGACAACACAGATCGAAAAAAATTGCTGAATTTTCAGAGATGTACATAAAGACCATCACATCCTTAGAAATGTTAAGGATAAATTTAGTTGCTTCATTCGTCCTTTATTATTATACAGATTAGACAGTTTTGACCCATTTTTTAATGCTACAAGTAGCAAATTTGTCTAAAATCCATCTAGCAACACCTTCATCAATACTGATTGATACATATAAAAATGTATCGAATGACTAAAAGGTAGGGAAAAAAAATTATCCAAATAAATCATATTTCAATAGCAATTCCAAGAATTTCGTGAAACAAGTGTAAATGCTGTTATTTTTACAACATAAAATACATATATGAATGTCTAGCTATTGAAATCACAAAAATAGTAATGAAGGCACCAGATGTAGTAGATGTACAAATGTGAAACATGGATCGGAAATGCCATGTTTTGAGGTTGATAGTATTTACAAACAAAAAACAAAAAAACACACAGTTCGTATCTTTCATCATTATCCGGAAATGACATCTTTTTATCTTGATTCATAGCCTCAGTGGGTTTGAAGCTCATTAATCTAAATAGATACATAGGTAGGTAGTTGTAATGTGGTGAATATGTGCGCTAAAAACACTGCTAATATTCCCTCTTATCTGGATATGAGATGAATTCTTTTAAGAAACAATTTCCAAGTCCTTAACTGGGCAGAAACATCAATTAAAAAAAAAAGTCCACATGAACAATGTATATAATTTGCAGTAGTTTAAAAGTGTGTAAGGTTTGATACAGTATAATAGATGAGCAGAAACCTTTATTCGTGAAAGTTATTCACGTACAAGTTAGAAAAATATCCATATCACAAACATTGTTTAGAACATTTGTTAATCTTTTAAATTTAGTTATTTTATAAACTTGCAAATATATTAGCGTGCAATTTACAACCTTTAATCTTATAAATCTGAAGAGTGTATGTCTTTTATTTTCGTATATATATTAAAAAAAAAAACAAGGCCCCAGCAACTATTTCGTGCCCTAAAACGAGCTTAGTTTACAGATATCCAAAAATAGTTTTTAGGATTTTGTTCCACTCTTTTAGTACCCATTAGTACAATAGTTCATCTCATACAAAAACATGCCCGTCAGAAAGTTCAAACTGGAAAAACGGTAGACCGCTAAAATAGTATGCCCCTCTAAATGCCCTCCTGGACCCTTTTCATCACCCTATGCAATGGAAAAAAGGGAGATGGACTTTTAGATTCAGTACACCCTTGTACTTCTGATAAGCTTATCTGAACTATCTTATCCGAAAGAAGTGATTGTATTTAAGGAATGAGGGACATATCAACACGTTTGATATAAAATTTCATGTCTATAGATGCATTAAAAGGCCTCTTGCCTAAATAAAACATATACAATACATTTTTAAATCCATGGAACAAATCATACATATTTTCATCAGAAAGTGGATTTTCTTATCGCATGGGGTCAACATTTTCAATACTCATGTCTACTAAATAATAATACAAATTGCACTTTTTATATGCTTGACTCAAGTCAATAAAATATTACTTATAAAATAATGATGCAATTGCTATTAATAAAATGAGCAAAAAATTACCCCCTTCTTCAAGAAAAATAAAAATTAATTGAGTATATTACAAAATATTTAGAATAATAATAATAATAAAATATAATTGGAGTTGATATTAATCAAAAAATCTTCTCCTAAATGAAGCTGTTTATATGTAAAGAGATTTTAAAATCTTATATATTTTAAATGCATGTCAGCAATGAACAAATTTTTGTCTATATAGATCAAAATATGGAATCTTTAAAATTATGGCCTTTGTAGTGTGTAAAGAAGAAAAATAAGACCTACCTAACTTGAGCTTGATTAGACTCCTTTAAGAACAGATAAAAGCCTTCAAAAGCTTAGACTTGATTTTGAAAATATAATTGAAAAACATGGGTTTGATAATTTTATGCCAGTGATTTGTTTCTTCAAAATAAAGGCTTATTTGGAAAGAGTTGTAGTTCATTATAGCATTTTATTGAAAGGATTTTGTGCTCAATGTGATGAGGGAGAGCAAAAAATAAGTTCATGTGTATTTTAGAAATTGTATTCCTTTTAAATTTCCAAAAAAAGACAAAAAACGAATAGATACCATAAAAACCCTGCCTGAAATTATATAATGAAAATAATAATGAAGTACTTTTAAAATAGAAAGGAATAATTAATAAAAACAGCCAACATGTAGAGGTTACCAATTGACATACTACTTAAATGAGATTGACACTCGTCGGGATTTTACTAAATTTTCACATTACTATGAAGATTTATAAGTGAGTGATCACTTTTTCACACTTGCCCATATAGCATCTAATGACTAGCATGACCATAATAAGTACCTATCTGTCCTCTTCTGTTAAAACAGATTACCGCTCCGAAATAACATGAGATAGCATAAATTGTTGGTCACACTGTCTTTCGATCCCAATTTTTAAAAAGTATTACTTTATATAAATATTTATTGTTTTAATCCTTTAGATAAGTGCAGCTCTAAGCTCTTTGCTCTATTTTGCCTTCTGTTATGGCTCAGGCCCGCATATGTAACACACCATGATGTAAGAGTGCAAACGTCATACTGCTGAACATATTTACTCTACACTTGTTCAGATATAGGAATGAAATACATAAATAAGACCTCACTCTGCAATCAAAATTTCTACATCATTTGTCATCTCATAGTTTTTTTGTTTTTTTTTTCAAAATAGACTCAATTGCAGAGAAATGCACTCATTTAGAAAGATATAACATATATACGTAATATATATATGTAATATATACCCAGGTCTGAACTTAGAGCATGCCCATACTTCTATAAACCGTTTGGGTTTTTTTTTATTAATCGAACACAATTTGTTACTTATCCATAGCTGTTTGTCTACCAGACACACTGAATAAAAACCAATATTTTAAGTCTGTTTACCCCCTATTGCATCTAAGGATAAGTCTGAATATATATATATACATACATACATACATATGTAACTGACATGTGCAATTTGCAATTTTTTATGCATGTTGTAACGTGTACATTATAAAATCATTGATGTTTCATCACATCTATCTATACATTCTGCATTTCCTGCTAGGCAGCCCCTGATAATGCAATGCTTTAAATACTATTAGAGAATCAATTTATTAAAGGTGCTATTTTAATAAATTTTTTGATGATAATATTAATTACCTCTTTGTATCCGTTTTCTGAGCCACATTAATATGTATCAATCAGATATATATATATAATGTATTCAAAATAAAAAAAATTGATGCAAGAAACCTATTGCATCAATAAATCATTGGTAATAGGAGTAGATTGCATTTTTAATCAAAGTACACGTGTTGAGACTCTCACAAATTGCAACTTGTACATATAATCTCCTATAGCCTCTTAAATCCAGTACAAATCCCAAATTTAACAATGCATCATAAATGTGTTGAAGTATATACATATATATATATATATATATATATAAAACTATGTACATTAAAAAGTTGTAAAATAAGTTTAATCAATTGAAATTACGTGATGAGCTGTTGTTTTATTTAATCTCATATATGAAAAAGTAGGGAAAGATATCAACCTATGTGTGTCATGAAGGTACACAATTCAATTCAAGTATTTCTTTCATACAAACTATCATCTACTACCATTACCTACCTACCTATGTGGCCCAAGTTGAAGAAGGTAGGTAGAAAAGTATAATAATAATAATACCCAGATCTATGTATTAAAATAACGCGGCAAAATGTTTGAGTTAGAATCATTATCACGCCATTTTCAAGGTATTCACAAGTACTTGTATAAATATATATATATATATATATATAATAGCTAAATACATACATTTCTTAATTATCTTGAAGAAAAAGTAAGAAGCAAATTCAGATATATGGTGGAACAGTTGTTAAATGGGCAAAATCCATCATTGTACGCACAAAAGAAGGAAAAATTTTCATCTTCATACATGTACACATATATATATATATACTTTTTTGAGCTGTGTTTTTATGTACGATAATGCGATAATGAGAGGGGTCGTCGTCGTTGTCGTCCTAAGAACATATTGAAAACGACATTTTCTTATTTATTTTTCCTATGTTTTTTTTTTGTTTACCTATTATTAATTATATGAAGGGGGAAAAATGTTGTTTTTTTTTATTTTTTTTTTCAAGAAGTACAGAAATAAGTGATGAGAAACTTAGAACTAAAATACATTTAAAAAAAAGTTGATTCTATAGTTGATCAAAGATAAAGTTATAAATTCTCCTTTATGTATATATATATATATATATATTTATGTAACTTCCTAAATCTCATCAATCATTATCAAAAAAAATAAAATAAATAAATATAAAATACGGCAAAAGGATGTCACGAAGTTTCACTATAAATTTTTTTGTAGTGTATTAGCCAAGTCGTAAGTCTTTTTATTATTATTATTATTAGCACTATTTATTCACAGGGTTTTTTTTTGTAGGTGTACATATTTAGAAGTTCCTTGAGGGGAAGGATTCCTTTTTTTTGTTACTAATAATAAAACGTTCCCTTTGAGTCATAATCTACCAGAATTTGTAGAACACAAATCACTTTTTACGAGTTTGAGTCAATTTTCGAGTCTTTGAGCTCATGTACCGAGTCCGAGTCAAATCAAATCAAATCGTCAGTTCCCAGCTCTGACTCCGTCAGTCATCACCAATATTCATACTTAAATCATATTTAAATACATATAAAAAAGTATAGACTCAAGCCTTGAATCTGATTCATTCTTAAAGCATTAAACTTCAAGTCCGAGTCGAGACAGAAGCTTTTAAACTCGAGTTCGAGTCGGATCTAAAAATCCCTGCATTAAATTGTTCACATCAAAGTGAAGTTTGAAGTTAGAGTTTAATTAGACTTGAAAACACGACTGACTTGAATAAAGTTCTCAGCTCTGCAGCACCAAGTCTGTTCTCAAAAGTATACAAGTATATATATATTCTTTCTCATTAGTAGTTGGATAAACCCTTGTTGTTAATAGCATGACAACAAGCAACGTAATGTTTATTCCTGAGTCATAAAATAATAACAACAACAACGAGAGAGAGAGAGAAACAAAACAAAACCGATACACATCAGTTGAAACTAACTAAACAGAGTAAGTAATATATATGTTTATGTAAACGTAGAATTAACAGTGTTTTTATTATTATTTTGTGTTGATAAAAGGGACTGGTTAGGAGGCGATACAAAAGTATCAGATCTCTCTAATTTGACTTGTTGCTCTATACAAATAAAAATACCATAGAAAAAAAAAAGGAAAAACAAAAACAAAAACAAAAAAACTTTATATCAATGGCATTTATCAATAACAAGTTTTTCATGTCACAAAGATGCCACACAGAGAGCTTTATTTTTCATATCATATAATATGTTGTACATATGTATAGACTCTACATGTTCTAACTCGCAGACCATAGAAGGAGATTATAGAACTTACAATCTAAAATATGAGGTTTTATATATTTAAAGAGATTATTGGGTATGAGCATGATTTAGAATTTTGCACAGACGTCATCTCATAACTTCTCTTTCTGTCTTGATATTATTATGTATGTACAGCGTTGACCCTTCAAACAAAAAAATTGAAATTCACAAATATGTATCATGTCATTATTTTTAATGGAGTTGGGATCTCGACTCTTTCGAGATATTTGGAATGTAAGGATCGTGGAAGAGGATAAGAAAGAATATCGTTTATGTTCTAACTTTAGCTTAACAAAAGGTTGTGCCTTCGTCTCTCATGGAGTATGAGGGGGATTCGGAGTGGATCCCTGGACTGAGAATGATGCATTATCCTTTGTGACGGCTATGGAGAATACAACCCACCCCATATGTACAATGTATTCCTCTGTAAGTAATGATATTGTCACCATTCACCCAAAGAAGACTCTTAGTTGATTAGAGTACGCAAGTTACAATTTTTTTTACAAAATACCAACTCCACGTGTACAACTGCATAACTTCTTAGTGCCTCAAGTCGACCTCAGATGGGAGTACTAAAGCTGGGCTAAGGCGGTGAAGGTCAATCATTCTTCAAACCTTTTAGGTAGAAGCTCTTGACTTTGAGTCATCCATTTTTTTTTAAATTGAGTTATTCCCATCTCAAAGTATGTTTAGTAATATTTTCATCATATACGTATAATTATAAATTATGTAGAATTCCTAATTATATATATTATGTGTACATACAGTATCTCAACTATCAGCAAACAGCCTTAAAGATAATTAAGGCTTATTTGCATATCTACATACATATATGCATAGAGGTTTGCAGATTTAAAGATCCACTCACTCATGGAACTCATTTTTTTTTAATGGATAAAATGTCGAAGGAAAAAAAATCATCACCTAGAATGAAATCATTTCTTATAGTATATAAATTAAATGTTTTTTTGTTTTGTTTTTTTAAACAAATGTTCTTTAAGAGAAGAGACTTTTGAACAAAGAAACTTATTGATTATAGAGTTGTTGGTAATTACCTCCTCAAAGAAGAAGAAGAACATAAAAGAAGCAAGGAGTTAAGAGTTATAATACATGTGTATATATGTACGCATAAGAACTTCCACATATGACTACTATGTTGTATAGCGTCATTGCGTACGGATTTAGGTCAAAAATAAGAAACAAGAATTAAACTAATTATGGAATATAGTATATCTTCAGTCAGGGAAGACTTCCTTATTTCATAAAAAAAAAAGAAAAAAGAAAAATGAAATTGGCAATAAAACTAAAGAGAAAAGGCTGTGTTTCTTTTTCTTTCTTTTTTTTTTTAATATATATTATACCTCCATTGACGACGAACTCTGCTCGCTATAGGTAGGTAGTTTTTAATATTCAGTGTTGTTGTTCTCTTTAAAACACATTTCCGCAAAAAGTACATATATCCATTGAAGAAGTCCCCTTGTCCTATCCCTCAAACTATTCATGTGTACATACTTGTGTATTCACTCAGTTGAGTACTAATTTGAAATTAAATGGCAACCCTGCATAGCACTGCTCCTAATAAACTTCATATTATGGAATGAAATTCCTCCTTGCTTTGAATATGTATTAAAGTCACAATCAAATGTCTACTAAACTTTTTGGTTGTGTGAATGAGTACAAAGGTTTTTTTAAAACCTATACCCTAATTATCTTCCAATGAGGGAAAATCTGCATACCAATTTTCAGCCTCAAACAAATATCTTGGGGACATTTAGAAAAACTAATCTTTTTAAATCCTTCTCTCAAACCCATCCTTCAGCACGTGTCCATCCAAAATCCTATGAGTATTCGTAGGTAAACGGCTGCAGGAAAACAATGACAGTCGGATTTTTAAATGTGTAAAGGGAATGGGGGATGGAGCAAATAACTTTAATTTGGGGGATTTTCCTTTTTTTAGGATTTAGGACTGTTCTTTTTTTTTTGCTTTTAATCTTTGATTAGGAACAATCTATACTCATTTTCACGAATATTGAAACGAAATAAATGCAATGAAAATTTATAGGGATGAAAGCTTTTCAAATCTTACGGACTCATTTTTGTAAGGATATATGTACATGGATGGTAACAAAATGCGAGTCCGTGCAAAGATTTGAAAAATCTTTACTTTGTATTCAATAGGAATTTTAACCACTTTTAGTTTAGATTCTTTCTATTAGTCTTGGTTTTTTTTAAAATCATGATATTGTATCGATTCCTATAAGTCTTGATCCCAAAACATGGAACGAATGAACCAATTTTTTTGGACCTTTATCGGTAGGGATAATGAGGAGAAAATCATGGAATGACGCTTTTCATCTACGTATTATGCGTATACATATATTTAACGATAGACCTACATAGTTAGCTCTATTCCCTTCCTTCCTTCCTTCCTTGCCTGCCTCTCTTTTTTCAAACTTGTTCCCTTCAACTCCTCCAAAAACGTATTAAATACATCTGCTTCAAATAAAACATGGAAGTAAGTAAAAATAAAAAAATAGTGAGTCAAACACATGAAATTCCCACGTGATTAGGTCTTTTAAACAGCGTTACTCCACTATCCCTCCTGGCTAAGTTATGTACATAATATTATGTAGTTAGGAGCAAAAAAAAAATGCTTGAAAAAAAAAAAAAAAAGGATAAGCGTTCATTTTTTTTTAAGCGAGTATTAATTTACATTCCTACATTTTATGTTCATTGAATCTTGATTTGATTGGGTCTCACAAAAAAATAAAATGATCACATTTTGATTTCCCGAAAAAGGTGACTCCGATAAAAATATATCGGTATTCAAATTATAGTTTAAGTCCAATAATTAATTAATTACGTATATATTAGGGTTCCCCTTCCCCCAGAATCCCGTTTTATCATGATTTTCTCAGAGTTTTACATCTACAAAAAATTCCCAGGAATTCACACATTTGTGTCAAGTCAACACGAAAGCAAGTTTGTTTTCAAATATTGAAAAGGAGAAAATCCACTTTAAAATTAATTTTTTTATTTATAGATATAACGGTCCAATATTTAGGAGTCATTTACAGACGGTTTTTGCTAAAATATCACTTTTAATCAAGGAAGCTAGGATTATTGTCTACCCAATAGAGCAATTGGAGAGATGTGTCGACTGCACATGGAGCCGATATGATCCCTGAAAGAACGTCCATCTTTTTCATAGCCCCAGAGATTTACTTAGAGGCAGTTGGCTAAAACATCCGCTATCATGCTCACACTGAATCTTAGTAATAGTAACTACTAAATAGTCAGATATACCAGATGTTTTTTTATTCCTGATTGTGGCAGGGTTTTTTTTCCTATAATACAGTTGGAATTATTGGAGTCATTATTTAATTATGACTCCAATAACCTATGAACACATACGAAAGAGAATGTCTTCAAGAATATGAGTGCAGTTCACACTCATTTTTGAAATATTTTGGATAAACTTGGTTTCTTGTTGAGTTGATACATTTATTCATTGAATTCATTTTATGAAAAATTCACCACATACAAATAATTCACTTGAGATATACAGCTTGTAACAATTCATGGTGTGCAAATGATGCATGTAGTTATACTCACAAAAACGTGATGTTCAACCAAGAAGCCCACTCAAATTTTTCTAACTTTTGATGATGATGTTTTTATTTTGAATAAGAAAAAGTCCATTTTAATTCATGTATGTAATTCAAAATTTAATTCATTTTTCTAGAGCAGAAGTATGAAATGTCTCACATTTTTTTAATCAAAGAAGTTGCTTGTCCCAGATGGACCTTAATTAGATGCTTTACAATGCTCTATAGGCATATTAGAAACAGCAAATTAGAGCCTCGCTGAAGAACAATTTCCCAGGAAATGAGTGCCCTTGTACATCGGTATAAGGGTTATATATCGACCAAATTTGAATTGTGTGCTATTAAATATTTTGTGTTTTTTTTCTCTTGCAGGAAGTTACCTTGCATAGGCTAAATATTGTCAGAGGCGGAGTGTGAAACCTTTTTCCTTGACAAAAGGTATAATAATAACTAATTATTCATTAGATAATGCTGTCCACCTCACGTAATTGCTTTAAAATGCTATATGTTTTATAGGTAACATAAATATATGCTAAGTATGACTCATTAGTTTAACTAAATATTGAATATCTTTACAACCAAAAAATAAAATAAAATATTTAAAAATTATGATTATTTTAGGTCAACAACTGTCTTTAAATACCTATAAAAAATTGAAAATCTTTTTACATAGGAATGTTTAATTTTTTTTAAATAGTGATTCATTTTAAAAAAGTTTATTTTTACAATATTTTCTTAATACTGTTTTGTTGTTTTATTTTCTTTAAAATTCCATTTATTTCTTATTCATAAAATTTAACTTTCATTTTGATCCGGATCAAAAATGCTGCACTGATTTTTTGTATTTTTAAAACTAAAGTATGAAATGTGTCAAGTCAAAAAGAAACCAAGTTTATCTGAAATAATATTTCAAAAGTGAGTGTGAATTGCACTCATATTCTTGAAGACATTATCTTTTGTTTGTATTAATAGTAGCATATTTCAATTAATTAAATAATGACTCCAATAATTGCAACTGTATTATAGGAAAAAATATTGGTCACAATCAAGAATAAAAAACATCTGGTATTTCTGACCATGTAGTTCCTATCACTAGGAATGTAAATAATATACAAATCGGGCTTGTAAGAATCAAAGAAAGAGAGAATCAACCTGGTAACTCTGACAATTTGATAATTGTTGAAAGGGAAGCAGCTTGAGCTGTCATGACTTTTGACTGAGCTACAAGCTGCTTTTCTCCTTTATATACATATACAAATGAAGACATCAATAATAAATAGTAACATTATGTATATGTATATGATAGATGAGAGGCAGAACATTAACTGAAATTAATGTTAGGAAATTATATATTTTTAACTAATTTAATAATTATACGAGGACTTGAGCCCTTTTTGTTTACATTTTATTTGCTTTATTAGCCTTAATGCATGTATTATTTCATGCGAGATCTTTACTATGAGGTAGATGTTCTCCCCTCAGTAATAAAGGAAAAATTATAACAGTTTTGAAAAACAAAAAGTACTGTTCGAAGAGCCAACTCCACAAAGTCTCACACTTGGCATTTTGCATAGTATTTACATTCCTACCTACTACTATGATTCAGTGTGGGCATGATAGCGGATTAAGTTGATTCTTAATAGTTCTTAAATAGATGAACTGGTTTTAGCCAACTGCCACTAGATAAATCTCTGGGGCTATGAAAAAGATGGAGTTTCTTTCATGAGCCATATCGGCTCCTTGTGCAGTTGTAGCATTTATGCAATTGCTCTATTGGATAGACAACAATCCTACCTTTCTTGTTTAAAAGTGACATTTGAGCAAAAACCATAGGTCTTAAAATGACTGTGAAATATTTGACCGTTACATTTATGAAGTAAAAAAACATAAAAGTGGATTTTCATCTTTTCAATATTTGAAAACAAATTTATTTTATGCCTCATAGAAGGACATGAATAAACAAACAAACCATTTACAACCGCAAGATGGCGCGTGAGGTACAAAGTCTTAATGAACCAACAAAAATAAGTAATGTCATGCTAATAGCAATAATATATATGAGCAAATTAACAAAGCATTCATATACAAAAGATGACTCAGACTCTTTTCACTCATGTTACAGATAGCTTAGTAAATTGAAGTGACGTCAAGGTGAGAGGAAATTGACACATTTCCAATTAAAGTCTCAAGGAAACTTCATCAAATAACTTTAGAGATGAAAAAAGACTAAACACCTGTATTGAATAAAATTTGTTGCTAAAGAGAAACAGTTAAATCAAATCAAATCAAATAAATAATAATTAGGTGTTTAAAACTCCTATAAAAATGGAAGGACTTTCATTCTGAATTTTGTATGAAGGATGTATTAGAAAATAGCAAAGTAGAATAAAATATCTTGTCCTTGCAAAAGTAATCATTAATTTATTAGCTATACTATCTAAATATATAATTATGTTATGATGCTTTTTTTTATATATATACGGGTATATTAGGATCTAAAATATAATGAAGAGCAATATATTTTTTGATAGATTGATCATGTGTCTGTTTCATTGTTACTGTTATCCCAATTCACGGCAGTTGTTCCTTAATTTTAAAGCAATAGAAGTTTTTGCTATTTTACAAGATTGATTAATGTAGGAGCAAATTAACAAGATGGCCGACTTCCACAATGATGACATCACGTGAAAAGCCTCTTTTCTAAGACTTTGTAAACCCTCATACCCTATTGTCTCTTGTCGAAATCGGAGATTTCATGAATTTATAAAAAAAAGTAGCCTTACAGGCTATAAACCATGTTCTGGATAAAAAAATTACGATGGTTGTTGATCACTCTATCTCAGGGATGACCAAGTGATTACTAATTTTTGTAGTTAGGGTTGTTTTGGGTAGCTACTTTGATACTCCCTAATTTACACAGCCGGACAGGGTTTTTTACAATACTTAATACTGATAGAAAACTTATTTGCTCCATAATTTAGAACAATAAATTCTATCTTATTATTATTTAAATTTGCAAAGACCGACTATAAAAATTTTCCCAACATTCTACGACTCTCTAATTTTTAAAGTAATAAATTCATAGCATACATGAAGTTATTCAAAAAAGTATACTGTTTATTAAATATATTAACTCATAGTTTGCTAATGATTTAAATATAATTTTGATATTTATACAAACAAATGTATTTAGGGTTATATAATATCTTATAAAATCGTGATTAATTACTGATCTTTCAACCATTTGAGCTGTCCATCAAATGATTTCTAAATACATCAAGGAGAACATCAATCATGACTATCGAAATATGTAAAATTGTATCATTGGAGCAAGTCTCTTTTGACTATCTCAATTCTTACATAACTTTCATATACCATATGGAATTTATAAATAAGATAATTAGTCGTAAATGCTTCAAACATATCTCAAATATAAATTTAAATAATTTATTTTTACAATGACAAAAAATATCAAAATACTAGAATACATATAAGGCCACCTGTGTAGAGCTTATTTTTTTAAAACAAACTCGGATAATTTTTCAAACAACCCTGCTGTACACCGATCATATATATATATAAAGATGCTCCAAAAAGTCCGAATAATTGGATATATCGAGTATTTTGAGACTCTTTTATTCCTGTTACAAAGTAACATTGTAAATTACTATTACTAAAAGGTTATTGAATTTAAAACTGTTTTACTCTAGCAAAGCCCGGACTTATCAAATATGGACTAAATAGGGGATTGATAAACATACATGTAAGTACAAATTAATTATACTCCTCACATAATGGGCATAGAGGGTCCAGTTTAGGAGAAGTATGAATTAAATTTTAGTTTCTTTGTGTATAAATTCCATAGTTTGCCGATTTTCATATAGTATTTATAATGCATTTTAATCTATTTCTAAGGATCAAATTAGTACATATACAATGTGAATGCATCTTTGTGTGTTCATGCAGACACATGACTTGATTTCATGCACTTTTTATGCATATATATATATATATATATATATATATATATATACCTATCTACAGGTTTAATAGTCAAGTTTACATTAGTTGTATCTTAAATGAATCCATTAATTATACAGATGAATTCAATCCTTTTGATTTAAAAATGCATTTAAGGTATGGTTTATTAGCTTTAAACAAGGATTATCATTATTATTATTATTATTGTTGTTTGTTATTGCTTTTGTTGCTTTTTGTGAAGACAATTGGATCATTACATCTTTAAAATCCATCAACATAAATCCTCAATTCCCTTTCAATCCTCCTCAATCCATGGAACATTAAACTCCATCCAAACATGACAACAAGGATTTAAATGATTAAAGTATCTATGACTGCACAAACGTGTACATACGTATTATTCCACCTATGTACATATATATATATATAGGTATGTACCATGGGCAAAAAAAATGTATTCCTGGAATGCGCATTTAAAATATTTAACATACTTGCGAAAAAAAAAAAAAATGAGAATAATTTGTGATGCGAAGGTAATTAAATATATAGGTATATATTTGCGAAAACATTACCTTTGTGTAATTTATTACACATGTATGTATGTATGTATTGTGAGTACCTATAAATATTGTAATAAGACTCTCTATGGATCAATAAACATCTTATAAATTTCCAGTGAATGATATTTATGAGATGTTCAAAAGATAATTATTATCAGGGTGAAAAAAAGAAAAGATAACAAAACAGAGATTTGATTTTTTTCTTTTTTGGTAAGACTTTGCAAAATAATTGAAATTATTTAGACCAAGAGTTCTTGTAGAGAGGGTAGCTGCACCCCTCCCTGTAGTTTAGTCTTCATTTCATGGCTCACCACAATGTTTATGTTTATAAATATTTTGTCTGGGTTGATACCCCATTTTAAAGAACTCTCACGCCCTCCAAGGAAGGCCCCCCCCCCCCCTCAATCATTGAAATCTTCTAATTTAGAGAGCAGATGAGAAGATACACTCCTATCAAAGAAAATTTCTTCATAGTTCAAAACTAACCAACAAAATACCCAGTTAATAACACTGGTCAACAGTCAAAAATTCTAAGGGGTATAAGTATAATAAAAGGTATTTACTTTTGCACGCTGACTTTAAAACTGTAATTTCTTTTTTAAGAGACAGACCAACAGTTTTTGAGACATCGAAACCTACTTTTTTAGCTTTTTTGGCCCATTTTACAAAATCCATGAAATCCAAAGAAGGATTTCATCTGGTTTCTTAATCCTTCTGCACACTACTACTTAAGTAGCTCTATCGTAAGTCTTTGATTTCTAGTGGATTTTTGAATGAACATTATCACATTTAAATGGACGATTTCTTCAAAGTTAAGGGCTCTTATAGGACGTTTGACATCTTGATTGAAAGCTGTGAATCTCAGCTCCTTAATGCATTCCATATTAATCCATTTCGTGTAAAATTTAAGAAGTTGTTTAAGTACTAACGTTTTGGTCAACTTTTGGGGCTATTCCGGCACTTTACGCCCCTAAGAGTAATTTTAGATCAAAACAAATACTGGAAACACATAAAAACACTATCCAATAATCATTTTTGAATGCACAAAATGAGTATCCTTCGGGGCTTAAATTGAAGTTGAAGTTGGAAAATGGGTCAAAAAACCATAAAAAGTAGGGTTCGATTACTCAAAAACTGTATGACTCTTGAAAAAAAAAAATACAGATTTGAAATCAGCGTGCAAAACTGAAGTTATTCAGTTTTTATTATACTTATACCCCTTAGGATTTTTGACTGTTGATCAATGTCCTAGCCTAAGGTTGAATGGGTCTTTGGCCTTATAGAAAACTGACTAAAGTATAGAAATTTGCTTCACAGATATTGTAATAATGAAATTGAAAACTTCATGTCCTACACATTTAATAAACTAAATGACTCCTAAAATGAGAAATCTTCAAAAAACCTACATTTTAACTGTTGTAAGGGAGAGTAGCTTCATATACATTGAAAGGTCAAAAGATTGTCCATATATGTATGTATATTCATACATTAATGGGATCTGTTCATGTTCTCAAAAAATAATTTTCTCCCTAACAAATACTTAACAGAACCTCTCCACGTAGACTTGTGTGTTTTTGTTTTTTTAATTCATTGCTATTTTATTTTCTTGGAAATTGCATGATATAAATATTTTTGCTTGTATATTTGAATAGTTTTCGATGTACATACGGTTGTAGAGATGTGTAAAAAGAAAGATTTTTTAGCGTGAGAAATGATTATAGTGTGTACATACATATATATATATATATATATATATATATATATGTAGGAATACCAATTAGTTATTAATATTTTTTTTGTCTAAATTGGTTTTAATTGCTTCTATAATTGAACTTAATCCAGAATAATATGAGCAAAAGTAATTACTAAAAAAAAAAATTGTAGAACATGATATGGACATCAAGAGATTTAATTCTATTGAAATATTATGGAGCAAATTTTAAAGAATTATGAGTATGGTTAGAATTTATTTTTGGAAAAGTAGCAAATTAGGAAAATATATAATTTCTGTCAACATTTATATTTGAGTTGAAATCTTCTCTAAAGAGTTTCTCATTTGCGAACATTGTGAAAAGTTATCATAACATAACTTTGCACTCTTTATTTTTTAAGTTACATAAAGATGAACAATTTATTTTTATTGTGTTCACTGTCTATTATTTTATTAATATTTCTGTAATATTTATATGAATTCGGTACTTTGTGGGAACTTACTTTCGTAGTTTGCCAACAAACATGTAAGTGAAGTGAGGGGACATAAAAGCAATTTGAAAATTCTGAAACTGATAGAAAATTTAACTTTTCCTATATTTGAAGTTGTATTATTTTTTTTGCACAAATTATTTTTGAGTCTGTTTGTAAGAGCATATTTTATGTTCGAGCTAAATCCCCCCCCCCCTCCTCCCAAAAAAATGTTTTTTAATGAAAAAATACAAATTGCACGTATTCAATTTCATTTATGGATATTGCACCCTTTCAAATGATCGAGCACACAATTTCAAGGGCTTACATTCCATAATTTTGAAATTATAGAGGTACAAACGACTGTGATTAAAGGTTCATTACATCTCTAAACAAGAGATTTTGTATTTGAAGTAAACCTTAATAAAATGTCTGCATCTGATATATGTACAGCTGATTTTAGGGATCTAAAACATGATACATGCTCTTTTCTTTAGTAAATATGAACATTTCACTCTAACAATTATCAAATTCTATGATGGTTCCATGACATTTTCTACTTTTTGTCTCTTGGATATTAAACGACACATTTGTAAATTATATGACTTTTAGAAACAACCTCCTTTAATCTTCACTAAAATCTCAATGTGATAAACTTCATGGAGGTAAAATAAGGAAATTCAATCTTTTTGTATTCATTTTTAAAAGTCACATCTAGTCTAGTTCCAATAGAGCACATTTCTCATTCATATCAATTAGAAATCTTCGTAATCATGACCACAAAGTTAATTTTTATAGTCCTTATCACTCAAATCCAGGACATTTCCCATGCGGACTTGTTGCCTATAGACCTTTGTTCAACCCCTCCCCCCCCCCCCTGCCTTCTCTATCTTCCCCTTCCAACTCCCAGCAATAATTCTCCCCCTTCACACAGGGAGTTCCTTCCGGTTATAAAGGCAGATCATCATCCATTATCGTACCTTGTACACATATCAAACTATTTTTAGAACAATGTTGCTTAGTCGTGCATTTCCTCATGTCAAATAAAATCATTAAAGAGACCCACGTCTAATGATGAAATGAATGAATTTCCTTTGATGTATGTATGTATATACCATTTCCGTCTTAGAAAGAGTCTTGAATCATTTTCTTTTTAAAGAAAATCCGAGCGCAGTATATAAAACAATAAAAAATTATTGTTCCAAAGACCCCCGTATTAAATTAGATCCCTATTGAAATGTCATTTAAAAAAAAAGAAAAATCAATTTAAAAAAAACTAGTTTTTTTTCCTCCCATCATATAAGGAACTTCTTCTCTTTATAAAAACCATTTGGTTTCTATGATATGAATGGTACGAATGAGCAATCATATAATTCGATTATATAAAATGGGTGATCGTAAAATTGGGTACATGAAAAAAGAAAAGAAATAGGCAAGGACTTGTCAGATTGAAAGGGCTTTACAATCGACCACGTGGAAACTAATAGGTGCAAGATGGTTCATATATATTTTTGAATTTGTGTAAACAAACAACAACTTGTATGTGTATCAATTCTCAAATCCTAATAGCCAATAGAGTATGAGCAAATTAATAAAAGTTTCATTGTCACAAGATGGCGCACAGAGATACTGAGTCTTTGTAAACAAAGCAATACTTAAACAAATCTCACTCCCTATTGAAATCGCCCAAATTTATACATGTTGAGCCACCATTAGAAGCTATGTATGATTGTCGTGATGGGGTCTGATGACAAGTAATTTCCCTGATTTCTGGAACAAGCTCATTTACCCCTTTCCTCAAACCCTGACATCAATGCTATGGACTATGTACTCTTTGTGATCCACCCCCCTTATAGCTTTGTAAGGATTTACATAAAAGTTCATGAATGCTCTTAAGGCTCTTTTGGCCAGGTCCTGGAATGGAATTACTTTGTTGAATCCGTCTGTTCGAGAGTACTTACTGATTTGTATGTGATGGAACTGTGAGTTGTACATAATATACCCACAGAATATTTATCAATTAATAGTTTTAGTTGAAAAAGTTAAAAGTTATACTCTTAACATATCGAAATGTCAGTCATTGCATTGTGCTTCACTTCAAAATAAAGTAAATTCTCTTTTCTATTTTCTTAGGCCAAAGCAAAAGAACATTTCTCCTAATGTATTCTCCAATACAAACTACGTGAGACTAGCCTCAGTCAGTTAAGGGCCCTTCTAGAATGGGCCTTATCTATTGAAAGCAAACAGATACAGTAGATGCAATACCTATTTGTACATATATCTATGTATATAAATATAAAGTAATTTATTGACATGTCAAAGGAACAGGTGTGGGTTTGAGTGCATAATATTCAAGTCAATACTTAGGTATATGTATACCTACATAAGTATATTTCAGTTTACCTAATCATGTATATAATTTAATACTACATACAATTAGTAGAATTTTTTCCTCACACCATTTGATGACTTGATATATTTTTTAATTAAAATATTTAAAAAAAAAATACAGATTCTATTAGAAGGATTATCTTTATAAGATAACTGCTCAATGGACTTTTGCTATGTTATTTCTATGTTTTCTTCTGAATAAACGGATTGTATTAATTTACTAATTTTATTATAAAAAGTAAGGAAATGTTTGTGCATTGTAACAGTATCAATTTTTAAATATAGAAATGATCCTAATTATGGCTTATGAATAATATTATGTGTTTATAGTTACAAGCCTCTTATGGTTCAGAATTTTTCTTAAATTATAATTAAAGGAGGAAAAAAAGGATGTAGGAAGTTTTAAAAGTACAGGACAACAAGTTTGAACAGTCAAAAATCCTAAGGGATATCAGTATAATAAAAGTTATTCAGTTTTGCACGCTGATTTCAAATCTGTAATTTTTTTTTTCGAGAGTCCGATGGTTTTTGAGAAATCAGATCCTCCTTTTTCAGCTTTTTTGGCCCATTTTCCAACTTCAACTTCAATTTCAGACTTGAAGGATACTCATTTTGCGCATTAAGAAATGATGATCCGTTAGTGTATTTAATGCAAATTCCATTTCCAGTAATTTTTTTTACCTAAAGGGACTCCTGGAGGCATAAGGGACGGGATTTTACCCAAAAGTCGGCCAAATCCTTTGGACTTAAACAACTTCTTGAGTATTACATGAAATGGATTAATAAGGAATGCATTAAAGAGCTGAGACTCAAATCTTTGAAGCAAGATGTGAAGCTCCCGATAAGAATTCTTAATTAAAAAGAAATCGTTCATTTAAATGTGTAAATTTTCATTCTATTTCAAGCAAAAATTTGCTAGAAATCTTAGATTCACGGTAGAGCTAATAAACAACAAGTTCAATAGACAGAAATAGTAGTGGGCTGAAGGATTTCAGTTGGTTTCTTAATTCTTCTGTGTGAAACTAATTAAGTAGCTCTACCGTGAGTCTTTGACTTATAGCGAATTTTTGCTCAAAATTGATTGAAAATTATGAGTTTATGAATAATATATTGCAGTTGTTAGTAGATTTAGTTACAAATTTTCTTATAGAAATTTTAAAAAATCTACAACTAAGTACATTGAATCAATAACAACAAAGTAGTCATTCAGTAGATTAAAAAAAAAAACAATTGTCAAAATAATGAGAAGAAATACGTTCCTGTCTTAATGCTCGTTTCCACTCTTTCAAGAAAGAATCAAACCCTCATTTTGACAAATTTTATTCATTAAACATGTTACTATACTTTATATCTACTAGGGATATAATTAGAATTGAGTCAAAAATGTGTTTCTATCTCTAAAATTTCATTTATGCCTTTTTATAAATAAGCCACTTATGCATAAACTATGTGTAGCGTCATATCCATCCGTCAATGTTGTGTAACTTTATCAAGTACCTACGCAATAAAATTCCAACTATGTATTCAAAGGATCAATAATGCGATGTTTATTAATGCTGTTTTTTTAAATTATGTCCTTCAAGGTCTTTACCTGTACGCAGCTATGTAGAAACAACAGAAATGCATACTGCATACTGCATATGCATAGCTATGATGCAACAATACAGTTAAGAATGTAAAGAAAGTAGTCAAATGGAAGAGTATTTGATGACAAATCTAAAAAACATGTGCTTCACTACTACATTCACTTCGTTACATGGATATAGATGATAGATTTATGACCAGAGTATAAACTTTACAAAAGAAAAAAGGAGAAAGGGAGGAGGGGTTTCATACATACAATACAGCTGTTGATTATAATCATTAGATTTATCACATATTTTAAAGGTATATTAAAGGTGGGAATTTTCTTTTTTTTTATTTAATTAAGCTATTTGAGGATCAAAGTTATGTTATTTGCTGCTGTTTTCATGAGAGGTAAAAAAAAAAAAAAAAAAAGGAAGGAAAAGTTTAATCATTTCCTCTTGTATCCACACAAAAATAAAATCAAGATATACATTTTTGTAACCATTGAATTGCAAAGTATGAATGTATCAAATATTTAGAGTTGCGAATAACCGTGCGGATACAAATGAAGAAAGTATTTTTTAATTTGTAGAAAAAGAGAGGATCCCCTTAAAACGGGGGTGTACAAACTTTTTGCAAAGGGGGCTAAATTTGCTGTGTTAAAAATGGTAGGGGGCTGACCTTGGCTGACGTGTTCTTTACATAGAACCGATATTAGTTTAAATAAATTCATTTAAATCTGTTGTCAAATGTATTATTAATTCTACTTGCGGGGCTAAACGTGCTTGGTTTTATGATGGAGGCTGCAGGTCAGAGGAAAATTGACAACTGGCCACATTTGGCCCCCAGGAAGGACGACTTTGGACATGTCTGCCTTAAAAGATTAAATACGAATTTTAAGACTCGAATATTAAAATTAAAAAAAAAAATGAGTGAAAAGGAGTAATAGACATTATATAATTTGAATACCCCTGTCAGTTTGGGTGTCTCTATAGTACGATTTATTATTACAAGACCCTTTCCAAAATAAAAGTGACGCTATTATTCAAGAGATGGATAACTCAAGTCTTTCCCCCCCCCCCCTTGATGGAATCAATATTTTTTGTTGTTACCTAGTGGCTTAACTAAGTAAAGGGGACTTGTTTGATATCCCCGCAAGGAACACCTCCAAGTCAAACAACACCCCTGTATATGTATAGTGTTTGAAAATCACCGGAAAGAAATATTAGGCCACTTAAAAATGCTCTAGACTCCACAAATAAAACTCAAAATTATTATTTCAGCTGTCTAACTTATACTTGTAATATAGTCTCCTGTAGTTGCAGGCTCCGTGCGCTCTGATTTAATTAACTAATTTTAAATCCTTAATTAATTCTAAAAAAGTACTCCCTGTTGCATATTTCCTGAGTTCTGATGATAACATCAGTACTCTTGATCTTTCTTCTTTGCTGGATATGAGCTCGTTTATCGAGACTATGTATTTTCACAAATGATTGAACATTTTTATGTTCTTAAAAATATCTTCCCGGGCGAGAATGTTTTAGTTTCTAGTATTGGAATCACTAATCGCAGAGGTTCAAATTTGGACTCTAAGGAGCTTATTTTAATATATGTTTCTTTACTTTCTCAGATGTGGAGTGAGAAAGTGCATTGTTTCATCCACACCAACATAAGCATAATTTTGTCCTTTTGATACTGTCATTAAATCGAGGGCCATTGGACTCTAACATGAATAGTGAATCGTCACTTCCTAATTTGCTGTGGTCAAAAAAACAAAGAAGGGAGATTTATTTAATTATATGTAGTTTAATCCATGCGAATTCCTTGCTCTTTGAAGGTGATGAGCACCACGGCACATGCAAACCTATGTAGAATATATATGTAGAGTGTCAGCATAAATACAATCTTGATCAAAGGTCATTAAAATGAAATATCCCTCACATATTTTTTTCTTCTTAAATATTTTGGTCAACTATGGTCTTAATATTGAGATAATCAAAAGTATTATCTATATTTTAGAGCAAGGGTGTCAAACTCATTTCACATCCCGGGCCACATACGACCCCTATGTACACGTCGTGGGCCCATCCATTAAAGTTATAGCATACTTAGCTATAAATAACCAAAATATCATGTATTCCCTTTGTTTTGATTGAAAGAAGAACAAGGACATTCTTAAACTTAACTAAAACTTTATTGAACAACACTTTTACAAAACCTTTCACAAAATTGCACAAACTTTAGGTAACTGGTATCGAAAATTATAATAATGAAATCTACATGAGATTTATAAAGAAAGACTGACATGGGCCCCTAGTTGATAATTCATGAAACACATTTAATTAAAAAATTTAATCCATATCTTTTATGTATTTTTTCCACTTTCAAATTATCCTGCGGGCCTGATTGAATCTTCTTGTAGGCCAGTTCCGGGCCGGAATGTTTGACGCCCCTGTTTTAGAGCCTTCATTTAAATTTGTAAACATTACATATTCGCAAATATGTATAATCAATTGTTTTCTTAATTGTGACGAGGAACATTTTTGCGACCCATAAGTGCAAATTAACACACCTCCAAAGGGTTAATTAATCTATAGAAATGAAAGATAAATAGTTATACATATTTAGTGAAGAGTGCAAATGTAATCCATATTTGGGAAGAATCATCATCATTCATGCGTGTGTGCGTTTGTGTTATTGTACAACATGCTCGTAAAAGAAATTTTGGAGTGGAAAAAAGAAAAAAAAAAGATAAGATCTATGTGGGTACGCAATCAAAAGTCCATTAAAATGAAGTCCACATTTGTTTTGATTGTTTACAATCCTAACTTTTTTTTTTATTTTTTTTTTAAAAGAAGAAGATATTTATCAACAATTGTATAACCATTCAATTTATTGATCCTTAATGACTATATGGCTTTAAAAAAGGTTGAAAATGTATCAACTTTAAATGAGGCTGTTTTTTTTCGTTTTTTTTTTTGCAGTTATCTTTCTTCAGAACATGATTATGTTTGCGGGTACATACATATATGTATATCATAAAAATCCTCTATAATATGTTTTTTTCCATATGCAAAAGTTGATTTGACTCCAAATTTGGAACCTTTTTTTATTAATGTTTCTACGTTTCTACTTTTATTCTTCCATAATCAACAAGCCTCTGATTCATACTAATCATTAAGAGCAATAAAGCCTTAGAGAAGACAAAGAACGAAATCAACCCATGAATCATACAACAGCAAAAAAAAAAATTAAAAAAAAAAAAAGAATGATTCACGATGGGCAGCAGTATTAAATATAATTTTTTCTTTTTAAAATAAATACTTTGTAAAGGAAGAGAAATTTATCATTGCAGGCAGTAGGTAATTAATAAATTGTCATGGTCATTTGAAAAAAAAAAACAAAAAAACTACAACAACTAAGTGAAACATTCATTAATGCACATTAAGTATGTACATACATTAATTAGTGATGTATCGAATCTCTCTCTAAAAAAAAAATCCGAGTTATGCAGTTTTGTATACATTTGCAAAAAGGAGATATTTCTAAAATGCGAATAGTTTAGAGATGCAAATGGAAACATCATTGGTTAATCAGCTAAAGCATACTTTGATAAAATGGGACAGAGGGATTATTTCTTCTCCCTTCATTTTATTTCATTTATCATGTCTCATGCCCTTTGTGGTGCCTAAAGGTCGGTTTATTGATGTTGAATACAAATCCACTTTTTGCTCCCTTCTGCGTATCATTTTAAAAATTGCAAATCTAATTGTTCGTATTCTTTTTGGTGCCGGCAGGGATCTAAATATTAATTATATTGGAAAAGGAGGAAATATGGGTCAGATGGTTTCGAAGGATCGAAACACTTAATGGGCTTTGATTGATGGAAACTGAAATGATGCTGATATTTCTAAAATGCAGATAATTGGAGTAGCGTTTGCAAATACATTACAGTATAGTTTGATGTAGTAACCTAAATTGTTTTACCCAAATGCTGCACAAAACCACATTCAAAATTTGACCTCTCTATAACAATGATATGATTGAATTCCGACTCTTTCTTACCAGATATTTTCACACATCTAGAAGGGAGGAAATACATTTTATGTTTGTTCAACGTTCCCTAGGTTTAGTTGCAGCAAAATATGTATCAGCTCAGCTCACCTAACCACAACGAATAGCAACAACTATAAAGGCTTAACTATTTAGTAGATTCGAATCATTTTTTGTGCATTAAGCTTTATCCGTTTCTCTCAAAGCACATTTAGATAAATGCGTGTTACATATGGATATGATCAGAATATATTTTGGTGAACAAGTGCCCTCACTTAATTTTATAGATGCCTCCTCAGTGATTTTACTCTAGCACTGGCCCTAGATAAGATGGCTTATGTGATCGTAGATCTTTGTTGGATGAGGGACAGAGAGAGTTTGTCTCACTTCCACCACTCTTCCGGATTTATCTCGCCTTCCAATGGTATCTATGTTCCATGTTCATTCAGATACGAATATTCAAACTGTAAATGCAGATATTTATTTCCTTAGCCACCAAGGGGCATGAATATTGCATGTATTGACATTACAAAAGCCTAAATAAATATTTATCAAATGCAAATAATCAGTGTATGCGAATATTCAATAGGTTAGTGGTTAGGTCGTTTATGCTATTGTGGGTCTTTGGTAGCTAAGAAACAAAGGTATGTTGTTCATTATTCTCTTTCTATCCCTGTTGTGCCTCCGATGAATCTTTCAAAATCATGCTAATGTTGCCATGTTTTCTTTTTTAAGTACTCTTAGCATCTCCTCGGCGAATATTCGATGCATCACTAATGTAGCTCTCATGTGCCTCCAATGAATCCTTCACAGTTTCAAACAGCAAATATGCAAAGAAAATCATGTTTTCTTTGAGTACTCTCAATGAATGATACTATTTCAAAAAAAAGTTTAAGCCCCTCGACGAACATTCGACACATCACTAATGTACATACATAATATATATCATAGGCAAAGCAACCTGAGTCATCCAATCCCTCTCTGACTCATTCATTTATTAAGATATACGTATGTATGTACATATGTAATTAATAGAATTTAGTTTTCAATATCTGCCTATTTCACGATTCTACAACATACATGGAATCTGTTTCCAAGTGCAATTTTCTCAATGCACTTCTTTTTTGTAATTTACACTTATTGCATTACACGTAACAAAAAAAAAAAAAAAAACAATATTTTTGCCTTTTCCTTAGTACAATTTATGTCTCATAATCATAATAAATTAACTATCATGGAATGAAAACGTAGGTACTTTTGTCTCTAAAAGTATTTTTTTTTTAATATTTATTATTATTATGAAGAAAGGTCGTAGCTGATAATTTATAAGATTTATTACCAAATAATAAAATTTAAGAACTTATTCTCTCTCTTAATGATTTGAAAGTGTTAGAAGGTATTGCTGGTCAAAACAATATACCTATTAACTAAATATAATAAAATGAAGAAAAAAATAATTCTTTAAAAATCATAAAAATATTTAAATAATTATGATATATGCATTTGTAGAATAGGGTTTTAGTTGCCTATTTCAACTAGAATTGATAGGAATATATAAATAAAACGTAACTCACGTCACACTCAATAAACTATGACATCAGATTCAACTCGATTTTAAGGTGGTTTTCGAATCATGCCACCCGAAGTGAAAATATTCAAATTTCCTTCATTTCAAAACTATTTATCTTTTTACATGATTATAATATATATAGATTGAGAGAATAACTAAATGAGAGCCAGATACGAGTAACCCCGACCAGGATTGACTCAAATAGCACTTATTTCTCTTCAAACTACGACTTTAGACTCCAATAAAACACTATGAACTCAATGAATATACACCGTGGAGTCATCATCAAAATTCCTTTTAAAACATGTACATGATTAGAGTTAATTGCTGCAAACATAAGTCTGTAATTATCCAGCAATTGAAAATGAATTTACACATTTGTAAATTGTGCAAAGATATAAGGAAGAGATATTGGAGGTCATTTAAAAAACAAAACAAAAACAGTCCACATGTATTAAAAATGTCTCCAAATTTTAGAAATTGACTTTTGAGACAATCTTTAAAAAAAAAAAGTTAATGGACCACCTCAAACATTCAGAGTTGTTGATCTCAAAGGATACTTGAATATGAATTGCTCGAGACACAAGGTACATGTCAGTGCTTTGAACCAAAACTCCATTATTGTTGCATGAAATGCTTAAATTGCAAATTTTATTAAAAGAGCCTTGAATTGAAAAAAAAAAAAAACTACATTTTTGAAACCGGGGCTAATAAAATCTAAAATGATTTGAGGCTTGCTATAATTATATCAATATATATCAAAATTAAAATATTAACTCTCTATGATGAATGTACAAGTTTCAAACCTCTCATGACAAGTAAAAAACTTATCAATAAATTTAGCTATAATTAACATTAAAGTCAATTTGTTATGGCCTAAAAAAAAAAGAAAAAATGAAGGTTATAAAATAAGTAGAATAAAAAAAGTTTTAACTCATTTTTTATGATAAGCCTCTTTTATTAAATATTACAATTTAATGGTATATATATATATATATATATATTATTTAAATAAAACAAATTTAAGGCCTGAATATATAGGTAGCTAGGTATGGAGCTATATATTTTAAATGGGTCGTCAAATATGTATATGTATCCTTTGCATATATTGGAACTTTGTACAAGTTGTAATTTGTACAAATTGTCCATGTTTCATAACTTTTTTTCCTAATATTTATAACAAAAGTCACTTTAGGTAATTAAAAATACCAGGTATAAAAAATATGCCAGAGAGAGTTTGTATTAAATAGTAATTATTTATACAATAGTTACACCCTCAAAAGAGTGTCCATGGTCATCCAATCATTAAAATTGTTTTAGTTATTACAAGCATAAACTTATGTCATATTATTCAAATGTTCATCTTCTTTTATTTTTCTTGGAGTAATTTGTACAATATGCAAACTGTACAAGTCACAACTTGTATGTACACGACACCCATATTATAATCAAATCCAATAATAATTAAATATTAAATTGGATTTTTTTTTTCATTTTTGTGGGATCAAATCAAATTAAATACATACATGAAAGAGAAATTTTATTTGGCTTTTTTAATAGTCGTTTTTTTTTTTTTTAATATTTTTACAGAATAATTTGTACCTTTTTTTTATTTTTATTTTGTACCTCCATTTTCTTTCATGAATATTGTTTAATGCCAATTATATTTGAAGCAAGCATGCACACAATAAATAAGGGTTTGAAACACAAGGATAGTATATGTATAAATTTTCAACCTTGGAATATTTACACATTATTTGTGTATATGTATAAGTGTATTAGAGCATGTTTTTATGTGATTTGAGCACATATCTATGCCCTTTTACAAGTCGGTGAGTTTTTTGTCTTCTTAAATAAATTTCATAACTGATTAAAGTAGTTATTTGATGCGCTGATTACGAATTGTAATTTTTTTTACATATTATATAATTTCTTCAGAAACAATTAATTGTTTAAATAATTTGTCAAAAAGGCTCATTATTTAAGTATAAATAGCAGATGTTGACCGTCTATGATATGTACATATTGCCATGTGTGATGCGTCAACTCAAAAGTGATCTTGATTCACAATGCTATCTCTAAAACATCAACCATGTATTTTTTTGACAGCTGTTGATTTTCTGCTTTCCTTCATCCTTAATGATACTCTGATCATGTGTTGGACCTATATTGTTCTTTCTTCCTTTTTGAGAAAAAGGTTGCGAGATAATCTGAAGATTACTTAGAAAATAAGAAGTTCATAATTTATAGTAGATGATTTGTTTACTTCCTGGATATCAACAGTACAATATTTTACAAACATAATTTGATCAATTATTATAGACTTTTTATTCAGATTTTTAATATATGTGAATTGAGTTACCACGACTATTTGCTATTTTGAAGGGAATACCACATGTCAAATTCATTTCAAATTTTGTAAGCCTCACACTGTTTTTACAAAATAAAATACCCTTTGGATGTTAAAGCCCTATAGTCTACATAAAACAAGTTTATTTTAGTTCATCGTGACTGAAAAATACAAATAATTTGTTTTTATATAAATATAAAACAAAAAGGAACTTTAAATAGTGTCTGGTTTCCAGATCATGGAAATTATGAATTTTAATCGGTCAATTAAACACAATTAAAATATGTACTTACTTTGGACCACGTTTTGAGCAGACCTTTTTGGGCCCCTTCATAATAAAAAAAAACTATAGTTAGAAAAGCTACTAGCCCATTGAATCAATTATATCTATTGATTTGGCTAATTGTTGAAGTTCGCTGAACTGATATCCTCATTCGATTTTTCAGATTTAATTTTACTCCAAAATAGCCTTTTTAAATATAATCAATCTTTTTCTTGGTTTGCAATCGGCAATCTTTGCATTCTTTAAATACAATTTTTGGGACCACCAAAGGATGAATTAGAGCTATTGATGCATAATTTAAATACAAATTACAATTACTCGGTTCACTGATGGATTCCAAACTCAAAATCATTTTAAATTGGGGGTAATTGCATTTTTTTGCAAGTTTATTTTGTTTTTCTGCCAGGAGTACATATTATCTACTCATTTAGCCATTAGCTTAAAATCCATTTGACGATCAGTACATGTCATGTGTTTTTTCGTAACTATAATCCGAATAAAATCTTCCATACACATTATTGAGGTAAATCCATGTCGCCCGGCTCAAGAAGAGGCCATTCACACTTTTTCTAATAATTCGCTTATTCTCTTGAAAATTTTCGCTCATGTGCTCATTTGTTCAGTTTTGAACTGTTGATAACCAATGAGCACTTGACATTTAGTAAGAGCTAGATATCAAAATACCCAAAGAATTTTCGCTACCTATTTTGGCCAAGCACCTGGTCTGCCTTTGAGAAAAGCTTCTCTTTTGAGATACTTGTTGGGTAAGTAGTGTTTGTTTTTTCACTTACCTGTGTGAGGTCGAGGAAGATATACCTATAAAAGTGTAAAATCCAAGCCAAACGGTTTGTCCTCTTATTTTTTTTTTTTTCAGTTCAGGCTCTCAACTTTAGTTCAATAGTCGACCATGCTGAAAAAGGCGAAGAAATGGTCGCGACAATCCACTAGCTCATTCGTGAAAAATTATACATTTAATTAATTCACAAATAACCATTAAAGCATTCTTTTGGCGTGAATAATCGATTTATACCATTTTATCGCAATACACACGAAGATACTTAATGAAATACACACATGGTCAATTAGTCATGATAGGCTCATGAAATTCTTTGGGGGTAATATATGGAACAAATGAAGCAACTATTATAATTAATTATCATGAAAAGGTATTCAAACAAAGCTGTATTTTTTGCACACTGTGAAAACTAAAGATATTGAGATTCTATGTTGGTATTTTAGTAGTAATAAGAGCAAAATACGCAGGTAATTTTTAGTAGCAAAAATAACTGCTATAAGAATGGTATTTTGATCACTTTTAAATTCTGAAAATGTAATAACTTGATAAAGTATTGAAATAAATTCATGTTCGTTGCTAATTTTTCCTAAAAGTGTATTTACAAATATATAAATATATTCAAATGAAATTTATCCAAAAAGTACAGAAATATCATTAGTTTTACTTGTTTGTGTCAAATTTTGTCAATTTGATCCAAATATCTAATAGCTATCCTGTATGTATCACATATTATTTTGAAGGAGTGTTGTCTTCTTCCTTGCAATAAATTTCTACGTGTCGTAATTAAATTCAACCAAGAGTTAGAATTTTGTTCAAGACTTTTTAACCCAAAACCATAACTTTGATGACCTGAGACCGAAACGAAACCTTCAAAAATTGTAAATGGACTTATCTCAGTAATACCATCACTACGTACAACTGTAACCTTTTTAAAAAACCATGGAGTGTAAATCAATTTGAAACTTTGTGTCCGACTATTGCAATGGGTAAAAATATAAATTCAAAACTCTATTTTTTTTAAATGTAAAAATATGGATTTCAAGAAAAAGAAGAAGAAAGCTTTTGTTTTTTGGATTCTACATGGGAAATTTGGATTGGATGGGTAAATATACTCAAACTCTATTAACATGAAACATGGAGATAGTTCATGTTTGTATATATGTTGATACATCATTATTCTTTCAAATCTTTCAATAATAACACTGGTCAAAAGTCAAAAATCTTAAGGGGTATAATTTTATAGAAGATTTTTTTGATAGTCCAATGGTTTTCGAGAAATCAGATCCTACTTTTTGAGCTAATTTAGTGAATTTTCCAACTTCAATTTCAATTTAAGAATAGAAGGATACTTATTTTGTGCATTAAAATATAATAATCCGCTATTGTTTTTAATGTTTGTTAATGACCCAAAAGGGACTCCTGGGGGCGTAGGGAACGGAAGTAGGCCCAAAAGTTGGCTATATTCTTTATATTTAAATAACTCCTTGAATATTACAGAAAATGGATTAATAAGAAATGCAATCAAAAGCTGAGATCCACAGCTTTCCAACAAGATGTCAAGTACCCGATAAAAATCATTAATTAAGACGAAATGGTCCTACTAAATGTGTAAATTTTCATCCAATTTTGAGCAAAACTTCGCTAGAAATCAATGACACAGGGTAGAGCTACTTAAATACATAGTAGGGCAGAGAAGGATTTCAGCTGGTTCATTTATCATGGAATCTGCATTAAATACACTAGCGAATCAATATTTTTTAATGCACAAAATGAGTATCCTTCTAGGCTTAAATTGAAGTTGAATTTGGAATATGGATCAAATTAGCTTAAAAAGTAGGGCCTGATTTCTTTAATAATTTTTATTATACTTATACCCCTTAGGATTTTTTACTGTTGATCAGTTTAATTAATTAATTAATAGCTACAAAATAACACACATTAGATTATACGAAATTCTGTAAAAATAAACACGATCCAATTTTGTTATGGTCAAGTGATATTTTTTTTAACATTTTTATTGTTGTTGTTGTAGATCAACTCATAATCTCTCCGAAGCTATGTTTTTTTTTAAATACCATATAAAATAAGAAATAAAAAAAGCATAACTCAATTGAAATCTTTATTCATTCCTACTATTAGTTTATCAGTTACTATCGATTGTTTTATTGTAATAAAGTATATTTATTATAATATGAACTGCTTCTAGCCGATGGGGCTTCTAAACAGCTCTTAATTTAGACCCCCTTAATCCCATTTACTTCCACATATCTTTTTGTGTGTTTAATATACTTCTTACTTTCCCAAAAATTAATAAGTATTCCAAATATGGTCTTGAGACCAACTTGTCAGAATCTTGGTCAAGAGTATGAATGTTTTTTCAAAGTGTAGGGGACCGAGCCCTTTCAGATAATAAATGAAAAGTTACACCCCCTTCTATGTACTTTTTATTCTTTGGTTGATTCAGGGTTTCTATATTTGCAATAATTTATTCTGGTTTGACGCCTCTCTCACCAAGTTTGTATACTGTTGGTTTTAAACCTTGAATACTTTGATGTTTTGAATGTTACCATGACCAATGTCAAAGTAACTACATACATAGGTCAAATAGAAGATTTTATTTCTTTTGGTTTGAATCCTTCACAGTCCGGATATTGGTTTATGAGTAAAATTAATAAATAAATGTGTTTCAAAATAATTTGAAAATTTCATGTTTTGCTTGTATTTTAGTCATAGAACTCCAGAGAAGAAAACTGATTAATAGAGATTAGAGACACAAGGGGAGGGGGAGCAAATGTTCTGTCAAATAGATCCTACGTGGTCCAATTTTTGTAGCTATAAGGAGCTTTTAATCCGTGATACAACAAATACAAATACAAAAACAGAAAGAAGCCTCTTTTAGGATTTCTCAATCCTTACTTACTCCTCTTTTTAACTATTTAGATTGAAGGAATGAGCTAAAAAATTGTATGCATGGATATTAAAATAATCCATCGTTTCATGTTACGTTTGCAGATTTTACACACATGCAAAATGAAAATGATATAAACGGTCCAAATACTTGGATGGTGTACCATCAATTATAATATGTACTTATGTACAATATAGATACATGGATCCCCGCCCAGGTAATTTTCCATTATTTCTATGATAACAAAAGTAATAAAATAAGACTTACCGTTTTGGTTAAATACTCATTAGGGTGGGCTGGTTTTTTTCTGGTTTTTTTTTGGGAGGGGGGATTGAGGCACTTTTTTTGGAAGTTGATAAATGACTAGTGATAAAAAGATGTTACGTGTTGTTGAATGATAGTATGCACAATTTCAACTATGGAAAAAAAAGTTTTTTTTTTTTAATTTGCTATCAAAATAGCGTAGAAGTTATTTTCATACCAAAAAAATGAATTATATTTTTTTATGGCTATGCTAATCATTTTTATAAATAGATCTCTATTCACTATTATTTTCTATTTAAAAAAAATACATGGTTGTTCAGTGGCCAAAATTAAGGTTTCAACCATTTTTCCCCCACATTTTTGTTACTTACATTTACTTTATAAGCTTACAAATTAAAGCTTTTTATTTCAATTTTTTGAATGGTTTTAAGCAGATTACTAATTTTTGCAAGCAATTTATTTACAATTCAATTTGAATAGCATGCAATTAATGTTAAAAAATGAGATGAAATATACATAATAATATATATAAGATATAGAAATAGCTATAAACGACTATTAATCGATCTAAACTTTGATATATTTACTTAATTACATTGTTGGGCACATCCCTTGGAAAAAATAATAAATTACTCAAACTTAGTTAGTTAGCCAAAAATAGTAACACCGTTGCTCAAATATAAAAGTAATTAATGGGTCGTAAAAACTGATGTATCTGTTATTTTAATACATTTTATATTGATTATTAGTCAATAAAATTTGAATTTGAACCTTTCTAATTAAACATACACTAAATTAAAAGTTTTATTATTATTAACAAAACATAATTATAAATTTAAGACTAGAGTTGTGGAGAAAGAGGGATTGACAGGGAGCGTATATCCACTCCAAAATCTTCCAAGAACCTGCAATATTTTCTCATATTTATTTCTCTATGACAACACCTCCTTTAGATTTTTATTGGTTATTATAGCTTGTTTCAAACATTATTAAGAGGGCAACTATTTCCTTACAGACCGGGACTCCCTCTTTTTTCACAACTTATTTGATGCAATACGTGACGTTTAGGCAATAATTGAGTTTTTTTTTTTTTGTAAGATGGTAAATGTCATTTTATTTCTTTTCATAATGACGTTATAATGATGGAGAGCCTGTAATTAAACACATATTACCGTTACTAAAGAAGTAACGGCGTTACATCTTACCCGTTCATTCCCAATTAATTCTACCTACTTAAACGCAAAGTAATAAAATATAGGTAGTCATGAGCAATTTTTAAGCTTTTTGGTTCTCGGCCCACCCTAAAACCCATATATATACATACCTTTTATATACAAACAGGTCCTTTGCCATCTTACGTATTTATATGTATGTATACGTACATATCTGCATGCATAAATAGTCAATACGTGTTAGTAACAGTCCTTTATCTCTGATGTAAGCTGAGAATTTTGTTTTTTTGTTTTTTATAACAATTAAAGACTAAATGGGTATGAATTATTTAGATATGTGATTATTAACATTGGAGGCTTTTTTCGTGATAATTCAATGTAACATATTTTTTCAGGTAAATAAATCAGGATACAATGGAATTATAAATTATTTTTCTTATTATTATTATTGCTTTGAAAAAAAAAAAAACCCGTAGGTTGATTACTTATTACAAATGTATGTAATGTTCCTACCTTTTAAATACTTAACAATTGCATTTAGAACTAATGTTATTGATTCCACCCAGGGTTTTTTTTTATAGTTTTTGTATGCACCTTTTTTGGGAGTTCTTTGATTCAATAACTGTTATTATTATTATTATTATTATTTGCAAATCGAATATCCACTTGCCAAAATGAGCTACTCCCATAATGCAAAGAAACAAAAATCCATAGTTGAAGGGCTCTTTTCAAGTACAAAATATACAAAAAACAATGTTAATATTTATGCTCCTTGTCCTTTCTGTAGAGAGATTTTTGAGTCACATCAGAGAGTGTATATATTAAAAAGTCAAAAGTCACACCCTGTTGGAGAGACAGACCACATTTCACTTATAAAATATAATGGCTTAAAAAATGTAGGGGAAAAAACAACCCAAGCTGTTGTATTGAATTCTTATAAAATTTGGTTGTTAACGTCTCTTACAAAAATAATGATTACGACTTGTGAAAAAGTTCTAAATCCACAAAAATGAGTACCTGGTTACTCGTATAATACGTGTGAATACGTTAACTACTTATTTATATGTACTCTGTCTATCCAAATTTGGGATGAGTGTAGTTATTATATATATTTGGCAAGGTTTCGTCAATTGTTTGATTCATAAAATACCTTGTATTCAAGTGCAATAATATCAAAAAATCCTCAAAGATCTTGTTTCTCATTTTCAAGACCAAGATGATAGGAACTAGGTAGCAGAGCTGTAGATCTCGATTCCGGACACCTACGGACTCCAGCACTACAGCTCAAAAAAGGGCCATTTTATCACTCAGACTCGAGGCATGCAGTCATTTAAAGTAGAATAGAAAAAAAATTGATAAACATGGTATTGAAATAAAAATTTTCTTTCCTTTTTTTACTAATCTCCTCGACATCTCAAAATTTTTGATCTTGCTTGGATGCCGATCCTCCATTGTTTTGATTTCGACCCTTCAATTCCTATAATATACTTCTTGATCTCAGATAAGGTTTTATTTAACTTATTTAACTCCGTTCAAATGGAGCATAGCTATAAATTTTGAATTATAGCTATTTGAAAGAGGCGTCAATCGATTAAAAAGCGTCTAGGTTTTCTAATGTATTTATCTATTGGTCTATTTGATGAAAAAGATTTGCACTTCGGTCTCCATAAGGTAGACCTCAATCCTGAAAATAGGTATTTTACTGGCTTTATTTGAGATAAATTATTCACGTTTATAGCACGTAAATTTCTGGGTTTTATTTCAGAAAATTTAAGCTTCAGTTGAATTTGGCATTAACACTCCCTTTCCTATTATTTTACAAATGATATCAACTAAAGATGAAAATTTTGGTACATTTCATCTTCAATTCGTGTTTAATAAACTAATTTTTATGCTAATAAACCCATATTTTGTGTTTTCAATGGGCCTTGACTAAAAATCAAAGTTTAGCTAAGACTTGTAGCATATCTGGTGATATCCTCTGATTTGTTAAATCATTTTTTGATGGTTATCTACGTTTTATTATAAATATATTGGTATATCAAATCCCCACGTCACTTGATTAATTTGAAAAACTCTTATAACCCTGAAACTTGACGCTCATTTACTCCGTAAGGAGTACATGAAGGCGATGCCGTCGGGTTCTGAATCCATACCAACCTGTGATATCTGACCGAAAAACGAGCTGAATTTTGTTTGCAGTAAGGTAAGTTGGGTTCCAAAGTTTTTTGTTTGAGCTCAGAGTAAAAGTTTTCTCATCATTTTCCATATCACTCTAAACATGACAAGAAACTGAGTGGGTGTAGCTCTGGGAATCAACAAAAATGAGCAAGAAATACCTGAAAATTTGAATTTATTTTTTTGTGGAATTCTTAAAGGGATAAAGGTTTTTGTATTTAAGTTGACACACCTGTTACTAACATCTGTTCCAAATTTCACGTCAAAATATTGGATAGTGTTTGAGATACGCGTCCTTTTGTGAAGAGCTAAAGTACAACTTTTCGTTTTTTTAAAATGACTGAATTAATATGACTAAAATTCAATTTAAAGAAGTGTTGTTCAAACCCAAAAATGTTACAATGAATATTTCAGACTCTATTCTTTTGAAATTTTGAGAATTTTTGCTCTATTTCTCGAGATACATAACCGTTTACTCAAGAAAACCAACCATTCTATTTTTAATTTTAATCGCATATCTAAAAATCAGCAGTTATTGCTCTGCAAATAATTCAAAGTTTTGCAACTATTTTGAAAAAAATTGTTGGCACATGTGAATTGCATTGCGGTAAAGGGGTTAAGATTTTCTGATTCCCAATATTTTTTACCCAATCTTTTATAACTTTTATTGGCTCAATTATTTAAAGACCAATGGCTACAATTCTCATTTAGAATATCTTCCATGAATAAAGCTCTAACAAATATCAAAGAAATCCAATCTTTTTACTATAAAGTTACATAAACCCTCAGGTAGCTTAGATATTTATTAACGTGTCCTTTACCATAAATGGACAATTTTATTATGCACTAAATGTATTATTATTGTTATTATTATTACAATATTCACGTACAGCATGTAGTCGTAGCAATAATTTTATTCCCTTATATGGTCATATCAAATCATTTATTAAAAAAATAAAATAATTATTATAAATAGAATTCGAAAAAAGAAAAGAAAAAAGAAAATGGTACACACGAGCCAAAAGTTTTATTTTTAGTGGCTGTATTGTGTGAACTTTTTGTATGATTAGAACTGAGTTGATTTCTTCAAAATTAAAAATGGTTTATTATTTATGAAATAAATTGTTTGATTGGAGGACTGAGTTCGCTAAACTTTTGTTTCTAATACTTTTTAAAATCAGAAATGGATAATAGAGTCACGAATTTCATATCACAGTTCCCCCTCGAGTATCACTGACGTAACAGGGTTAACAAGGGTCAATTATTGATCTCGTATTTTTTGAAAAACAATAACAATAAAAATTTGTGTAATCACATTGCTATCAATAAGTTACGACAATTTTATCAAAATGGCTCCCATTGTGAAGCGGTTTTGGTGCCGCTCTTCTCAAGTTATATAAAATAAGGGAAAAGAGGATGAAAAATTGGCAATTGAAAACGAAATAAAATGTAAATATATATGTTTGTGAGATAACGCCGTGATTTTGACGATTGGTCCATTACTCCCCACACTTTTTGACGGAAATGTAACACTAAAAAGCGTTATATGTAATGCGTCACTATCAGGACCTCCTTAAATGAGATCATGATAAGACTAATACATTGGTAAGTCGATATCATGAGGATACCAAGACTTAAAAGGATCAAGACAATGAATAAATTTGATTCCTATTGCTTTTGTTTTGCTCTTGACCAAGACTTTAAAGGTATGAGATCAAGACCTTCAAAAACAGAGACCAATATCAAAATTTGACTTATTTTTATAAATTATGAATTAATTCTGGTACTCTGGCTCCAGATTCATCAACTCAAAATGAGATTCAAAAATAACTCTGGAGCAGATAATTGTTTATTTGACTTCCATGACCTTGAGCCAACAGTATCAAGCCACTTGATGCTATTACTTCATACATCTCAAGTCTCACTCGGTTTTGTTAATATACTCTAATGACTTGAATTCTGTAAGTTGAGTAATCATATCTGATTAAAATATGTATCTTATGTAAGTTACCATATCAAATGAAAGAAACTAAATTATTTTTGTACATGTGACAAAAATACATACACTAACTAAAATAGTTTTTTTTTACTTATTAAGTGCTAAATTATTAATACGGATTATAAAAGATTTGGGAAAGATAAATGCAGGCAATTACTTAATAAAGTTGGAGTCGAAAGACATGGCAGGTCTGTTTTTCTTCTTTTTCTATAAAACTACAGCACAAAACTGTACAAAAAGTTTCAAGTGTAGATGTTATCTATTTTTTTTAGGTACATGCGTAAAAATATGGATAACGAAAACTATAGGTGGAAAGTCCATAGGGTTTGATATATAAGGTATCTCATTAATGAAAAATCCAAATAAGTTTCAATTATATTATTATCATTTCCTATTTCACATTATTTTCAACATACTTAATCATAAAAATTGGAAGAAGATTTATTTAAAAATTGAAGCCTTGTTTTCTTTATTTCCTATTATTTTACTTCATTCTTCAATTTGTACATAACTTCAGGCAACTGACAATAAGTCTTTTTTTTTTCAACTGAAGAATATATTATCTGTAAGTTGACTATAAACGCATAAGAAAAAAAAATTACTCTTATTACAGTAAATAAAATATTTTTTGTTGGGATGTAGCTCATTTCAATTAGGAAAAGAAATATGAAATCAACAGTTGGTCTACTCAAGTTCTAAGAAACAAAATTGAGATATGTAAAGTTATCTTAGTATTCTATTAATTGTATGTATATGAACTTGAATGATCTTTAGTCCTTTTTTTTTCCTTGACATTAGACAAATATAAAACCCAAGTAGGGTCATGACAGATTTGAGTATATGAACATATTTATTTCTTCAAAATTATCAATGATTATATTTTATAAAGTATTTATTTTTATAAATGCTATCTAACAAATCAATAAATCACATTAATAGATACGAACAGAAATGAATTAAAATATTTCTAATGTGGCAAACAAAAACTGCTGATTATTACAAGGTCATTTTTTTATCTTACACTTTTAATTTAAATAAGTAAAGTGCTGTCTAGTAAGAAAAATACAACTCCTGGAATTTTTCCATACTTTAAAGATCTAATGAGATCCTGAGGGTCCAAGAAGAGATCCTCAATTGGTAGTTGTTAGCCCAAACCTTCATTTCTCCAACTAGAGAACTCTTCCTTATTTAACTGTATTAGAAATATTATTCAGCACTTAGCAAGATTTAATTGGAGTTCCTATCGTCAAAATTAAAGAGACTAATTGCACATAGCTATGATTATTGTATCACCAAACCTTTCCATTAAAAGGAAAAAGGAAAAAAAGACCTTGGAAATTAGATGCAGTTAGTTAGCCAACTACTCCATTCTCTCAAATTGTTGTCCATTTCTGATTTAGTAGTAGGGATATTTACAGTTGAACAAGATTTAGTTCAATTTAAACAAAGCAACGTTCAATTTTCCTAGTAAGAGGCAAGTGTGAGCTAGTTGAGAGTTGACCAATAAATGGAAGCAATAATAATACCTATAAAGAATCCGGGTAATTGGTGCTACAAATTAACCTTTTATTCATTTTGCACTTCAACGGTGGATTTTATAACTAAAAAGGTTCTTGAAATGAGAAACTACACAACTGTGACTCTCGGAATAAGCAGAATATTCTTATACTAGTAAATACAACAACTGTTTACAAAGAACAAATTGTAATTCTTGATGTATTGGGGATTCTATTTTGTTGAATAGTGCAACTAGAACAATGTTCTCAAATCCGAGGCTTTTTTAGGTCATTGTTACTCTCAACTTTTTCTCCAATAAAAAAAAATATGCTAAAATCCGTTTGTTCTTTACTTTGTAGCTATTTTTAACTAAGACTCACATTTTTTGTTTCATTTAGGGACTTTAAATGATTAATGAGTTTACTCATGTTCTATTGACTATTAGAATAGTACATTATGAGAGTAGTTTAGCCAATTGTTTGCTTGCTAAGTCGCGTGATTTCTTGATAGTTTTGCAACTATGAATAATTTGTGATTGCCTCATCCGTTGAACTAGTATTATTTTATTAATTGAAAGTTGTACACAGGTCTTAACAACAGTCAATTTATTCACATTCATAACATTCACAAGAGACCGGAGTAGGTGAAAAATCGACAGTTTCTAGAAAAAAAACCCGTAGTTCAGGGCTTTGTTCATCTAACAAACAAATTTAAATTGCATTTTACTATTAACAATCGAATTTTCCACTTCCTTTCCCCTTATCAGCATTTTGAACGTTTTGATTGGCAAAACTCGAATTAGCTCCTTTTTTTTTTAATTTAGACAATACTATGCATTTAAACAAGGAGGCCAATTAGGTATTTTAATCGAAGAATCATCCCATAGCGAGGAATAAAGGGCTAACGGTCAACTGATTTTAATGCATTTCTTCTGGTTCTTTTTGAAGGAAAGGTTGCGAGAAACAATGAAAATAACGTAGTGATATGAAAAGGTTTGATTATGTTGATAAATAAAACCTCCACTTCTAATGACAGAATCGTCAGCCATTTTGTTATGATTCGGTAAGTAGAGAGAACGCTCATATACATAAAACATTTTATTTGACACAACGATATCTATGTATGTATGCATTTCAAAGAAGAAAGATGATTCACTTTGAGAAAAATGATGAAATGTTATGCATACGAATAAAGAGAATGTATGCATGTATATATTCTGCCCTTAAGGCCCCTTTAAACGTGGATAAATAAATAAAAAAAACGTCTCAGTCTCTTTCTTGTACATTTATTTTAAAGAAAATATCTTGTAAAGTTGTTGTTTTTTGTTTTGTTTTTTAATTTCTTAATATGGAATTTCCTCTTCCATTCCCCGACATACATAACATGTACATATTACGTAGAGAGATTCAACTACTTCTTTTATCATAGTTCGTGGAAATGAAATTAACTAATTGATGCTTTAACCTTCAAAATTGCACCCTGGATGTAATTCACCGAGTTTCTGCTCAACCCGTGGTTAATAAATGCTTACCACTCTTCCCAAACTACAAACGTATATAATATTTAAATATATTTAATGCATATTTTTTTACAAATGCCTAGTGATTTAAATAAAATGTAGTTGTTCACATCAGTGGATCATAAGTCTACGAAGACATTTCAATAGCTGTGAGATTAAAAGAGCAGTAAAATCACAGACTGATGACTCCACTACTCTTCAGTGACTATCTTGCCTTAGAGGCTACTCAAACTGTGAGGCTGGATCCGCAGAGGAGAAGTGCAGATTTTCAAATACTACTTAAGAGGAGGGGGGGGGGGAGAATCAAAGAGTTGGAATAAAAATTGTTTTATGATCCAGGAAGATACAAATTGCACATTCAAATGAGGCTGAGAACAAACTGTGTTCCATATATACATAAGTACAACTATCTGTAGAATAATACTTCAAATTGCGAAGAGTGAGTGGCTCTGATTTGTAGTGTCTGTTGCATGGTGTCTTTGATGGGAGTATAAGTTTTCGTGCTTTAAGTAGATCAAAAAAGCAATGTTCCCATCCCAGAGAACACATTTGTTTTCATGGAAAAAGTAAGAAGGAGAAAAAAAAATTGACTCTAGTGTTTTCTTCGTTTTAGTTATCACGTAAATGCGCTCAAGGATATATAAAAAAGTTTGAGAAGCACTGATTTAGTTATTTCAAAAAGACCAAACCCTTGACTAGGACACACATCCCAATAGTTCATCAACCAGTCTTTTATGATTAAAGACACGTTGCTCAAAATTGATATTTATTTTACAAAAGACAAAATTTGGATCAGTTTTTGGCTTAAAATCATTTTTGGATTTTGAGCACTTATCTGTGATAAGTATGAGTATAATACATACATTGTTTTGTGCACTTTGAATTCAACTGCTAGCAAATACCTGCTTATTATAGGTAATTATCTACTAAACTATCGTTTCATCACAAGGATGAAAAAAATGAAAAATTTGGATACAAAATGTCACTTTTCGATGGATTGTTTATGGACAAGGAATGTTTCCTTCACATTTATCGACAAAAAGTAAGGCCTCTCTTTGTAAATATGTTTAATTTCATTTGAGTAAAATAAGGATTTACTGTATATATAATTGTACATCATCCATTGGAAACCTGATAATATATGAGTCAATTAAATTGTATAGTGATTAGAAAATTTGTTTGAAGGATTTGACAGAATTGAAAGATTTAGGAAATGATTCCTAAAATTATGTGACTTGAGAAGAACAAAAAAGAAGAAGATAATTAACTGATGACTTAAAAGGTACTCTCAATGGATATCCAAAAACAAAATCCCCCCAAGTTCCCAAAAAAAAAAAATTAAAAGAAGGACGGATGCATTCGTTCAATTGAACGAAGTAACCTTCCAATTAACTATTTTTTCTAAATTGAAGCACGTGTTTGAAAACTCGTGGATATCAAGCAGCTTTTATAGACAATGATGATGATATTTATTGGATTAGCGATTAGATAGGGCAATAACGAGCCTGCATGATGACTATTGATGGTTTTATTCAATTGGATGAAAAATTAATTACTGTTTTTTTTTGCAATTAATTACGTGAAAGATACAAACATATATATGTATATGTATAAAATTATTGATTCCCTTAAGTTTGTTAGCGTCACAGCGTGAACAAACTCTGCAACAATAATAAATGAAGCAGTTATGTATCAGCTTTGAACAACCTAGGGTCATTCATTGACTCTATCTGCTATAAAAAATAAAAGGAAATATTATAACAAAGAGATGCATAACAATATATATATATATATATATATATATATATATATATATATATATATATATATATATATATATATGTAATTATATTCCGGGAGACAAAATGCAGACTTAATGGGCTTAGAAATACCGTTCAAACCTATTTGTAGCATGGTCTTTTGTTAGTCAAATAACCAGACCTGACAAGATTTGTACACAACTTTAGAGGGCTATAATTGATGCAATACAAAGCATTATGTTTTTGTCATGATATGATCAATTCCGTACTATTCCATTAAGAAAAACACAATGTAATGACGTAATTGAATAACCATACAATAAGTTTCACTACATTTTTCAATGAAACTTAGGGATACAATAGCTACAAATTGAGATATTTCCACTCATGCAAATTGACTTTTGATGTAGTTTTTTTTACGTCCTTCTCATCTGGATGAGTGAAATAACTAATTTGGAAACTACATGATTCATGATTTGCATATATAAAATATAAATTGGCCTTATTTGGAAAATAATGGCTCAAACATTTTCATATCAATATGAAAAAATAGCCAAATTTTTTGTATTACTCCACTGGGAAGGGTAAATACTATGACTTTAATACAGACTTGTCAAGATTATATGTAAATAAAAATCAGTGGAGTAACAACAAAGAATAAATCGTTCCTAAATTGTCCCATCCGGTCCTGTCAATGAATCTAAAATGAAATTGTTCATAATATCAGCCAGCGACGTCACCACCAACATATCCTGTCCATCTTGAGGTATAAATATTCAATATTTATCATCAGAATTATACATATTTCAATTAGCTTTAATTATGAATAATGGCAAACTGCTATTGTGCATGAAGGATAATTCATTTTTTAAATTGAAGGAACTCAATTAGTAAAGTACTCATCTATAAAGGCACTTTAAAATTTGGAACTTTTTCAAGGACCCATATGACAAGAATGGAATAGGACGGGGAGTGAGAACGATTTTAAGTATCATATAAAGGACTCAATCATCCCTACAAAGTTATAACCGATACAATTGCACATTTGCAAAATCAATGCGCATATTTTATTTTCCAAATACAGTGTGTAGATGTTTAGAAATTCATTCACTCAGCCTTTGTACACAATTTTAAAGATATTACATATAAAAGTTAATACATGAGATGGGTAAACGAAGCACCTGTGTTCATAGCTAGTAATGAGATCAATGAACCGAAATGTATCTTTTGAACATTACTGATGGATAAAACGGTCATCATTTCTTTTTCTTTTATTCTCAGTTCATCTATATTTGAACTCAATATCCAGGCTACCCTTTCACAGCTAAACCAAATTTGAAAAGAAAAAAAAACTATTTTTCATTTCGTTTTATTTATTTTATGTATTAAGTACTTCTAGAAAAAAATATGTACAACTGCTGATTTTCAAAAGTAATAAAATACTTTGTTAAAGGATCTTTTGTACTACCTTTTAAAATAGTTGAGTGCCGATAGATTCGTTCAACATACGAAATTCCAGATTTGACTAACTGTGGCTATCTGCTTGAATAAGTAATGTAATTGTTATTCTATAAGAGGTGCAGAAGAAATAATTAAATTTTACATATATTCGGAAAGAAGATGTTTTTGTAATGGGTAAGTCAAAGCAAATATCAAACCAATCTGCAGCATGAAATGTTTTTCTTTTACTTGAAAACCAATAACCGACCAGAGTTCCTATTTTTAAACTCTCTCTCTCTCTCTAAATCAATTTTATATTTTTAGTAGAAAAAAAAATAATATTATATTTTGTAGTTTCATTACTAAACATTAGAGGAGAGAGAGGGGGGGGGGGATATGATTTATGCGTTTTTCGTTATTTTTAAAAAGTCTATAGCAAAATGTGTACTTCTAATGGCAAAAAAAATAAATAAAAAAATCCCAAGAATAATAATAATAATTTAATAACAACAAAATACACTTATTGTAATTTACTTTAACCGCAAATAGTCATAAAAAACATTGCAAATAACGAAAAAACAAAATAAAAGTTGTACAGTGATTCTCCCTTACCACTGACTCCTTGCTATATATGTATGTTTCTACCTATCTATCATCCACCTATGTAAAAAATGACCTCGAAAAAATATCAGTGTATTTTTTTTCCCACCATTGCACTTTTTCCTTTTTTTTTAATGCTCTAATCCTCCAATTCTTCAATGCGATAATGACTCACAATTTTTTTTTTTGTTTTGTTTTTGCAAGTATTTAATTAAAATATTGAATAGATATTAATTAAGAAAATAAGAAGGGAGTCAGTTCTATGTACAGAGAATGTAGAAAGATGTTGGTGATGTGGTAATTGAGATCGGTCTTGGTTTTGAGAGCAGTTCTTGAAGGCTTTGTTCTTATGTTCTGGTCTCGTAGTCATTTAAACTATTTTTTTCTTTTGTTTTTCTCTAAAACTCTCGTTTTAAATAGTCTTCAGCACAAGACTTGTGTATACCACATGATCACATAGTCATGTATTGAATATTTAAATATGCGATTATGTGAATACATCACTAATGTCATTTAGTCTCTATTCGATCAGTCTAGGTATTTTTATATAAATTTAGTACAGTTGCATATTATTTCAAGACCAGTTCAGTCAAAATTCCTCATTTACTAATGAAAATAAATAAATTTGGTCTGTAGGGGTCTTAAACTGTCTGTGTTATATGCGTAGAATCAGTTAACTCGACTTTCTAAAACGGTGACAGAACGAGAATATTTGATGAGACATCACTGACCAGATGATTTCAGGAATCGAGAGTTAGTAGAATTGAGGTGAATGCGGGATTGGGGTCTTTCTGCCCCTCGTTTCAACCCCCCCCCCCTTGTCTACTAATGTTGAGGTTTCACTTCTATCACAGTTCAATTTGGAATTAAGATAAGAGTACTTTTTTTGGAGAACATGTGAATGATAAAGATTTTTAAATGAAGATAATCTCAGGATGCAAATACAAACATTCGATCATTGATTTGATTAGTTGGTTTCTGCAGTCTAAGATCAAAGGGACTTTGGGGCATGGATAGATAGTTGATAGATGTTGTTACTTCACCTCCTCTCCACACTTTCTTTACTATTTGTATTGTCACTATAGTCCCTTAGTTCAATCTGGAAGCAGATAAGAAAAAAAAAAGAAGATATTTATACATATATTAAAAAGTAAATTTTATAAAATAAATGATTTGTTTATTAATTGATTTTATTCGGGGCTCTTTGGAGAAGATATCATAACAAAAGACTCCAGCAAAATAATTTCCAATCCCTCAACAATTGAAAATAATTTAATTAGGATGTGAAAAAAGGATGTATTGAGGTGAATAAGAATGTTGAGAGTGTTGCCAAAGAGGAGTAGACATTTTTATGATGTAGGTAATCCGCAAAGGCAAATACTCGCTATATCACTACGCCACACATATCCACATTAAAAGACCTTTTAATGCAAACACTATTGAAATAAAAGTTTTTTTTTTTTTTTTTTAGAAAGTTCAAAATATAAGAGACTTGATTAACATTTATAGCTTTGCCCAAGAATGAAAAGAGAGAATGGGAAGATAATTTTAGGCAATTAAGACATGTTTTGAGTTTTTCCCTTCTTTGATTTATTACAATGCTGTAAAAAAAAACATGTACAACTAATGACTTACAAAGTCTATATACATATATATATATATTTGTATTCATAAATGTAGACTATTTTAATGCAATGATATCAGTTCAAAAATCTGTTAATTATCCCTAAAACTACCACAGCCGTCATTTTGACGATTTTTAATCTTTTTTATTATAATAAATCCAATAAGGCTCTAGATTTTTCACTTTTCCCCTTATCATTTTGTTCTGACTTTAAATATAAACTTTAAATATTCCTAAATCATAAAATGTTTGTAACTAAACCTACCATTTTGACAAATTTTATTAACAAATCATATCATTAAAACTTTTTTTATATAATTATAGATTGAATCAATACAGTTAATAACCATTCTCATAGTTATTTTATAAAGACAAACGTTTTGACAAAATCTGTATTTTGTATTTTTTTTTAATCATTAAAAATGGCATCTAAACTGTATAAATGAAGTAATACTTTAACATCTAATAAAAAATCAATAACCGTTCAAACATTGGAAACAAACTACGTCCAGTAGTTCTAGCAAATAGGTACTACCCGTTTATAAGCTGTCAAATTGATGACTATTTTAGATTTGGTAGAGATTCAATTTTGGGAGTTTTAATGTTAAAATATATATATAAAAACGATGAAAAATTAATTTTTGACACCCATCACCTTAAGTTTTGAATGACTTGAAATTTTTTCCTTAAATTTTGCAATTCTGTATATATTATATATACATATAAATTCTTCATCCAAATTTGGTCAAAACTGAGATGATGGTAACCATGTTTATATTAAATGACTCCAAACAATAAAAAGTGTTTAATATTACAATTTAGCTAGATTCAATAGAAGTTAGAGTACTCAAATTTAAGAGATCAGTTCGTTTTGCTAGATGTATAAAAAATCAATTTTTTAAAATGATTAACTTCAACATTTTTTTCATATATTTTATAATTCAAAGAGTTTTTGAGAAAGTGAGAAGCTTCAATTATGAAAGGAATATAAAGCGACTATAGAGGGATAATGGCATGAAATTGCTTTATAAAGTCCTGTTGGAAAGATTTGGTATCTTTTCATTAAACTATAGCAAAACACATTGAAATCAAGATGTTATCACTATACTACTACTGTGGGCAAAAAATATCGGGAATCAAAAAATATTTTATTAATAATCAATATTCTTTTCATCCCCCTCAAAAGTAGTCATATGCAATGCACATGAGCCAACATTTTTTTTTCTAATTTTCAAAACACTTACAATTTTTTCTAAAATTATATAATTACAGAACAATAGCTGCTGAGTTTAAGATATGTTATTAAATTTAATAATCAGATGGTCGGTGTCAAGTAATTCTCAAAATTTAAATCGAATACAGTCTGAAATATATCCATATACACTTTTTTTGGTTTCGAAAGCATTTCTCTAAATTACATTTTGTGTCATCATTTGTCAGACATTTAAAAAAAATGGACAATTTGATTTTAGCTGTACACCAACGGACGGATATCTCAAACTAGGTTGAATATTTTGACATTATGTTAGTGACAGGAGTGTCAAATTAAAAACTATACATTTATCCCCTGAATATTAAATTTTTGTCAGAGTAGTGTCTACAAGATATAAGGCAAATAAATCAAACTTGAAGGAACCATTCTATTCTGAAAGAGATATAAGAAATCAAATTAAATAAAAAAATTTCAACTTGTATCTTTTCCTAGTATATTTAATAATTAGTTTTATAGATGATTATTCGGAAAATTATACAGAAATTTAGCAGTGTAGACTTACTTTGTAGCATTATAGTTTCTTTTAATTTCAATATTTTTCTTTGACTTGTACAATACTTTATGTCAACGAAGGAGTTTATAATAAGTAGAATAAATATTTTTTTTTTTCATATCTATTCATTTACAATAAAATCAAATTCTAGCTAAATAATTAACACACAAAATCTTTTAAAGTGTTTTAAAGTGAATTTTGAAAGACCTAACTCCCACAAAATATAAAAAAAATTAATAGAAGCAATATCAAATAAAAACATTTTCCAACTCGACGAAAAACTTTGAATTTAATCTCACCTCAAAATACCCTCCCAAATTCGTACAAAAATCAACCCTAAGCCATTTACTGAAGTTTCTAAGAAATCAAAGCATTGTGAGATTTAATGTGTAAATTGAGATATAAAAATATTGAGGGTAGAGGCAAATAGAATATATTTTGTCATTTGAACAAACATGAGGCAACATTATTAAAGTGCCTTGTCAGCTGCTGATTTGTAAAAATGGCAAAGAATAACTATTTGACTTTTTAGAAGAAGTTATCTGTTAAGTTAATCACAGATAAGAAAAAGAAAACTGTAAGATCAAAAAATGTTGCCAGCTGACATATATATACATATATATTTATTTAGAAGTTTACACATACCTGGATTTCCTCCTTTTTCACATTTCTATCGATGTATTTAAACACGAACTTCATCGCAGTGAATTAAAATCATTTTTTTTTTTCAATCAAAATATATTTTCCCTGGTATGGAAGAATCCTTTTCTTCTATTGCATTCAAACCGTACCCATTTTGTTAAAAAAAATATCTATAAGTTTAAAAAGCTCTTTTAAAATATACACATTGATCTATTAAAATGAAATTAGTAATATGTAGATTGTTTATATAGTGTGAGCAAACAAGTTACACTCCTTTCATGTAAGTATTAACAAGTCACATCACTAAACAATAATATTTAATAAAATAAAAGTGTCTTATAAAGTCTAATAAAGGCTATGACTTTTGTTTTAACAAATCTCGATTTGGAATATACATTTATAAAAAAAATTGCATTAACGTTTTCAAATATAGATACCATCTAATACCAATACCAAAATTAGATAAGGTTATACATATGAAAAAAGATATACCTATAAATGTATTTATATATATATATATATAGGTATTGTTTTGACGTTTAAAGCCCTATGCATATATATTCTAATTTAGTTTTTGCTTCAAGATCAATCAGAACATAAATATGAAGGTATCATTTGAAAATGAAAAGGAGAATACTATAGGCTTTAATTGGATCATTTGATCTGAATGGTAAGTATTTTTTTATTTTATTTAAAGAGTAAAGGCTAAATAAGGATCTTTGAAGAAATTGTGCAATCATTTGTACTCTCAAGATCAGTTTTGCTTTAGAGGTCATTTTTGGAGAGAGTTTGGGCTTCGCCGTTCATTTTAATCCTTTACAGAATTTTTTTTTTCCTTTATATTAGTTGGTATCCATCCCTCAAAGTCTTGGCCATAATGACCCTGCAAAGTCATGTTCTTGTCCAAAGAACAAACTAGTCTTGGCCTCAATACCACCGTATATAAAACCATGATTTTGAGGGATTGATACCAATGGAAAAGTTTGATCTTCTTTTTTGAAATTTTTTTTATTAATTGAATACTTTCACTCAGAGTCATGTGCAAAACTTTTTTGTCATTCAGACCGAAACGAGACAATGACCTTTCAAAAGGACATCAAAAGAATCTCATAACTTATACTACTAGTGGCCATTTTTTGTTTGTTTGCTATATAATATACTAATGTCCCATGATTCCTCATTTGTATTGGATTTTTGTTGTAGATGGGTGTGTTGAGTTTACAAATAATTATCTAATGGGCCTTCAATCTGCATCATTCTTGGGTGCCTATGAGAAGTAGATAACAATACTAATGCCAACAAAAAACTAATAATAAAAGTGACACACAATAAAAAAAAAAAACACCTCTCTCCTATCTAATATATATTTATTCTCATAAATAAAAACCATTGTCTTACTCTACACGTAGTGTGTAAGGTATATATATATATATATATATATGTATAAAAAACCAATGATAATAATTTATGGTTTTAACATTGACCTCAATTAACGGATGGTTCATTGTGTGTTTGAAATGATATCGACATGGACCTTTTTTTTTCACTACATACATATATAAGTAGTTGTATAATCTTCGTTTGTGTGTGTGTGTGTTGCTTGCTTCAATTTCTCTTATACTCTCTCATGGGGCTTTTTTTTTAAGCAGAGAGTGAACTAATTTCTCCGTTTTTATTATAGACCAACAAGCGTATAATATATACCATGTATGTACATATGTTGTGCTTTATAAAATAAAGTAAATTAGTTAACAATCGGCTTTATTTTACAGAACAATGTTTATTATTATGATCAAATATGGATATGTAATGTATATTTTTTTAAAGGCAACTGCTTTTACGTATTATGTACGAACTACATATGTATATATGTAATTAGTGTATTGAATCAAAACACAGAGCTATACTTATATATGTCACTAATTGACACCTTTAAAGTACCTTGCATCTCATTCATGGATTCTATGTACGATCAAATCCATATCTTTCTTTGACTCTGAAAATATTTGATGGCTAAAGAGGGAATCAAATTTAATTTATGGAGTAGTCATTATTTTTAAAAATAAATTTGTCTCATCAAGTCTCAATTCTTTGAAGGCTCAGAGCAAATTTCAGAGAAATAATACTCTGTATTGAGTTTATGTAGAGAGAGAGAGAGAGAGAGAGGAGACTTGAAAACTCGATTACAAGAACAACAACAACAAGAATATATATGCAATGCTTTAAATTTTGTATCCTGGGAGGAGTTGATCTTTAAAACAAAGGTTTTTTTTGTTGTGTTTTTTTTTTTTTGTTTAAAAAAACAACTAAAAAAACTAGAATAGTACCCTGTCTCGAAGGTAATAATGCCTTAGCTTTTGTACATATAATGAATTATGGCTGAGTATACATACATTAAACTCATTTGCAATTATGTAGATTGTGAGAGCAAACGTTGTTGCTCCGCGAAGAAACAAAATGCCATTTACTTAATTTTATTCATAAAAGTATACAAATGCACATTTGAATGTACATATACCTATCTGCGTGATCAAAGGAAATTCAAGCCCCCTTCAGGTATATAGAACCATATACATCCATACTCATTTTTATTGCATAATCCTGTAAATAGATACTATTCACAATCGAGTATTGCGGTTTTTCGTTTTGTTTTTTTTTTTTTGTTTTTGAGTTATTCAATAAGATTTATAGGAGTGACTATGAGGAATAATTATAATCAGAAGTAATAAAATTATTTCTTGATTAATAGTGACTTATCAAATATCACGAAAAATGAAGCAATATATATAAACAGAATAGATTCTGAGAAGCACTGATGATATATATATATATATATATTTTTCAACAAAATGCGTCGTCTTACATCAATGATCATAGATTAAAAAACAAACAGTGATGACTCATTTGTACATACCTATTAGGAAAATTATTTATTTACAAATATATATATATATAATACATAAATATGTGATCTGTCACAACAAAAGCAATCATTTATACACATAAATATAAATAAAAAAAAACCCAAGAGAAATCTCCAAAATATCTACTTTTTCAATTTTTTCATGAACATAATCGGTTCGATATGTGTAATGTCAATAAGAACTAAGTGTGGAAGAGATTTTGTCAAAAAAAAGTTAATAACATAGCACACTATTCTTTGTAAACTGCTCTACAATTTCTATTGCTAGTTTTTTTTTCCATTAAACCTCAGTAAAATACGCAAATTGAAGTTTAATATTATAAAAATATCCAGCTAATTTCTATTTAAGCCATAGTAATTGACTACATCCTACATTTAATGGGAGGCGCATCCTTAAATATAAAGGGTAACAGTATAAATCCTTTTTGACTTGAGTACAGTGGGGGATTATTGAAAATTTCCAAATCCACCGAATAAAGAATCCATATTTTGACTTCTTGAATTCGTTTCCTTGTTATTTTATTTTCAAATGAACAAATATAATAAGCATATAATTGACACATTTCACTCAATTACAGATTTGAAACTCAATTTTTTTGAACCAGTATAGATATACCGGAACTTTTATTTGATTTATTTGATACGTTGTAATTGTATTTGGCACTGATATTATTATATATGACCTATGAATCTATCAGATACTCATGACGAGTCATTTTATACGAGTTTGTGTAAGTTTTTAAGCTCAATTATTTGGCTAATACATCCACCCCTTTCATGAGTTATCTTTCCTATTCCTAAAAGAGAAAGTAAAAAGTCCCAAAATACATTCAGAACACTTCCAAAGGGCAAAAGATATAGAAAATAGAGAGAGTTGACAAAATAAACGCATTTATAGGAGTATTTGATGCTCAAATATTCTCTTGAATGTCGCTCGAGTCGAGCCTAAAATTGTTGTTTTAAAAGAATATTTGGAGTTCAAGTCACGAGCTCTGGAATCTTTCATATCCTTTTATTTTAAATTATTATTTTATTGATTACTATTCAATTTCTAATTCAAAAGATGGATCATTTTAATTTATGGATTGAAATGAAAGATACATTTTAAGGAGTTTGAAAAAACTAAACAAAAGTATTCAATTCAGACTCAATTTTGAAGAAGAAAGAAAATCAATCTTTTTCCTTGTTTTTTTATGGTCTTTATTGTGTGTGAAATGATTTCATCAAGGCTTTTAGTCGCATAAATTAGTACCTTTTTTATAATTATTTATATTATATACATAGGTATATATTTAAAATACTCCTCAATGCATTACTATCACTTAAATAACCAAAAAAAAAAAAAAAAAAAAAAAAGAGAAAAGATTAATTCCATTTAATTCTGATTTAGCAAACATTAAAAGCCTTCTAATCAAAGTCCATTATATGTACATATATACCTAACCACATCATCTAAATATTCACGTCTTCACTAACTAAAAATAAAGCATATCATTATATCGTGTGATGTATTTGAATTTGAATTGATAAAGTGTTAAAAATATCTTTTCCTTTATATTCATAGTCAACGCTTTAAAAAGTTGAGTAATTAATAATTAATTATTATTATTATTATCTTTGGTCACTTATGGAGTTGGTGGGCTGATATATATACTTATGTGCTATGAATTGATAGAGGACATAAATATATGTATGTTAAAGGTACAGGAGACACCACAAAATTTCTAATGCATTTTTTTAACCCACTAAATTGATGATTTCATTTCCATGCCTCCGAGGGCAAAAGAATTTGCATGCTTTAAATTATTTATTTATACAATGCTACAACTATTTTGATGAGTAATTAAGTACCCTTCCTCCCTCCCCCCCCCCCCCCATTCTTCCATATACATAAATAAATAATCAGGCAATGCAATCAATAAAAAAAAACCCAGGTTTTGTCATTGATCATAATCTAATCAAGTTAATAGGTCTAATTTATAAATTTCGAATTATTTGCATGTTCATATGAGTCATGAGTAGACTGTAGCTTCTGATAACGAGCTTTTGGACAGGTTTTTTGGGCTAGTAATTTGTTGTTCTACTTCTCATGCTTATAGAGTCATTTTAAACCTAGGGATCCAGACAGAGGTTTTTTTGATCTTAGCCATTCGTTCTAAGTACATTGTGTGAGCCCATTTGAGTGCTCATATATATTTTTAAGAGTCTTCAAATGAAAAATCATGTTCCATCAAAACATGGACTTATTCATTTCGAAATAAACTGGGTACTGCTGAAGTTACCATGAATAAATTATTGTATAAAAAAAACAAACAGAGGGTGATTTTCAACACCATTTTTACATTAATGCAATGTATTGTGGCTTATTTGACATTGGCTTGATGTGATATGATATATATGAATAAATATGAATAAAAATGAACAGTAAAATATCGGCAGCTTGCTCTATTGCTGAACTTATCAGATTATAGGAGCTACAATAATTTATTCATGGTAACTTCACCAATACCCAGTTTATTTCGAAATGGATAAGTCCATGTTTTAATGGAGTATGATTTTTCATTTGAAGACTCTAATGATTCCGGATAATAGTCCAGATTAATGTATCGTTAATATTGAGGGAAAAAACATCCCTATTCATTTTAATAGTTGACAATGTGTAAAGATAATTTTTTTTGAAGGTGAGTCTTTTTATTGAAAATAAATTTATACTTATGTATGTAATTACTTTTCTTCCAGACAAATATTAAAAAAAAAACCCACTAGGAACATAGTTTTACAGTCATTTATAAATCAATAAAATATATTCTGATTAAATTAATATAGGTTACCGGAGGCTTACCAACTCAAGTACTCGACATGACTCTGCGTAAATTTTAAAGTTTATTGGAGGATTCGGTAGAAATAATTTCTAGACCTATAAAAAAGGAACAATTTTACACTTTTGCTGGACCTCAGACACTTTGCTAACCATGAATTCAAAAATACTCGTATGCATAGACATGCAAGTATGAGTAATTGCATTAAAAAGAATGAAATATGCATGACTCTATGTCATTTTACAATGTCATTCTTTGTTCTAGATACTAATCGAGGCATGGTTTAAATGCTCTGTAGTTAAATAAAACATGAGGTCTACACTTTGAATCATATTTTTTCCTCTCTCTATTTTGGCTATGTATTATATTTCTACTCAAAATCAGTATCAAAATCTCTCTTTCTACAGTATAAGGTTACGAGCATGTTCGGTAACAGTTGATAGTCCAAAAATCACACATAGTTATAGCCCTGGCTCTAAGCTGATGTATGTTTTTAGTCACAGAAATCCCTTACATACTCAAAGCAATCTTGAAAAAGAATCAAATTTAAATAATAATTTGTTTCAAAATGAAAGAACATGACCGCACTGCTTTAAGTATGTCACAAATGTCTTAAAAAATATATTTTTGAGACTTCATCATTATTTCTTTGAGCTTTGAGAAAAAGATTTTTTTTAACTTCTTTTAAGATATAACTTATGTGACCAGACTTTTGTACGTACATCATTGAGATAACCTTGAATCCTTGCGGTTATGTGAAAGACCATTAAGACTAATTGATACAATTATGCAACTACTATCTATACATATATAACATACAAATGGGTTAGTAATTATTATTGAGCTTAGAAAAACTTCAAAAACACTTCTATATTGAGTGTATCTATCGTTAAAATACTTTTTACTTGAACACAAATTAATATTATGACTATTATTACTATTATTTTTGCTCTCCCTATTTTCAATTTTATTTATAGACTAAATGTTTTTATTATTGGTTCTTTTATTAAAGGTAATTAAGTGATGGAAGAAAAAAGTCATTCCATCATAATTATCATTACTAAATATACAGGTATAGGTATAGGAAAATCTAATTAAATTTTGGTAAGAGTTGATTATATTATTTTATCTTTTTTTTTTTCTATAAATTGAGATCCAATTTTTTTTTTGTTTTTTTTTTGTTTTGATTGGTTGATTGCATCATAAGTAAGTTGATAAAAGCACATTAAATTATAGGTAAAGGAGAAGGAATACTTTAATTACACCAGTAGCATTGTTCCCTCACAATTGAGTAGAATTTAGAAAAAACAACAACAACTATTTAGTCTTTATAGGTATTTACAGTCTGTTTTTTGATTAAAACCAGCCAACTCTAGACCAAAAGGTTGAGGGCTCATGATCAGAAGAAAAAAAATGATTTTTTTTATTTTAGAAAAGGCAATTTTTAAACTAAATTACTTGATCTTGGTTTCGATAAAATTATCAAGAAATACAGTCTATCTGGAACACAACTATAGAAACGAGACTAAAAACATCAAAAAATGGTCTCATAAACCGTCATGGCTTCAAGGTTGATCTCCAAAACCACATATAATAACATATCTAAGTATGAATGAGCAAATAATTTGTAGGCATCCAAAGAAACTCGTTGATATATTAACCAGATATGACAATTTTGTAAATAATAATTAATTAAGTCCAGAAAGTTATTATAACCGATAAAATAACTTTGTAAAGTCAACTCTGTATTCAAATGTCAAGCTCACATTTTATTTTGATTGATCTGCAGTTCAGAGGTCGAATACACAATTTTTCGACTTGAAAGTACAGTCCTATCAATGTACATACACTTTGTATTTGTATTTTGTGTTTGTATTTGTATTTGCTCTTCACGAAGACAAAATCCCAATTCGTTATAGTTTCAAAAATTTGATTGAACCTCAAGAACTCTTTGAATTGAAATTTTATGGTCAAGTAGTTACTTGTTAAGCTTGGAAGTTGACCATTAACTTTTAAGCAGTCTGATACAATCATGAAAGACCAAGTTTAGACGAAAAACAAAGTTCTTTGAGTTTTGAAATTTTATTTAACCTCAAAAAATGTTTGTCCTGAAACTTTATGGTCGAATACATAACTCCTCAAATGATTGAACTGATAACTTAAAAGATTAAAAAATTTTTATGATGGGTTATATTTCATTGTTATGCGCATATAAATTAGCATACATTCTTGATAAATTTGAGATATGCAATTGGAAGTTGTTTGTAGGTGTCGACAAGGTATTGACATTTCAATGTCTTAACATTACTTTGGAGGGTATTCAAGTTTGATAGTCAATAAAAAAATTATATAATCAATATCAACAGCTTATTTGACAATATTTCAAAAGAATATCCAAATAAATGATCAAATATTTATTTTTAAAGTTATGTATCTATAAAATGTATGTTTAAAAAATAAGGTAAAAATATCATTTCTGATTTGATTTTAATGTATGTATTATTCATCTTTTGGCCTCTGACGCAAGAGAAGTTAACACTTTAACAAAATTACAATTGTAATTGTCGACTTCTATTTTTTTTTTCAGAGCTGAAATTTTGCATGCTACCTGCGATTCAACAACACCTAATTTTTTTTTTTTTTTTACGAATCCATTTCCAAAAAAAGGAATTGAAATAAATTAACATAATGTATTCTTGGAAGCTCTGCAACTATAATAAGCTATCACTGATCATACATTATTAGAGCAGTCCTATACACTCATAAAAAAACTTTTTGATACTAAAGGGTACACTTTTTGTGCACAAAGTTGCGTATGAGGGAGCCACAAATCTAATTATTACCATTAATAATAATAATAAAAAATGCATTTCAATTTATACTCTGATGTTGATGGATAAACCAATCAATCTCTTGTCAACTTGATTCATTCCTTTAATAAATTAATTACTTTATAAAGTATGATATTAGATCTCCTCTGGGCAGACTTCTACACCTCGACTGCCTGACTCCACCACCAATCTCTAACAACCGAGTTGTTAACAAAATATAGATGTATGTATTTTTTTGAAAACTACGAGAATAATGATAATACGTACATAATGGTAGTGATGAAGGTAGTACTTATGTTATCTAATTTTCAGGTAAACCGGATACATTAATGAACTTAATTGACTAACACATGAAAAAAATAAAAAAATGCGTAATAATATTACAACTCTCTACGATAGGGCGTCATTACAAGTGGCTACAATTCTTTCACTACTTTATTTTTTAAAGTCATCTTCAAAACGGTTTTTTTAATATACATAATATGTGGTATATATATACCACTATGGGCAACAAATATCGGGAATGAAATAATTTTTTGTTTAACCATCAAAATTCATTTCATCCCCCTCAACTGTAGTCATATGCAATTCACATGTGCCAACAGTTTTTTTCAATTTTCAAAACAGTTGCAAAACTTTGAAATAATTGCAGAAAAATAACTGCTGAGTTTATGTAGATATGCTATTAAAATTAATATTGAGTATCAGGTTACATATCTCGAGAAATAAATCACAGATTCTCAAAAGATTTTCAATAGAATACAGTCTGGACTATTCATTTCAACTTTTTTGGTTTCAACAACATTTCACTAAACTACATTTCAGTCATCATCTTTCAGACATTTCAAAAAACAAAAAATTGTATTTTTGCTGTTCACAAAAGGACGCGTATCTCAAACGCTATAGAATATTTTGATGTTTAATTTGGCACAATTGTTAATGACAGTAGTACCAATTTAAAAAAATAAAAACATGTATGTCTATCGGAATTCCCCAAAAGAATAAATTCAAATTTCCCGATATATTTTTCTCATAGCTGTACACATAGGTACGAAACGATAAAAATATGAATTTAAAATTAGGGAAATTGCTCCATAACTTGTTTCCTTACATTTAACTTTATATTTATTCATATATATCACATCATATCAAGCCAATATCAAATAAGCCACAATCCATTGCATTACTGTAAAAATGGTGTTGAAAATCACCCTCTATTTGTTTGTTTTTTATTCAACTTTAAAATGAAAATATGAATAACTCAGATGGAGCATTTTTTATGTTACGTCATCATAGTGAAAGTCGGCCATTCTGGGAAGGCAACAGCAACCAAATGTTCTTGTGATGAAAACTCTTGTTTTTTTTTCAGATCAAAGAATATTTAGTGAAGATTGCCTTGGGTTTGAGTGTGACTATCGGACCAAGAAATAAAAAGACTTGAACTTTTAACGTCTATCAAAAATACTAATCTCTTTATTAAATCTCAGTGCCTAATATGCATTAAAATTATTTTATTACATCATTAGTCATTTAAAAAGTGCAACAACCAATAAATTAACTATTACTCAAGCATGGGTCAGATATTTTTCTATCGGTTATTTAACTTTTATTATTCCTAATCCATCTGGAACCAAAATAATTGTAAAAGTCTAGCCATATCATTAGGACTTTAACTACCTAAAGACATATATTAATGTCATTTATTTCAATATCCCTGTTTATCTTTGCCATCAAGTTGCACACATAAAATATAATTGTTAAGTATTTCTATCATTTGATAAAGTTTTCTTAAGGTAAATTTGGAAAACTTGTCCGTTTTATTTAATTAGTATATCAACTACATGTCTCCAGAATTGGTTTAATACCAATGTAATTTGTGATGTCAGTGAAAACACTTTATTACATGCAGTTTTCAGTCAGCTGTCAATTATTCTAATTTTATTCGTTATCATTGAACTGAACGTTGCTTTGTTTAATTCGAATTAAATCTTGTTAAACTGTGAATATCTCAACTACTAAATTAAAAAATTCCAGCAATTTGAGAGAATGGAGTAGTTGGTTAATTAACTACATTTAATTTCCAGGTTTTTTTTTCCTTTTAATGGAAAGGTTTGGTGATACAATAATGAAATCTATGTGCAATTAGTCTCTTTGATTTTAACGATAGGAACTCCAAATAAATCTTACTAAGTGCTACATAATATCTCTAATACAGTTAAATAAGGAAGAGTTCTCCAGTTAGAGAAATGAAGTATTGGTCTAACAACTAACAATTGAGGATTGTTTCCTGAATCCTCAGGATCTGATTGGATCTTTAAAAAATGATACAACTCCAGGGGTTGTATTTTTCTTTCTGACCTGACTTCTTTTACTTAAAAGTGCAAAATAAGCAAATGACCTTGTAATAATTAGGAGTTTTTCCTTGCCACATTAGAAATATTTTAATTCATTTATATACATTTCATGAGTATTTCATGCTATCTAAAAATGTGATTTATTGATTTGTTAGGAACCATTTATAAAAATAAATCTATAGGCACATAGCGCGAATCTCTTTTTTCGTTCATTTGTGCTAGATTGAGCATCACAGTCAGGCAAGAGGACAAGGGGGTAGAGTGGATTAAGGGTAACTTGAACTAGAAAAAAAAGGACATTGATTAGGACCTAATCAATGTCCTTTTTTGTGATACAATCAACCTCAGAGGCCGAATTTGAGAACGATCCAGAAATAGTCGATTAAGGGGGCTCAAACAAGATCAATTGAGATCTCTAGAGGCTGTTTTGATGTTTCCACTAATTCTCACTTTAATTCCAGCATTCCTGAGGTATTCGTTTTAAGGCTTGTATGTATTTTATGAAATATAATAGCCATTGTTAATTTTAAAGAAATAAATTTGCATACTCAATTCAGTCATGATACTATTTGATTTTTATATTTGTCTATTGTCAGGGAAAGAAGTTGGATTTAGAGTATGTAAGATAATTTGAATCCAGATATTGCGAATTAGGAGCAAAATATTTTCACTTATCTCATATTTTTTCTCTGTACTTAATGGACCATTGTCAACATTCATTTTATTTTATATTTCTTTTCTTATTTAAAGCAATCACAAGTCAGTTGAAAAACCTTTTCTAAAGTTATCATATAAATTAAGAGAAAATATTAAAATTAAAAAAATATATATATGAAAGAAGTCAACATTGACATTTTTTTTTGTGTGTAAATGTGAAAATTAAGGGTATTAATCAGATTACTGACTTCATTTAATGTCTTAAAAAATGAAAAATAAAACTATTGAAAAAAGTAACTAAGATTTGTATTTCAAAAAGGGTAACGTCAAGTGAAAAAACCCCCTTGAATGAAACACCTTTTTTCAAATCAAAATCATGTGTGGTCATTCATAATACAAATAATACATCTAATCACCTTGAAATACCATCAACCCTTGTAACCAATAACGTCTTTTCTTCTTTACTCTCTTGCCGAGAAAGTAAATTTATGTATATTCCCAATACTAGCTAATCCTAATTCATTTTGCCTTTATCAAAATTAGCTAATAAAGTCGCAAAAATATAAATATCTAAAGAGTTTGTTAGATAATCATCTTTTTGTTTGCCCAAATATAATACAAAATAAAAAAAAAGAAAGATTTTTTGAATAATAATGAAAAATGATTTTCTTTTCTATGAAAAAAAAATCAAAATCATCAGACTTCAAAAAATTTTAAATAGCGAACAAAAGAAGATATTTGAGAGGGTATTATTCTTCTTATTATTTTTTCATTTCTTTTGCATGTTCACGAGCTCTGATTAAATAATATATAATATTATGCCTTATTCAAAAAAAAAAATTTTTTTTTTAAAGAGTAAAGAATCTGTTTTCTTTGTACTAAGTTTTTTTTAAAAGATTTTTTGCTCATACAGTAATGAGTTTTAATACAATTTCATTCAATTTCAAAGGGTCAGACTACATATGGAATATAGGGGTGGTCCTATGCTCATAGCAACCTTTTGTGCTAATTGTTACTTGAAATATTGAAAAATGATTTTTTTTTTTTTAGAAATTTGAAGAGGATTGTAACTTGAAAATGACCTGAGAATTTTGTTTTGATACAGATGATGAGAAGCTTAAGATGTAAGCATTAATAAATATAATTTTCAACTTTGAAATGTGTGTTTCTTTTCAACTGATGAGTTTATAAGTTGAGTATAGAAGAAAAATAAATTTTATAAATGTGACCTGTTGTCAATACGGGAGTAGTTCATTGCTTGTGATTGAATAAACACAAAGAACTACCAAAAAAAAAAAAATTCTTAATAGATCTACATACTAACATGACTTTCAATTTAGGACCTTAAAATTGGAAACCTACTGTGCTACCATGAAAATGATTATTTGATTTCATTTTCCAGAATGAATGGTTACTTATTTTCTCATATATGTTTATACTACTATTAGCAAAAAATACCAGGAAATTTGAATTTACTTTTTTGAGGTATTACAATTGGGTTAAATGTTTCTATTTTTTACTAACATTGGAGCCAAGATACATGAAAAAATATTCATTAATGTTTGAGATACACGTCTTTCTGTGATGAGGTAAAATCCAATTTTTACACACATGCAATATAGAGAAGTGTTGCTCACACCAAAAACGTTACAATGAACATTCTAGACTCTACTCTTTTGAAATTTTGAGAATTTGTGGTTTATTTCTCGAGATACATTATTATAACCTATTATTCACTAAAACAGCGCTCCGATTTTAAAATTTAATAGCAAATCTTAACTCAAGAGTCATTGCTTTTGTAATTATTGAATTAATATCGGGGGAAAAAAAGTTAGTTTATACATATTTATTGATCGTTTATGCCCTGTTTTGATATAATTTTCATTACAAAAAAAGATTTAAAAAAACACACCTTTTGTTTTACTGAGATGTGTCTCCTTTATTATCGCTTGATTAGCTGGAGTTTATTAATTTTAGAGAATCAATAGAAGGCTTAATTATATTTTATGAATAAAAAACGTATACAGAACAGTTTTTATAGTAGATTTAGTCGCAAACATCTTACTTAACATAATAATTTAGGAAATGTCCAAAAAAATCTACATTGACATTGAATTTGCTATTAAGACAAAGTAATTTGTCATTAATTTTTTTTAAAAACAGCCATCCAAATGCCGGCCTTGATAGTTCTAATAGTGTTAAATTTTGATGGAAGAATATAAAATGAACTATTTTGACAATATATATGAGTCTTAGGAGATTCTACTTCTACTACTATTCGAAAAAGGACCTGGATTTTATGGTCCAAGATCTGAGGTGTTTAGCGTCTTTGTATAGTATAAACTGTCTATAAAAACCCATGGTTACTCCTTGTGAAATATCCAGAATAGACTTGTCCCCCTCCTCCTTGCCCTTCCCAAAAAGACCAAACTTCATATCAAAAAAAAAATAAAAACCCTCTCCGTTAATGAAATTATAAATTCATTTCGTCATCATATTATTTACAAGACACAATTTTTTTTTTTTTTTTGAGATTTCATGTGACACACTACAGGGGTATGTGGATGCTAGCTACGTTGATGCTAGGGAGAGTGATGTCAAGGGCTATTCATCAAAAAGCACAACAGGTGATGTCACTCATGTATAAATAATATGCTTCTATACAGTACTTATAACAAAAAAAAAGTAAATATCATGTCGAAAAAAATTATATTCAATGTACTTAAATTAAATATTTTTTTTGTTAGTTTGTTAAGAATATCTGTAAGTTTATATGTATATATATATATATATATAGATATAAATCTACCTCTTTCAGAGATACATACATGCTGCTCTTAAGCAGAATGTCCTATAACCTTGTATTAAGGTCATAAATCAATACAAGGAAACTTAGAGTGTAGAGTCATAATTGCACTTTATGACCTTATAAAAAATTGAAGGTCTAACTCATATTATTACAAATTTTACAGGTCGGGAAAGGCTTTGACGAACAAACTTTATTTATTTTTTGCATATTTATAGAACAACACTTATGGTGCTGTGTGTGAGATTAGAAATTAGCACATTGCATCAACATTAGTCATGTTTGTATTTAAAGCAATCTTCTTCTTCAAACATTTATGTTTGTACTTTATAGAGTTGTAACAATGGTGTAGAAAATCCTCGGTAAATTTCTGAAAACTTTAAATGGTAACTTTTGTGTAGAAGTTTTAAAAAACGTATTTGAATAAAAGGGCAAATTGGTATTTATGTTATAATAAAATAATAGCTCCATGACTGGATATTTTGTAATGATAAAAACACTTGCCACTCGGTAATAAAATAATATTTACTCTGGTGTTATTTAAAAATTAATTGTTTCTTGTTAAACTTTTTTTAATCTATTAAGTATATAAAATAATTTTGAGGGACATTTATTATGATGTGTACAAATTGATTTATATTTTCTATTAGAGACAATATTTTATTTTTGAATCTAAATATGTATAGATGAAGTTAAGGTCTTATTGTCGAATGAGTAATGCAGAGTAAGATCCAAAAAAAATAAAAATATTAGTGATCTTTATTTGAATGGGCTCTCTCAACTGCTGAGGTATTAAATAGATAAAGAGTGAAGATTCTCTCAAAACCATTGCAAGGGAACCTGGAAATTAGTCATGAAATGCCCCTACAAAATATGGGACAGCTTTTAACAAACTAACAAACCTATACTCTTTGTAGGTAGAAGATGTGAGATAGGTAATTGTACTTATAAAAGAAAATATCAATGCAATAGATGTGGCCAATGTTTATTTTACAAACTATATATTTTTTGCATCGTCTACAAGATGTCAGCTCATACTGAATAATTGCAAGTATTTTATACATAAAAAATCTAAATTTCCTTCCTTATCTTCTTTGTTTTTATCAAATATTTTCAAATTTATTTTACATGAACTTATTGCTGAAGTGCTTATACTTCCTAAACCCATCTAAATAAAATTCCTGTTAGTAGGTATAAAAATAAAGAATATTTAATTAGGAATTAAAATTTTATCCTGTCAACATTAATGTTTTAATAGAATTTGCAGATCAAATTCATGAATTAACAGCTACCCTTGAGCAGGAATTTGAAAAATCAAATCCCTGCTTTAAATCAACGTCATAGTTAAATATTGTAATTCAAATTAATATAATATTATGACCCCAATCAATTCATTTCTCACTGGGTGCATCAAATGTAATAAGAAAAGAAAATCTCATTATTTTTCATTTTTAGACCTTGTCTCTATTTTTACTTAACAAATTTTGGCTGGATATTATTAATCATATAGCTATTGGAAGACGTTTTGTAAGACTTTTCAGAAGTTGTAATGAATTAATAAATGATAATAATAATGCCGAAACTATGGGCAAAAAATATCGGGAATCACATTTTTTTTATTTTAACATAAGAATTCCTTTCATTCTCCTCAATAAAGTCCCTTTCCCAATGCAATGCACATGTGTTGACGTTTTTTTCCAATTTTTAAAATATTTACCAAAATTTTATTTAGTTAATATTAATTACAGAACAATAAGAACTGCTGAGTTGAGATATGCTATTAAAATTAAAAATCGGAATATCAGTTTCTTGAATAATAGGTTATGTATCTCAAGAAATAAAGCTCCGATTTTCAAAGTTTCAAAATAATAAAATTTGAAATATTCATTGTAACTTTTTTGGTTAACAACATTTCTCTAAATTCCATTTGAGTTACATCATCTTTCAGACATTTTAAAAAACAAAAAATTGCATTTTAGCTATACAACAAAAGACTCGTATCTCAAATAATAATGAAGAAAACACAATGATTTGCCATAAATGTCAGCAACAGGTGTGACAACGTACATACAAACAAAAAACATTTATCCTTAAAAATCCTCCTAAAAATTAAATTCAAATTTCCCGGTATTTTTTGCTCATAGCAGTCTGTTAACCGAACGTTTTCACGGATTTGACATAAGTAATGAGTTGGTTAAATTTTAATGTCTTGGATTATATCATAACATTGTTAGATATTTACATAATTTTGTACATATTATAAGCTATCAAGAAAGAGCATAAGAAAATAGTGAGAAAAAAAAATCATTGGGTGAGATTCATCAGCTAAATTTTAGTATATTATAGTGTGTAAAAATTCATAACGGATACCATATACATAGAAACGACCATCGTATACAACATTATTTTAAATATTTGACAAAAAAGTTTTGCTAGCAATTGGGTGTAAAAAAAGTTATACCTTTAATGTGTTGTTTTTTTTCACGAAAAAAAATGGGATTCATAAATAATTTTTAAGAGCATGTTTAGATAATTAACTCACTCCACATACATAAAATGTTTTCAATAAGTGTAAATAAATTTATATTTAGACATATGCTGGTGTAGTTAAAGAAGCAATTAACATAGTTGAAGCCTAATAATAATTACTTATAGTTGTTAAATTATGGTCAATTATTATTATTATTATTAGACATCACCCCCCCCCCCTCCGAATGACCCACCCGTCTTTGTCCCCCGTCTATACACCCATGAATATATGTATAAGTAAGTATTTATTTATTTATTTTTCATTCTACCTCTGTTTGTTTGTATGTATGTATGTAATTAATGAAAAATGCTTTTTAAACATTGACAAATTTCTTTAAGCATTAAAGAGCATACTTGGAATTGCTTCTGTATTCAGAATAGATCGGTGAATCTATGGCGCATCTAACACATACTTTAAATACATGCATTGAAAAGTGCTTTAGATGAGGGGGAGAAATATATCATTTGAAGAGGAGATTACATATTTTACCTTCCATCCCTGGTGGGTGTACCTATGTGTGTGTGTATGTATGTATGTTTGAAAACATGGGCTGTTGTTTTAAAAATAAAATAAAATCATGGGGTGTTAATTGATGTATGTTTGTAGCTTCTTCTAATTTTCTATTTTAAAGGTAAAACATTTTCCTTCAGAGTGAAGGAAAAAAAATATATGTAGAATAATTAAAACGACACTGGTCAACAGTCAAAAATCCTAAGGAGTATAAGTATAATAAAAATTATTCAGAAAACGTTCATCTAAGTGAGTAAATTGTACTCCAATTTCGAACAAAAATTCGCTAGAAATCTAAGACTCACGGTAGAGCTACTAAAAACAACTGCAATAGACTGAAGTAGTTGCGTGTAGAAGGATTTCAGCTGATTTCGCGGTACTACTTTAGTAGCTTTACCGTGTGTATTTGATTTCTGGTGGAATTTTGCTCGAAATTGAATGAAAATTTACATGTCATTTAGATGGACGATTTCTTCTTAGTTAAGAAGTCTATTCGGGCGCTTGACATCTCGTTTGAATGCTGTGGGTCTCAGCTCTTGAATGCATTCCTTATTTATTCAAGGAGTTATTTAAGTACAAAGGATTAGGCCGACTTTTGGGCCTACTCCCGTCCCTTACGCTTCCAGGAGTACCTCTAGGTCAAAACAAAGACCGGAAATAGAATTTCTATTAACTACACTAGTAGATCATTAATTTTTAATGCACTAAATGAGTATCTTTCTAGACTTAAATTGAAGTTGAAGTTGGAAAATGGTCTAAAAAAGCTCAAAAAGTAGGGTTCAATTTCTCGAAAACCGTCGGACTCTCTCTCAAAAAATTACAGATTTGAAATCAGCGTGCAAAATTGAATAACTTTTATTATACTTATACCCCTTCGGATTTTTGAAAGTTCAAATTTGTTGACCAGTGTAATTTTTAGAGGTAGGAAAATAATTCATTAGCAATTATTTATTCATGAATCAATATTGGAACTCTCATATGTAGATTGCCCATAAATTAATGATTTTCGTCTTTTTATCTTATAAGTCATCGATGACTATAAAAGTACTGCCTTCTATGAACCGGGGTACTCTTTGAACGAGAGACAAAAAAAAAAAAGAATCCCTTCCACCTCCTTGAGGTAAGGCCTTCACTCATTTCCACGGTCATTCAGAAGAGAAAATAACGAGGTAAAGGAGCCTTGGACTTGTGCTTATATTTACATTAGAATATGGGTCCCGGATAACTTTAGATTATGAAGGTTAGAATTGTAAATTGCAGGAGTTGAAGGGTCTCGAGCATTTTTCTTTGAAACAGTGATGAGGTTTTCAAGATGTGTCTTGGTCTGGAGATCAGTCTCGAGAAGATTTTTGGTAAGTCTTCGTCCCATATGGATCTCCTCCATCACTCAAAGTCTTGCACCTTTATTGATTTCGAGTGATGTGGTTTACACCATGGGGCGCTAGAATCAATTCATAAGTGGGCAGAGGGAATTTCACTAAAGTGTTGACGTATATCACTGATATGATAATAATGCAACCTTTATAGTTGTTGTATTTTTTTTAAGTGGAGAGCCAATAGTCCCTTGACTCCCCTGTTCTGGAGCCCATTTCTGTATCTCATCACTGCCAAGTACTGTATATTCTGAACAACAAGAGTACATTTTGACTTCAAAAATCTTAGGTGTCTGAAAAATGTTCAAACTTGCTTCCAATTAGCGCAAATAAATATTGTTTTTCTCCATTTTCATCAAATTTGATGTTTTTTACTTAATCAAATAAAAGAGGGATGCTGTTTATGTTGAGCCCAAGATGTCCTAAAGAAGTTTTATTTGATACATTAAAATATAAGTAACAAAGAAATTTAAAGATTTAAAATTGAGACTGTACAAAATGTCTGAAAATGTCTTTATTTTTCTTCATCTTTACAGTGCCATACAAAAATTGTCATTAATATTGAAGAAAGTATTTTTTATGCTTTCTTTAAGGAAACGCTATTGAGCTGTAAAATTTTTTACTCTTCTTTATTCCTTGATTGAATTAACTATAAGACCTCTAAGTCTCCATACATTAATTTTGGGATTACGAGTACTTTTCTGACACATATATATGTGTCTTTTTAAATCAAGGTATATTTTTTTATTTCAATATGACTATATTCCTATTAATCAGGGGTCAAGAAACTTTTTTTTACTAAAGACAAAATGATTGAATGAATGACAAGCACATATGTTATTAAAGTTCTCGTATTTAAGTTGTATAAATGTGGAACAAATGTATATTTCGTCAAACGGAATTTTGCAATATCAAAATTTGACAATTCTCATAATAAAGTTTTAGGACTATGTTGGAAGGGAGGGGGGGGGTGTAGAATAATTTTTTTTTTGCATGATGTTTACAACATTTCGGTTTGGGTATCATGCAACACGTATGGCCATTGCAAATAAAGTTCTCTTTAAGCAAAAAAAAAAAAAAAAGATGCGTGGACCACATGTGGCGCATGTTGCGGGCTTGGGCAGACATTTGCGTACCATATATTGTACACGATGCGGTGAAAGTGTTTCACAAATGACGACTTAGAAATTTTAATGGTGACATTGTATTAAGTTCACCTGAAATTATAACCACTGCATGTCCTAGTTTGATTCTAAATTAATGGATGCACTTAATCAATTGTCGTTTCTTTTAAAACGTTCTTTAAATTTGGTTCTGGTAACTACTAACTCACATGGAAGTGCCAACAAATTGAGCAGCATAATTTAGGATCTACCCACTTGTACTGGAAGTCACCTGAACCGTCGGGATTAAATTTTTTCTCATTCGAGAAGAGAACATTGAGATTTCACTCCACTTTCTGGTTCAGGAGAAACACTCCGTCCAAATTCAATTGTCCTCACTTCAGGGTGAAACCAAAGTCAAGGCAGACATTTTTATGTGTACTCCTGATGTGCAGGAAGCAGCAACGAGTGTGCTTGCTTACGTACAAGCCAGTGAATTTGATGTACTTGTTAGCTGACTGTTTAGAATCATTTCGAAGGTCTCGCAAAATTAGACTTTTGTCCCTTTTGGAGATCTTTTTAGGTTACTCAGAAGACTTACGACTTCTATACTCCTTCTGATTGTGAATTGCTCACATTGATTTTGTTGTAGCCCAATTGGGCTTTGATGTCCTGGAAGAAGAGGCCTTGCCAATGAAATTGAATGAATAGTCCTTACTCAATAAAAGGATTATTTTACTGTTGCTGATTAAGATACTCATTTTTTACACCTCTCCTTAATTTTTTGAGAAATCTCAATTCGAACAAAATGACTTTTAATCAATTAATTATGTGATATTTGATTAAATATTCTTTAAACTTGACTTCTTCATATTCTTTAACAAGTCATTAAGGAAAAGTTACTTTTTCTATCTTTTTCCAGTGGAGTTTATAACTTTATCTTATTAGATAAAAGGATACAATTTAATTATTTTGGGACCATACCTATCATAACAATTTAATGGGAAATAAAAGATTTATTAAAATCACCATTTATACATTGAACAATTCAAAACTCTTGAAGATAAGTATAGTTATGTAGAAGCTGAAAGTCCTTCAAATGATTATCCAACAGAAATTACGATTCGGCACGTAATTTTTGTGCTTTTGTGTATATACTTACTTATGCTGCTTTTAAATGGAAATATCTTTCACTGTCATCTAGATATCATACCAGACAAAAATTAAGTTGAAAGGGTGACAATTAGCCTTTTGACAAGTCAACATTGCATTCAGTATACTGCCTATGTATTTTTTTTCATTGTATTTTTTGACAATTCACAGATCGGATGTCCATACTATGTAATTACACGAGCCCGTGTCAAACCTAATAAATAGTGATGGGCAAACAAAGTAGTTATGTATTCAACAGGCGGGTTGTTATCTCAGATTTAAAATAACGCTTTATTCAACAATATATTTACAAAAAATATACTCCTATATTATATTTCGCATGACTACCTTACGTACAATTCCTGATATTTAAACCAAATGAATTACTTCGTTCTGCAATCGATACTAATTAATTTATACAAAAATAAAGGGTGTTAAATCGTCTCTTTGTTTAATATGAGTATGTACATTATTTGAAATTGTCTTTCTTCAGGTCTGATGTACTCATAGTTATGACTTGAAAGGTTGAAAACAATGTCTATTGTAATAATTACAATTAGTTATTGATTGATATTTCTATCAATAAGTACAAATTGATGGCAGAGTAAAAAAAATTATAAGTAGATATTCTATTAATTGATAAATTTTCAAGGTAGAATGTCAATTAAAAGTGCATAAGGGAAGGGAGGGAGATTTGATACACTTTTTGCTTTTTACAGTATAAGTCCAATAATATTCATCCGTGTTAACTGTTGCAAAATGTAAATCAACACAATTGATATACTTTTTTGCTGTATATATCAAAGTGTGCTTAACAGAGGTCGTTAGTTTTTTTCTTTTTTTTGCTAAATGTATCAGCTCTTGAGAGAGTTGAAACATTCACAATTGCACCATTTTAAAATAAAAGTCAAAGTGAAGTCTTTACATATTTATACCTTTTTATAATAGTTATAAAAATACTATTTGTTATTTTACTTTTCGACATAAAAAGGGCCCTTTTCATTTTTGAATTTTGACTCTGTCTCCTTTGTCTCTGCTTCTTTTGTGCAGCAAGTTCTTGATTTTGTACCCTTGTAGTATATTACTCTAAACATAAAAAAAAAATTTTGCCATTCGAATCATCTTTAAAAGTTGTTTTTATTCCATGGGTGGGAGAGTACACCTGTATCAACTCTTTCTTCATTGGGAATAATAGCCTCATGTAAATTCTTTTGATAGAAAATTAATTTTGATTTCATAAGGACTTGTCACAATTAAGTATATAATTTTGCCCATACGTACAGTATAGTACGCCCTAGTGATATCCAAATAAAGACATATTTATCCTGATAGAAAATTGGGGCAAAATACGGAAATAATTTTATTTTTCCATAATTTGTAGACTTAAAGGTACTTGTTTTGATTTAAAGGTCATGCAACTGAGAACATTAATGCAGGAATATCCAAGACTTTTAGTGCGTACATAAATAAGAATATTGATTGATTGAGGCGGTTGCATGCACACTTTGGTTCGCTTAGTCTACATATTTATTGCAGGATATTTTATTCAATTTGTCGGTCATCACTCAGAGTAAACTTTGATATACAGCAATATTTCGATCAGTCCAGGTGTCACTTTATTGAATGGCTCTTTATTTCAAGACAGTTATAGTAAAGTGTTATAGCTAGATATGAGCAAAATGTACCAATAGCGTTGAGTTAAGGAAGGAAAGAAAAATATCAGTTGCGGCAACTACCTTGAACATCAATTTGAATTCAGTCTTCTCGAATTCGTTGAATTGAGATCTTGCTACAATTATAAGTGTAGCTATTGTGTATTATTTAATACTCTACAATAGCAGTCAGCAAATAAAATGAGGAGACACCAGATAGTTATATTGTAGACGACGACATTCTCTCTCACCGCAACAAAATGCTCAACCCTAGTTATAGCATATAGTTATATATGTTCCTGTTCCATGGGAATTGGAATTAAAAATCAAAAGAATCGAGTAGTTTAGCCATTAAAACTCTACACTCATTTTGAAATATTGTTTTCAAGTCAGTTGCTTCATTCTTCAGCAATGTGTTCGTGAATATAACGTAGGTCAAACTGACCTGTAAAAAAAGAATAATAAAGGGAGACAAATGGACTTTGATACCTACATAACATATATTGTACCAACTTTATATAAAATATATTTAATCATAACACATTTTGAGCTAAAATATTGATAGCGAGGATATGGTGACATAGAAATTTCATTTATGTACAATGACAGACATACAATTCCTCTTTTATTGCAACAATGATTGACTCATTAAAAAAATCAGTTAGTATACATACATTAGCACTATATTTGATTGAAACATTACCTTGGACTTAAACAACATGAATATCATGAATATTGAACTCAAATGTGAAAAAACAACAGCTGCTACAAACTACTCCACAAAAAAATTTAGCATAAAAAAAATTGCTACATATATGTACAAATATCTAAGTACGTGTATGTTTTGTCATTAAATGTCAAATTTATTCAGGAAAAGAGAAAGGGGGCGAGGAATTATTCAAGTCATCCTTAAATATGTACAATGATGACATTTTCAGTCTACCTTTATTGCAAATTAATTGATGATACTTACCCGATAAGTGCTGTACAATGGAAACAGTCAATATTTCAAAAAGTAAGTTTAAATGAACAGGTAAGGGAGTATGTACATAGTTTGTTCATACTGGATGGGACTTTTGTACCAAAAAAAAATATACAGCATTGTGATCAGAAATGGAAAAACACTTGATATATTATTTTTTAAATTGTGCTCATTATTTGTTAAAGCGTTGAAGAAGAAGCATTGACTTCTAATAGAAAATAATTTAAAGATTTTCCTCAACAGTAGTTGATAATAGATTGTATTAAAAATATATAATACAAATCTAATTATAATATTATTCCTTAAATAATATTGTTAAAATGTAGAAGTTTCTCCTCTTTATAGCTTTAATACAAGTACCCCCCTAAAATCATATAACATGCAGCTGATATTAATAAGTGTAGTGACATTCTCATTGCGTCCAGGGGCGTACTGGGGCGAAAATTTCCACCGGGCAAAGAGTAAATATCTTTTACGATAAAGGCGCATTATGCTAAATCGAAGGGGAACCTAGTAAAGATTTCAGAGGGGCGCACCGGTCATTGACCGGTTGACCGCCGGGCCAGTACGCCCCTGATTGAGTCCTCCAAAAGTTCCATCCCTGAATCATACATAATATGAATTACCAATGAATTAAGCCTGACAAGGTTATCAATAATCCTTTTATTGTATATTCTGGATCCACAGTTCGGATAACCATTCTAGTTTCATAAGCTTATGAATATGTATGTATTTTGGATGTTGCTACTTTAAAGATAAAAAATGTTAGATAACCATTGGTGAGTAACGGAGTTACAACTGCCGATATTTTATGAAATAAATGCAATTACCTAACTCGTATATTCGTTCAACAGTCAACATTGTCTCACTTTAAACTTGCATTGAGTTATAAGAATATTACTTAGAGTCTGTTCAAATGAATGTCTGTAGGATTCGAATATTTGTTACTTTCTACTATACCTTTTCAAGTTCAATATGGGAATAAGCAAAAAATAAATCTTTACGTTTTTGTTTTATTAACTTCTGAATTAGATCTTTTGGGTTCAAATCTATCTAATATTTTTTTAGAAACCCCCTGCTTTGAAATCCTAAGCTGGAACCTTTCAAAAATATTATCAACTACTCCCAAGTGTAAGATAATTCGGGAATTACCTTCAATTTCTTGAATAATATTATAAAATTGATATGAATTTCATGGATCTTAGAGTAAGCACGTTTGCCCCCTCTTTCATCAATTCTCTCACCCTCTGAAATCCACCTATAGGCAGTCAGTCGTCTTAGGGATTCCAAGAGTCTGAGCAAGGATTCTCACATCACCATTTGCAGCTTCCTTTGCAGTTAAAAGCTGCCTTTTCTTTTGTCCCTGATCCTTTTTTTTCTACACACCGGTCATTAAGGTAAAAAATATTATTTATTTTATATTGAACTTGAAAAGGTATTTACTGCTATGAATTTTTCGATTATTTTCAAAAAGCCAATAGTAGAACAATTCAATCAGAAGGCAAATTGACCATTATTATACTTTAATCATCCATGTTTTGAGTCAAATTGTGAAAGGCTTTCACAATACAAAAAGAGAAGAAAAAATATATATACAATTAAAAAAGAACTTGAATAAATATGTGTTGTTACTCTTTCAAGAATACTCCTTTTTTAAAAACAAAAACACATATTACAGAGGGACTAAAAATCTTGGGTCATTCATTCATATGTACATTCATTTTTGTAAAATATATATGTATATATAACTATACAAAATGTGTTTGCCTCTCTGTTTGATGATCTGACACATTCCAAATGAATGTGTACGAACACATTTATTTGACGACTCTTAGCGTGACTCATTCCTTTTTCTATTCAATCATACAGAATATGACTAATGCCTCTCCTAGTCTAACTCTTCATGAAAGTAAGTATCACCATGCATACCCTCTACAAATGTTTTATATAAACACATCATCCATACGAACATAGAGTGTACACTGCTCCGAAAAAAAAGAGCCCCTTTTTACATATATATATATATATACTCTGTATATTTACAATATCCAAACCCTAAAGTAAAGAGCGTTTCTTAAAGGCTTGGAATGAAGAATTTTTTTGAAGTATGCTCATATATGTAATATGTACATAAGTCAAGCCGGTCTTCTGTTTATGGATTTATTTGTAGTCCTCCGAGTAGCAGCTGCCTTCATCTCCTTTAATTCTACTTCTGTTTCCTTTCTGTTTCATTTTATGTACCATAAAATAAATATATATATAGATTAGAAGAATTTACAGTTCATCTTCTTCTTTTTTCTTCCTCTATGGAACAGCTCTCAAAGTGTCTTGGTTTTTTTTTTTTATGAATACATGCATACATACATAGTATTTAAAAAGTAAAATGAGGTCATTCAAAAATAACAAGAACAACAAACACAAAAAGAGTGGAAGAAGAGGATCGTTTCATTCACAGAGGCTATAACAATAATTATTACTCATGAACTACTACTTATAATGTACAGGCTGAATGAAAATTAAAGAATATTGATAGCTATTATTATTATTATTGTTAATAAATGACTAATGTTTTAAACCCATGCTCAACAAAAACAAAACAAAAAAAGAAAATATTTCAAAACTCATATGAGCTCATGGGTATGATGTACCTACATATAAGTTGTGTGTATATACACATACATATGTAGGTGCCAGACGTACAAAACAGCATAGGTGATTCAAAATTGGAATTTGACCTGGTAAGACTTGCCATAAATATGCAATTAAGCCCGAAAGAGTGCTAGAAAGGATGTAATTACGGTGTCAAATCAATATTTGATTCGCAAATGTACTTATTTCATTCCCTGGATCCGTAATTTCAATAGTGATACTCATTTCCGCATATGTGTAAAAGTGATGTGACACATGTGGTACCATTGAGGAACAGTACATCGTTGACATCATCTGCTTCTACTAATTAAGGATGGAGGTAAATGCATTAGGGCTCGAGGAAGGATACACTTCTAATTTAAAAATAACGTTAGTGCTGGGAGAGTTTGTTTTTTCAAAGTGTATAAGAAAGTTTGGCGGGAATTTTTAAATTTTTCTTTTAGAAGAAGATATTCCCTCCAGAATGATGTAATAAAAAATGAACAGTAATTCAAAAAAAAAAAAAAAACAGTAGTACCAACTATTTTTCCTTTTCTAATAGTAAAATTAAACATTTTCCTCTACAAAAATCCCATCCCTATAATTCTTATTACCCCTTATACTCCTAACTAGGTAATAAGGTGTAAATACCTACATTAAAATATATCTTTAGGCCATTAATAATGGTTGGATAGCTCTCAATTTGTGTATTCTTGTGTATCACTCTTTCCATTCAACCTTCCCGTTGTTATCCCAAATTAGAAAATAACGTTCTATCCATTACTTATGACTAGGGTGTACAACTATCGATATTATAAATCAACAAAATACTTCGTCCAAAGTTTGATAGTAATTATTGTAGCCATATTTTCGTTCAACAATCGAAAATGTCTTGCTTCAGATCTGGTTGGAATCCAAAGTATGAGAGAAGTAGATTCATTGTTGTGACCTAAAGTACCTTATTCTAGATCAGAGGTGTTTAACCTGAAACTAAATGTTTTTATGAAGCCTACTACTGCTCACTCAAACTACAATTCCATTTAATTATATTTTCATTTACTTTAACACTAGCAGGACTAAAAAAATAAATAATTTTAGAATGGCCCTCAAGTCGCGTTCAACTTTTTGTTCTTTAAAATAAAAAAAATTCATGTGAATGTTATACAAATAAATATTTTGTATTTATTTTAAGAGTAACAAATATTTTTTCCTAATACATTTTGTTATTGACTCATAACAAAAATTCGGAATGGAAGTCTCATTTTTAATTAGCACGTCCTCCTGGAGACTACAATTGAAGCCTTTCTTCTTTATATAACTATTTCCTTGTCGTTTTATCTCCATAGTTATATTCTTAATGGTCTTTACTAACAATGATTCATTGGGAATTAAGCCAATTTTAGTAAACTAAATACGAGTATATACAATATTCATATGTATTTTTTTTTAATATACAATAAAATGAAAGATTGTCTTAAAATAAAGGACTACTGTGAAAATCATAAGAACCATTTTCTGAATTTATTAAATAGAATTTGCAATAAAAAGTCGAAAACAACGGTGCCTCATTGATTCCTATATTAGTGAAAAATGATTTTAAAAAATAAGTTTTTTTTACACTTTAACAGCCCAAACAGTCTAGGTAGTTAGTTCTATTGATATATCCGGTCCAAGAATTTGAGGAATCGAGATCAAGGGAAAAAATTGAATCTGTTATTTTCTGAACAGAAAATTTTTAATTCATTTACATTGGTCATGCTATTGATAGCGAGAACAAAACTTTGAGATGTCAAGACCGAGAGGAAACCAAAACGAGAATCAGTCACTGTTCAGGTAAATTTTGGGTTTATATTTTATTATTTTTGTATGTAAGCAAATGGTGAATTGTATAACTTTAGAAGGGCCTTGAAATCAAAAACTGTACCATAGAGAAACATGAACTGATTTAATCATAACTTAACGAGATATTTCAGTATTTTTTCCCCTGCAAATATTGTACAGTATAATTTTATGTAGACTCCATCTCTCTGAAGGATAAGTTCTTCAGCTGAAAGATTCAGCAATAATTGTGGCTTATCTATGTTTGTAGGTTTCTAATTTCTCAATGTGAATAATGTCAAAATGTGTACTAGTTCATGGTGGCCAGGTTTTATAGGAAAATCATAGAATGTAACTGTTCTGTTGGTCCCTCGCTAATTGGGTACTTGAGTAATGGAAATAATGTTTGAAAAAAGAGAGGGGAAAAATACTTTAAATCAGTTGATAGCTGTCAAAATTGAGCATTATTTCATTTTTAAACTAAAAAAGAGACGAGAAATGGATTGGGCAATTGACGACATTATTATATTTTTTTTTTCATTTTTTAATATTAGGCATATTCATTGCTTTGCAAGCAGTTGCAATTGGCGAAACTGCAGAATTGCAGTATCCCATAATACGTTTTTATTGATACTTAAATATTAATAATACATATGTACATATAGTAATCGTTTAATTTAGTAACTATCAAACGTATAAATAAAAGTTATTTTTGATACAAGGGTGCTAAATTTCAAAGATTTTATCATACTGTAATTTGGTACTGGGTTAAGCACGCACAAGTACATCATTGGACACAACCAAATAAATAATGAATCCTCAGAGTGTTTGTAAAAAATCAATCCATGGGAACTGTACATCTTTACAGTTTTAATTTTTTAAATTTGTTTACCAATTTAAAATGTCATTGTCTGCTAACTCAGCAGGCATTTTGATAGAAAAACCGTACTTGACCATGTTTCAGAACTGAATCATATACCAATTGTTTTTTTATTAAGTTAATAGTTGGAATTGAGGGTTTCCATGTTCCTAGGGTATTGTGTGCATATTTCAATACTTAAGGAATAATCTGTGAGTTAATCAAGTTATCTGGAGGATAATCGATATTTTATGCTCCCTCTAGGTATACAATTATATAACTTTTGAGCTAATATTAGTTTGATATCATAATAAAAATATGATATAACATAATATATAAGTATATATGAAGCTCTTGAATGAAGTCATAGCGAGAGGACATTTTGTAAAAATAAAAAGAGAGTGGCTTCATAGTCAATAAAAATTATTCACAATTTAAATTATAGTCATTTACATAATTACAAGTGTTACGACTATATTTTTTCAACATTTCTAGAGATAGAATGTTCATTTTGTCTCCTTTTCCATTTATTTCTATCAGTATAAACTCATGCTGGAGCGTCATAAAATCTAATGCTCTCACATTAAAGATTGTTTACAACCCATTTGACTATTGTAATTTTGATTTTAATTAATTTCCTGATTCTAACAATTGATTATAAAGGTATGAATTTGTACAGAGTACTATTTAATGTAAGTAAAGGAGGTATCCTGGACGGTAATTGAAATTCAACCGTTCCGAAAATAGAAAATACGTACTGATAAGAATAAATTGCAGTTGGAGTAATACAAACACCCATAGAAAAATGTACTATAGTTAAACTTAATGTGATATCCTTATATTTTCATAGTAGTAAATACTCTACTTTCGATATTTGATAACCCTGAACAATTCTCTCAATTCATATATTCTGCATATACCTATGTATATGTATGTAAAAATAAGATTCGGTCTCTTGATTATAGGAATAAACAACTGTTAAGGGAGTTTTATTTCAGTGACATTTCAAATTGCATGTACAATAAAAAGTGACGCCATATTGGAGACAATGTTATTGATACATAGTCATAGTATATTTTGTGGAAAATTCATCTAATAACAAGGATAATGAAAAAAAAAACAAAAACTAAGCTTTTTAAAAAGAAAAAGAATTTTTATCCTAATTAAATGAATTTGCTTGTACCCCCACCACAAGTTCTAGAGTCATAAAATCTAGTTGAAAAACCCTTTTTGTCCGAAGATTGGTTACTAAATTAGTTCCTTCACGTCTAGAAATAATATTTTGTTACATATTTAAGTTTATTATGCAACCCTAATATCATTAGTTTGTTCTCAGAGACCCCTCGACTAGCATAAACAAAATTATTTTAGCTATTTATAGCCACTAAAGATGGAGATGAAAAAAAAAGATTCATACAGCTATCAACATATATATATATATAAATGCATTTGTAACAAAAAATACAAAGTGTGTAAAAAAAAAATTATGGTTTTTTTATGGTTATTAGGATTTCCATGAGGAGCAAAAAATTCACAGAGAAAAGTAATTAAAAATTCGATAAAAAAAGTAGATCAATTTGATTCTAAAGCTAACAAAAATTCAAGAAATAGCAGAATGCAATATTTTTACTAAGTATATATTATCTAAACAATCCAAGATACATGTAATTGATGAGCCAAAAAAATAACAAGAACATAGATTTGTGTATTATAATTACTGATTGTTTTTACTCAGTTTTAATGTCTACATTAAGAACTACTTACAACCATTCTTAACTTTTATTAGTTTTAATTTGGAGAACATAATAGCAGTTATTGTTACGACTCCACATAAAAACTTTAATTGAGTCCATGAAATACATATAATATATATATATATATATATATATATGTATGTAGGAGTCTTGAGGCAATGTAAAGTTAAAATTCAAAGCATGTTTAAAATAATAAATGTCTCCATATATATATATTAAATTCTGATACAAATTCCTAGCCTTGAGTCCAATATTCATGTGATACGATGTTGTGAGCGACTCATCAATACAAAGAATATCCAATCTTTTTTCATATTGATTCAAGTGAGGGGTAAATTTAAATATATGCACTAGGAGATAGTAGCATTTATACATATGCGTATCTATTTTCCTAAACTTTGATAAGTTTAAAATAATGTCAACTATTGGGAGTACAAATTAGTTCGGTACGTTTTTTGTGGTTTTACCTGGTGATTTATAACTAAATCGTACGTAAACAGCTTGTTGTATAACTTTCAATGATTTTGCAAGCTCTTCTTGCGTTTGACTTGAATACTCATCGGGTAATGTGTCAAATTCCTTGTCTTCGATTTATTTTTTGACTGTTCAGAGTGAGGCTTATCTATAATGTTGAAATTACCATTCTTGAACCGTTTAAACCTTTCCCTAGATAATTTATTAGTTGGAGCATTGTCAGCATAAGCTTCTACAAGCATTCGATGCAATTCAGCTGTACTTTTCTTCCAATTAAAGCAGAAGCATTAAATATCCTGCAATGTTGCTTGATTACCACAAAATTTGACATATTTAACAAAATAATAAACAGGTTTTTTGTTTGGAACTAAAAGTGATATAAACAAAAACTATTAACTGCTCTAAAATCGCCAAAACCATCGCTCATTATGAAACATTAATAATAATCAGATCCATCCTTTCATAACGGACCTAACTTATAACTAAAAAAACAACAACATATGGGATAAGATATTGAGTGAGCGATGGGCCTCAGTAAAAACAATGAATAAATTGCTTTGAAACCTTTTTCAACTTTGATTATGAATTTTCGAAGCAGAATGAGGTCAATTTCTACTTAATAGTGTGTGATAGGGTTATTTACTTTGTAGTTTGTTTACTATGACTCAGGATTTCTGCACCATCTTGAAACTATTTCTGAGTTTTTTTTTGCCCTTTTCATTCATTCCAGAGAATAGATTAATTATTATTCTTTCAAAAAACTTCAATCAGGGAAAATCAATTGTTTTTCCGTCAGTGTTAGCTAGTTACGCGTTACTTTGTAATAAATCAATGTATAATTAACCTTGTAACAAATAATATAGCAATGTTAGTTCGCCAAAAAAGACAATTCGTAATTCAAAAAAAATATTTTCAACTAATGTACAACATAATAAGTAATCCTCTTCATGACAAAATATGTACATGATGTCTAATCTAAGAATTTCTTTAGCTGGATTCTTTGTTTCTAAAAAAATTAAGAAAAAAAAGTCATGAATTGAAAATTATTCAGAAATATTATTAATTCATGAACATCCTTACTTTTTCTCATACATAAGTAATAAGTAATTTAACACAAAAATACTTTTCAATTGAAAAATATGTTATAAAACTACTCTACCCAAGAAATATTTCCCCACATTCTTCACGACTCACTAGACTAAAGTGTGAATCTGAGTCACCCATGCATTTAAGGAGCTATAAGGTAACTATGAAGATTGTAGATGAGATTTGATAAATTTCTTATGTAAGCTGACAAAGGTACTTACTCATGTGTATCAGTTGATATTTTAAAATTATTAAAATTTAAAAATTTAAAATTAATAAATTAGATTTTATTTTTGTTACTTTTACTGTAAGTTGATTTTGAACTCTTTTTTCCACAAAAAAACACAAAAAAATTGTACATTAAAATGGTACAAAAGAAGACCATGTCAAAGGAAAAGTGACTCGTGAATATTTCTTATCGGGTTGTAATAACAATATATGCATTTTTAAGAGACAAAGGTTCAGTTAGTTTATTACCACTTCTCATGAACGGAAAATACTCGTAGTTCAAAAAACTGCTAATTCAAATGAAATTCAAAGCAATACAAACAAACTCCAAAATGTAATGTTATAAATATTATTTTTTTCTTCAAAATACACATTTGACAGCTGATCCCTCTACTTAGACACTTCGTCATGATGAGTAGTAATGATATTACAAGGAAGTAGTCTATTGATTGCTACAAAATGACTTACTACTACAAAATAAACGAAACATTACGAATAATTTCGCAGAATTGCAAATTATTTATCTGATGATGAAAAAAGTTTTACTCTAATAATACTGAAGAAGGCATTTCCGGAGAGTGAATACGTATAATATCCAGGGTAGACTTGAAGGCTTCATTTTCTTTTTTCCCAAATATGACTCACCTCGACTTTTTTTTCATTTTATTTTATCACATTTTTCAAAATACAAATAACATACTATATAATATATATATATATATAATATATCGACTTAATGATTCAACACCTTTTAATGCGGGCTATTTCTTCTTCTATGTGTAATATGTCGATACACACGTTTTATCACATGTGTATGTAACTAAATCAAAGTATGTGACTTCATTTTGATGATGAATAATAATAAGAGATGTGTTGGGAGGAGGAGGGGGGGAGAGATAAATAGTGAATGTATGTACATTGAAATGTATGTACACGGAATGAGAGGCTCTTTAAGGTAATTTATAATTGTCATTTAGTTTTATGATCAAAATAGAAAATACATATTTATTCTTCCTTTAAATACCTTTGACGATATTTTGATTTCCAAATCAGTCCAGTTATTATTATTATTTATTTATAGAGGCTATCTATCTAAGATTGATACACTAGATATAAAGCTAGTTTCAACTGTTTGAATATAAAATATCCATTATACTTCTACCTTCTCTCAAAAATCTCAATTACCTATGTACATTTACACCTTTTAAGGATTTGAATTAAAAGCATTTAATCATTTGTTAATCTTGTACTAGCACCTTGGCACCTTTAAAGTATAGATAAGTAGAACCTTTTCTATTTAATATTTAATAATCATTACATATCTCATTACCTATGTACTAGTTATCCTTTTTAGTTGTACATAGAGGTATCAAGACGAATTCAATTTGTAAAACTATGTCGACTTTTTTCATGGAGGGAATTTGATATTTTTTTTAAAAAAAAAGAAAAGATTTTTTATGAAGTAAAACAAAGGATTAATTAGAGTTTCTCTCTTAACAACCAATAATTTTGACCTCCTCAAGATACACACATATATGTGTCAATATGTACAAAATGAAATGACTCAAGATGTGGGCCCAATCGGAGATAAGTTAAAATTCCCTCACTCCTCGACAACTATACTCATTTCAGATCCATTTACAAACATCCAATGGATTATTTAGAAACACTTAGATTCATCATTCAACACACGTTTCCATTATATATTTTTTCTACAAAATGAATTGGGGAGATTTACACGTAAATAATAGTCTACTTCATGGGCGTTGGAACTTGGGAGGGGCAGAAGAGTCATTCTCTCCACCATTTTTTTTTTTTTTTTGAAAAATAATAACAACGAAAAGTTGGATGGTTATCGTCTCGCTAATGAGTGATGTCGCTTTTATAAAACCGTTCATCCCCTATTATGAATTAGTTCTGACGTCCCTGATCAACTTGGAAAAAGGTTGAAATTATTTGCGTCCCGAGATACATGAATACTTTTTTAGCTATTTCTCTTTTTAAAAGGGTTGGTAGAACGGCAAATGTTCTTACAACTCACGTCAAGTCTGGAGTCTCCCATGTCAAGTCGAGAATATTTTTACATCAAGTTCGGTCTGTGTCTCAAGCCGTAGTTTAATGAAACTTAATTGTGACTCGAGTACAAACAGTGTTTATGACTCATGTATAAATTAAATCAAGCATGGTATTACAATAATGACCTTAAAAAGTATATTTGTTATAATAATAATTTTAAATGAAGTATGTTTTTGAGCCCCAAGGATCGGTCTTACTCAAATAGAAATCTTTTAATTTAAAGTCCAAGTCATATTTGAAATCGCAGATGAACCTTTGAATAAAACTCCCATTAAATCCAAACCCTTAAAAACTACAAGTTATTATCATATGGCTGGTAAAATACGAATATGAAACGGAGGGGATTTTAATTTATTGTAGAATAAACTAATGTACACATCGTTGTACGATAAAAATCCAAAGTAAATAGAGAGATTTACATATGATTGAAATGAAATTAATATAGAAAGTCAATTAATTCCAGTTAATTTAGCATTATAGGCCTATTTTTGGCAAAAAAAAAAAAACTGAAGTAATGTGCCTCTTAATCAATAACTAAACTTGTTAAAATAAATATATGAAATAATATAATTATACTGATATTAAAAGCTGTTGGGTTGTAATTGGATATACATAATTTTTTTTTAAGGAATACAGAGCCTTATACCAAATGAAACGACGGAAATGTTAATAATATTAGTAGGGATATTATTTCAGAGCCGTTTTACACCAGGAGTCCTCAAACGAACTCATTATCCTCTCTTTATTCCCACTCCTTATTAATTGAAATGGTACAAACCATAACGTATATTTAAAGATAGAAGTATACACATATGATAGTAATTTGAAACACCAAGGTTTTTTTTTTTTTGTGTGTGTGTTTTCAAGTACCAGAGTATCCATGAATCCCCACAGCAAATGAACATTCAATTTAAAAATTTATGTATATATATATGAGTGGAAAATCATGTTGTGTTATTTGCCATCTCATTTCTCTAAAACTTTTAATGGTTCAACCATAACCATTATCTTAGTTGATTATATAAATGTATATTCTATATAATTTAAATTTCCTGCAATTACTTATAAAGTTCGTCAGGGAATAAACGAATCCTTTAAATATAAGAAAGGAAATGAAAGTTTCAAATAATGAAAATATCATTTAAAACATTGAATAATTCATTATATATATATATATATATATATATATATATATATATATATATATAGTATTATTCAATGCTCATAATTTATTCAAAGAATGAATTAATGATGATATTCTTGAGGGGATTCAACCTTGGGTAGAATCATCACATGGAGATATTATATTTATATTCCTTTAAAGAATTTTCATGATCTGACTCATCCATTAATCTAAAAAAAACACAACTTGTTAAATATAACTTCATAGGCATGATATATGAGAATTAAAGCCAAGTGTCTTTTAAAGTCAAGTTCTAATTGTGTGATTCACTCTGATAAAAGTGAATTTTTGATACGTGTTATTTTTATAAAAGAGTCATACATTAGACTGCAAAAACACTTCTTGGCTAACGAGTACATATGTTATATTAAATACCAATTAATACTTGTGAAGGCTTATATTGGTTCAAAATATATATATATATAACACTATAAGTCCATGGGATTTTAAGAACAGACACTTTACTCTTTATGATCATAGCTAATTAATTTGGACTGATTATTTAGCTATTTGGAGGGTAAGCCACATTTTCAGGTTAAAAGATGTTTTATGCATCTTAATCAATGCAACAGATGCTCTATCTAATTTCTTTAAGAACTAAGTATCATTTCCTTTCCTTTAGTTAGTCATAAAAGGCAAACATTGTTGCACAAACCACGTAACTTTTGGCACTGTATACAAGTTGATAGCTGATATAAAATGGAGTATATTTCTTATATAAAAGTCAGCACTGGACAACAACTGATTAGTGTCATGAAATGAGCCCATTTTTGTGCTAGGTACAAGACATCTCTGATAGAAGTTTGTTAGTTAATTTCCTTAAGTTTTACTCTTCATACTTTTAAATCAGAGAAAAAAATCAATTTCATAGCCAAATTATGGTCCATAGCCACATTTATTTATACCACGGAACATATGTATAAAAAGGTAATGTTTAAGATGATTTGACTTACATCATAAGTACAATCCAACTTTTGGACAATTTATGGTGTAGATATGCCCATATTTTGGTCCATGTCGTAAATGTATTACCATCAGCCGACATGTAGAAATGTACATTCATAAAATACTTTACGTTATAATTATAGTTAGAGTCAATTTAATACGAGAAGATTCCATAAGGGTGTTTTTTTTTTTTGCCCATAGACAAATGATGTTTCAACCATTTTTTTAAAATTTTATTTTTTTGAAATAGTGATTTTCCAACAATTCATCTTATTAGACATAAATTCTTTTCTGATAGTATGGACTATAAAAAAATAATAATTTAGGTACAATAAAATTCATTAATTGTTTTTATTTTTTTCTTCCTCAAAAATCCGTAAATCTTTTTTTTTTCTTTTTTTTTCTTTTTTTTTCTTTTTTTGGTACAATACCATGTTTAATAGATAATAAATTTTATTCCTTTTTGATCGTTCTTTAAAAAAATATAAATTTAAAGTGATTAATTTTTATTTTTTTACATAAAATAAGAAATGTATGTCAAATTAGTTTTAACTTATATATATATATACCATGAAATCAAATAGTCCACAAATCCGAGCCGTGAATCCATGACAATCCTTTACACCTTTTTACCCATTTTTATGTATTTATTTTACATATATGTACATGGGTTCTCCCCCTTTGAAAAAATAACGTTACAGACACTTCATTGCAATATCTCCTAACTTTTTTAATTTAAAAATATGAAATATTATATAAAGCTCTGAAATCATGTGTTAGTTGACCAATTACGTCATTTTCCTACACAATTGGACTGTACTATGTGGAATATAGTACAATAATGTTCACTAATTAACTAGAAATAATTTGAATTACTGGAGAAAAATTCAAATACACAATACGAGCGGTAATAAGAAAAGTAAACAGCTGGCAAAAAATACAGTATAAATATGTCTGCCAGTGGAAGAGCCCCGATTGCAAATTATAGCCACATTTAGTAGCTAATTTCTACATATGTTTAAATTAAAGGATGGACAAGGAAATGAGCATACAAATCACAAAGCATAGAGTTATATTGGTCCATAATTTCACGATTATAAATTTACTCAAATTATAATGAAATAAGCCAAATTGTTTTTTAAAAGTTTTTCGTTATTGATCCCTCAAATTCTTGACTTGATCTTGGGTATGGCCTTTTTGAACTCAACACTAACTTCTTCATAAATTATGGAGACTAACTAGAATGCTCGTGTTCCAAAGCACTCCAACACCGGTGTTTCATAAATTCAAAATGCGCTAATACGCTCCATTGTCAACCGATTTTTGTTTTCTTCTTTTTTTTTTTGATAGCCAAGATGTCAAGCTATTATTCATAGCTAGTCATAAAAAAATTTGATTTGAATATTTTTCAAAGTACTGAGCATTACGATTTTTACACATGCAAAAAAAAATATGTATTGAAACCAAAATAACTTGTTCGTTTTTCAAGGAAACTATTTGTTAATATATATTTAAAGAGTTATAAGTTTAAAATATATTTTAGTTCTAACACTTACCTAAAAAAACTATTCAAGTTTATTGTGTCTTTGGGATACAATTGTCCCTCTGGGTGTGAAGGGAGTTTTTTTTATATTAATATATCAACATAAATTGCTTCATAAAATATCACCTGTAAATTGTACATAAATTGTGATATATAATTTAAATTTCAGATTTTTCAATTTTTTTTGTCAATTAGAATATAAGAATAATGAATAAATGTGCCCAAAGATATAATAAATACGAAAAGAGAACTGATTAACCGTGTATTTTTAAGGACGAGAAAGTTCTCTTCATATCCAAAAGGCCACCAGATTCCCATAATTTCTTAGAGAAACGGGTTGAGTTACAATTTCTTTATAAAATCAAATTAGATAAGTATGGTCATACTAATCTAAAAAAAAACATAACTTCCAGTTAAAATTACTTTCTGAGACCTTACGGTTTTGAAAGGGTTAACTCGTAAGTATTTTGAAATCCATGAGATGTAGTTGCAAAGATACATAGAAAATACATTGATCCTATGTATGACCAGAACCTGGTCCATGGACTTTTATGGTAGTTCATATCAATGTATCGAAGACTTTTTTAATATAACTATTGGATTCGTGGATATACCATACTTTTTGAATCCAGACAGTTTGAGAGCATCAGTTCCAAGAATTAATATTTTTTTGTTGTCTCATGCATGTAAATTTTATTACTAAAATGATATTAAAATGAGTAAGAGTACTATAGCAAAGCAAAGCCTTTCAACACATTACATATAAAAATTTAAAAATATCTGATATGCACTTAATAGTCTTTTTATTTGTTCAAAAGCAATCTTATTTTACAATTTCAAATGGCGTCTATCAAGTGAAAAGAGGTTTGATTTTTTAATTACTATATTTTGCATAGTGTTAAAACAAACTTACATGACTGTCTTTGACGGATCAAGTGCAAGGCTTTGTAGAGTCAAGACCGAGATCTGATAAAATGAAATAATGATTCTGTTAAAAAACAAACAAACAAACAATTGTAGAGATCAGGGAGGGATGCAAATTTAGTTGGTAGTTTCGGTGAACTTTCGAGTGGAAAAATGATTATAATTCTAATAATAACAATGTGTGCTTCGGATTGAGGAGGAGAGCCTTGAGGGTCCATATGTGTCAGCTAATTTCCAGGTCCTATCCCTCTATAACAAATAACATCTCATTTTTCTTATATTTTAAGTGAGGATTTTTTTTCTCTTTTCTTTTTTTTTATTTTGAGGAGAGAAGCAAATTCCCTAAGATATTCTATAATTATACATAAACGTTCCTTGAGCCTCTGACTTCAAGGTTATGATTTGTTCCTAATTATAAGATGGCAGCCCCTCACTCCTCCCTCTTTCCTTCAAATTACAGGTCAAAATGAAAGGTAATCAATACGAGTCGAAACGACCTGTGTTAATTTGCGGTCACATTGATGAAAGGAAAATAAAATTAGCCAGATGGTCCAAGACCGTAGTATTTGTATGTACTATGTATTTGCATTATTATTTCTCTCTCTCTCTCTCTCTTTCTCTCTAAATACTTTGTTTTGAAATGTTTTTTTTTGTTTTTTTTTTCTCATTTACATTTCGTCTTTTTTTTGGCTATTGAAACAGGGTATTAATTTACGAGGGTTTATTTTCTTTTTTGCTGACATTTTGAAAAATGAAATAGAGACTTGTATGTATTTGTATGTATGTAGTTAAATAATTGAAAACAAAACTCGGTTACTGAAACGTTAGACGATTATACTATTATTATTATTATTATTATTATTTGACAGTCCTGTCAAGGGTGACTAAGAAAAAATAGAAGAAATAAAAAGAGCAGTGATGGGCATTCATTGTGTCTATGTATATAGTAGTTACATTACAAGGTAGATTTGAATATCAAAACGTTTTTTTCTTTTCTTTTTTTTTTCTTTTTCAAGAGATCTACTTCGTATGTACACATAAAACTAATTTCTTTCTATAAAACGATTTTTCTTCTAACTTGAAAAAAGAAATAATTGTAAGATCATAAAACACTCAAAAAACACGGGGAAAAAAAATTTCCCCTCTTAAAAAAATTTACAAAAAAAAAAAATGAAAAATGATCACACATTTTTAAAACATGGTCGAAGCTATGAATCATTATTAACTTTATTTAACTGACTATGGTTACCCATACAAATCACGATTACTCATTAGTTTCCAATAACATACATAGGTAAAATATGGGAAATATTTGAGCAGAGAGATTATTTTTTCATGGTTCATAGTTTTTGATGGTAGGTAAAATTAACTATTTAATAGTTGTAAATTTATTCAGTCACTTTATTTGTGTAAATATATTATTTAATTACCTTAAAAATCATAAGAAAATATCATAAATAGTCATCTAAATACAAATATATATCAGTAGTTGTATGACCTCCAAGTTGAAAAATTCAGTATTCTATTAAAAAAAATTAGAATTCAAATTGACAAAAATTCAAAATGAATACAATTTTTTTCTTTTTTAAAACTATCGTTCTGCTCATTCTTGCTCTTAAAAATAAACAGAAATATAAAAAGAAGGATTCCAGCCAAGGATCTTTGGATAAACACTCTCTCCATCACAATCCTTGAACTAATTATGGTTGAGTTTTCAGGTACAATGGTGAATATATTATATTTTATCAAAATTGTTAAGCTTGTGTGTGATCATTTCAAAATGATACAGGGAAGGATTCAAAAACAGAAATAGATGCTTGAGACAATGTTTTTTATTCTTGATACTTTTTAAATTATAAAAAACAGGAAAATGAGTCTCATTTGGACTTATCTTTATTTCCAGAGGGGTCTTTAATCCTATAATTCACATAGCAAACATATCTTTTGACATCAGTTCTCGATTTCATTCATACGCGTGATGTAATTCTATGAGCCTAAAATACCTGACAATTTGAGTTTACTTTTTTTTTGTGGGATTTCGTTAGGGATGAATGTTTCTGTTTTTAAGTTGGCACACCTGTCACTGACGTGTGTGCCAAATTACACGTCAAAATATTCACTAATACTTATGTGAACAGCTAAAATCGAATTTTTTCATTTCATTTTTATCTGAAAGATGATGACACACATATGAAATTTAAACAAATGTTTTTGAAACCAAAAAAACCTTAAATGAATATTCCAGACTGGTTTCTTTTAAAATTTTGACAATCAATGGTTTATTTCTTGAAATACATATCAACCATTCGATTGCAAATTTAATTTAAATTATTGACTTAATAAAAATATTATAGCTGTTTTGAATGCTCGAAGAAAACGTTAGCACATGTGGATTGTATCGGGGACTACTTTTATAGGGAGAAGAAAATGAATTTTTGATAATTAAATAAATATTTTTTAATTCCCGATATTTTTTGCCCATTGTGATTGTTGTTGATGAGACGAGTTTTGATCTAGTGTAGGTTTTAATCTTGAAAGTTTAGGTATATATCTGGTAAGGGTAGTTTTGAACATAAGTCTAACTTTAATTTTCCTCATGCCTCTTAAAGAAGTCTGACTTTTCAGTAATGGAAGAAAGTCCCATTGAAAAGTTAGAAGTTGACTTTTAACTTCCGTACTCCCCCCCCCCCTCCATTATAATCCATTGAAAACTAGTTTAACAAATTTGTGAATAATAAAAAGTTACCACAATTTAGTGGACCAATAAAAGGATTTGATCTACCTCTCAACAACAAAAATATTAACATCAAAGTCAAATGAACAAGAAAAGATATCTCTCTTTTAAGAATGATTTGAATATGTTTAAAGGTTTTATGGATCTTTATACTGTTACACGTGGATCCTTTGGATTTTCTACAAAACGTAAATGCAAAGGTATCCACTGAAGACCGGATATCTGAGCAATTGATGGATTTATGGATAACTCTTTTTCGTCTTTTTATATGATTTGCACATGGCCTGACCCACTTTTTCCTGGGAATTTGATAATAATGGGTGCATTATTTAAGGCAAAAAATTTCTAAAACAATGTTTATTTGATGGGAGAAACAGAGCATTAAATAAAAAGTAGGTAAATATGTATATGTTCGTAGATATAGGCGACTTTATGCGTTTTTATGCATTAAAATTGCATTGTTTTTTTGTTTTTTTTTATAAGAGTTGTAAAATATGTGTAGAACGTTTTATGATAGGTAGAAAAAAGGTAATGGCGCTATTTTTTTGGTAAAAAAAAAAAAGAGATCAATTTTGACAAATAACAAATATTTTTAAAACATATACATATATTGCATATTATGAACGTTCATCATTGTTTTTTAGCAGAACCAAACAACTAGCATGAAATACATACATGTACATTATAGGGTGGTAGGCAAAACTGAGGATGTTTCACAAACACAGTTTTACTCCTACGAGTAAATTTATGCCATTTTGTGTGTGGAAATATTTTTTGATATATGTAATATAGTAAAAATTGTGTTTTTTGAGGCCAATGAACTCTATGTAAGTGATTTTGTGAATTCAGACATTGTTTTTTTTTGTAATAACGTTGACAAGTTCTATATGACTATTTTTTGCATGAGCAAATGGATTTGAATAAAGATTTGTTGTTGTTTTAAAGTTATATTTTATAGAGTTTATCAAAACTAAATCGTTTTGAATAAGGGATTTTATAAAGGTCAGAACGAAAAGAGACAATTGAAATAAATAAATCAGCAGCTTTTCCTTAATACAATCTAAATATCTAGAGATGAAAGGCAGCAAAAGTTATTTCTTTGCTACTCTAACATCATCCAATTAAGAAAAAACAAGCTTTGAAGACTCACAAAAACTATGTTGTTTAGAGGAAGGAAAAAAACCCACTAAATCTAAGGTCACTCTCAAAGAGAAAATTTTTTCTTCAATACAAAGTTCAACACTTTGAAAAAAAAACACAATATTATTACAACATGTATGTTTTGCAATTCTGTGCTCGTCACTCGTAAAAAGTAATAAAAAGCGAGTGATTTATTACTTGGGCAAAAAAATTAACGTTGTTGAGTAAAAGTAATTACTTACTCGTATCTAACGAGGACGTTACTTTAGTACATAATATATTATTTTATTGTTTAGTATTCAATGATGAAGAGAGTAGGACCGAAAAACGAATTTGAATTTGAGTCTTTCTCATTTTACATCCGCTAAATTTTAAGTTTTACTATTCAGAGACAAAAGTAGGATAATGAATTTATTATGAGCATCAGATAGAAAACTGATGAAATTATTATTAATCATTAACTTGTTTTATTTTTTTAGTAAACGGAGTAACGATCATTTTTCGTAAAGCGTTTTGTTATAACGGAAGGAATAGGTATCAAATAAATTACTCCGTTACTAAAAAGAGTACAATGTTAATTTCATTACAAATTTTTAAACCTATCCCGTTTGTATCACGTCTCTGTTCCATGTTCGTATAATATTAAGATATTCAAATTTAATTTCAATATTAGCTATGTGTTTAAAACTTCAAAGTGAAAAAAAAAAAGTATTATATACGAATTAAGGCATAATTACTCTGACTTTTAATGGAAAAAAGTAGGTTTTTAAAAATCATTCAATCAGAACCATCTTAAAGTAATTGAGTAAGAACTCAAATGTAAAATTTCAACTATCCTTGAACTTTCTTATGTACATATTTACATACGAGTAAGTAAGAAGTATACAAAACATTGTTAAAATTAAAAGTCAAAAAAAATAATAATATCGCAGACTCCTATAAAAAGACAAATTCAAATTATATGTTATCTAGGGGGGAAGTAGGTTGGGGTTGTAAAAAAGGCCATTGAGCGGTTGTTATCTAACTACTTACTATATGTAAGTACGTAAAAACAAAAGTTTTGAGTATATTTTAAATAATGGGCCGGCAATTTTTTTTTTTTTTTTTTTTAAATGAGAAGGGGAACGAACGTCACATGACAAAAACTCATTCCCCATCGTCCTCATCAACATAATATTGGATAGATATTAGATATCTACACGGATATAATGGGTATGTACATACTCTATATAGGAGCCTAATAGAGCTCTAAAGAAATGGAAATTATATGTATGTATAACAACTGTGTAATGAAAATACCACTCGTCAACAAATTTGAACTTTCAAAAAGTAAAATAAAAGTTATTCAGTTTTGCTCGCTGATTCCAAATCTGTAATTTGCTTTTGTTTTTTCAAAAGTTCGACGGTTAGGGAGAAATCAGACCCTACTTTTGTAGCTTTTTTGGCCCATATTCTAACTTCAACTTCAATTTAAGCCTAACAGGATACTCATTTTGGAGCATTAAAAAATAATGATCCGCAAGTGCAATTAATGCAAATTCCATTTTCAGTCTTTGTTTTGACCTAAAGGGGACAAGAAGTGGCCCAAAAATCGGCCAAATCCTTTGTACATAAATAACCCCTTGAATATTACATAAAATGGATTAATAAGGAACGCATTAAAGAGCTTAAGCCCACAGCTTTGAAACGAGATATCAAACGCTCGATATAAATCCTTAACTATAGAGAAATCCTTCATCTAAATGTGTAAATTTTCATCCAATTCCGAGCAAAAATTCGCTATAAATTAATGACACAAGGTAGAACTACTTAAGTACTAGTGTGCAGAAGGATTAAAAAACCAGTTGTGTTCTTTCTGCACGCTACTACTTATATAGCTCTACCGTGAGTCTCAAAAACCGTCGGACTCTCGGGAAAAAAGATTGCAGATTTGAAATTAGCGTGCAATACTGAATAACTTTTATTATATTTATACCCCTTAGGATTTTTGACTCTTGACCAGTGTAATCTGTGGATGCAAACTTAGATATCATAGGATACATCACATTTGAGATATTTTTTTGGGTTAAAGGCCAATGTGAATGCTAAAATTTCGATACACCAATCTTGGTCAAGTGGTTTCACCACTCAAGGATGTGAGAAACATAGGGTTTTGAGGAAATGTTCTGTTCCCCTCTACATCTCTTTCAATGTGGAATGTTTTTAACTGTTGACCAGTGTAGTTTAACAAATATACAAATGAACTAACTTCTGTTAGATCTCTTAAATTATCTTGACTTAGGTATATTTGTCTTTTTTGATGACCTCTATTCATAGATATGTTATACATATCTATAATTGAAAAAAGAAAATAAATTAAATTAATTGCAGTGACGTTTACCTAGGTATACATATATATATATATGTATGTATGCATGTAGACCTGTAGAAACATACATATGCATACAGAGTGGTGAGGGCTTTTCTACCTGAGTGGGTGCTAACTGCATCAATTATTATTATATTTGAGTGTAAGTACTGCAATTCCTAAAAGATATGGGGAAAAAAATAATTATATCATATAATATTTTTTTTTTCGAAATTGAAGTTGAAATATATGTATATATAGATATAGATATTTATAAATGGATATTATAGAGTCTGTGGGAGTACGAAGGCAAGGAGAGAAAGAGAGAGAGAGAGAGAGGGATCTATTAAAAGAATAATTTTACATACACTGAAGGGGTCATTTAACTTTGAGAAATTGCATCAAAGGCTCTTTTTCTGGGCATTAGCTGTATTAATAGTTAGGTATCTACATAGATAGGTAGGCATGGAGTAATTTATAGGCATGAGTTATGACAACTACAAAGTTTGAAAATAAGTTCTTATAGCAGGTCTTAATATGTATTCTACAAAATCACTCATCACTAAAAAAATAAATGAAAAAAAGATAAAATAGAAAATCAAATCATTTCCTCTCTCTAATATTCATTGCATTTCCTTCTGCAATTTATTTATCTCATATCTTTATTTAAATACTGGGTGGGTTGTTGTTAAGAACATCTTTGTTTCTAAGAATACTAGTCAAATATCCATAAATTAAATATAAATTAAAAGGTACATATTTATGAACTTACCTCAATGCTAGGGAAACTTTTTCAAATGACTAAAATAAATGGGCATACAGAGTCAAATATGTTCGATCTATTGCATTTCTTTAGTCACCAACATCTATAAAGAAACCACTTTTCATATTCGTTCAAATACAGTATTAGTAAAGATTCCTTGGTCCGAATACCAAGAGGACAAACTTTGTAATATATAGAAAAATCTATTCAATTCGCGTGTTGATTTAACCTGGGGTGGGCAATTATTATTTTTTTCATGGGGCCACATGAGAGAGTTGCAGTTTTAGTCCATGCCTGAAGTGAAATGACAAAATTTGTTTATTTTATAATTTCCAATTAACCTTACACGGGCCGGTCAGAGCCAAATAAAGGGCTATATGTGACCCGGGGGCCATCCAATGCCCCGGTCTGATTTAAACACTTACATATTTAGATATTGTATTTATTAGTTTAAAACATTTTGACTAATACTCATAATTTATAACGCGCTTACAGCAATTTGTATTTATAACTTGTTATTTTGATAAATGTATTCATTTCAACCAACAAGTTTCTCCTCTTCAAGTTCATTTCTTTAAATCCCTCATCTTAATGTCATGATCCTTTGCTAATGAAATATCCACATTTACAAATATTAAAACACATTCTCAAAGAGTCCGGATGACGTTAAAAGTTTAGATAGAATGTTTGAGACCCCTTTAATACGGTCTTGTTCCACTCACATACAAATTTATATATATTTTCCCCCCTCAATTATTGATTTTTCCTTCATCTGAACGTTCATTGGTTGAACTTGAACTAAATTTCTTTTATTAAGTGGCAATTTTGTTGGATGGCTATCAAAGTACCAACTGATTATGGGTCTTTTTTTTCCTGGGGAAGAGATATACAATAATAATAATAAGGTCGTTAATAATATAATGGAATAACTTTTCTATTTGCAGTCAATGCTCCCAAAATAGGATTTTGAGGTTTAAATTACTTATTTTATTGATCACAGTCCAAGTTATGTCTATTATTAGATCTAATTACTATACTATCATGGATGATGACCGATCAAAAACATGATATTTTATCACTCATTAATGACATATATATGTATATATGAGAACATGAATTCCATGGCTCAATAGATAAACAATACGATTAGTTCATCCATGAATTTGAGATCTTGATTTGATGAAGTAGCGTAATTAGAACTTTGAACTTAGTATTACGTCAACAAAGGCTTTAAATTGAACAATTTTTTTTACTCTTCAACTACTCTACTTTAGCATTTTTAGTATTTGAAAATGTTTTGCTGGCGATCAGGTAAACCTTTAATTATGAATATTAATTGAAAATTCTACAATATTCAAGTCCTTACAATGGAAAAAGAAATAAATAATATATATTAGTTTTTTTTTTGCTAAACAATTCTCATAATAACAATAAATTGCCAAGGATAATAAAGTGCTACCATCTCCTGTTACTAACCATTTGAGAATTCCTTAAACAATGGAGCAAAGAAAGTTTACTAAATATTTTTTTTTCCATATTTGGTACACAGCTTGAGTTGTTAAATATGTAGTTTTACCTACCTCCTAGACGTAGAAATATTAATATTTTTTTTTTTAATTTTTTGGTGAAAGGTACTTAGGTAACTGCTACTATTAAGTTACCTTGTACCTACTCACAATAAAAAACAAAGAAATGGTTATCTTCTTCTTCTTCTTCTTCTTTTTGAATCAGTTAATAATTATATGTAGAAATAACTTATAACAAAAAGGATATAACTTCAAGTGTGGGCCTACAAAGGGAAGTGAATTCTTTAATGACCTCGTGGACGACACAATGGCTCAAATATATGTATAAAAGACAAAGCCCATCTATATTAAAGTATGTAGATACATGGAACCTTTGAGTAAATTAGAGCATGGCCAATCTTTTTCATGGTATTTCAAATGAAAATATATATATATTGGGAAAGATGTTACAAATCGACCAAGAGTTATTTTAAATAATTGTGCCCAGAGGGGTATTAGACTTGATATATCTAATACTGCTCATTTTACTATCTGGATCATGAGTTCATATATTGAGACTATGGGGGCTTCATAGGCCTAGTATACGTCAATACCCATAATTAATGAGTTAATACATATGAGCGTTAGAGTGGTGAGAAAATGAAGCAGATACGTCTTTAATCTCTAATGAGGTCAAGAATGTATATACACACCTGTATCGAAATAGGTATATCATGCGCCCTTAATAATGGTTATCTATATTAAGTAGTCCTCGTTTTTGATATAAATTTCTCTTAGATCCTTCATGTTTGCACACAACAGCAGTTGAGTGACTACCTTGTAGGTCGTTTTTATCCCATAGTTTTTGCTAATTACGTTCCACGATATTTTAAATATCCAGACTCATACTCCTCATGACTACTACGAACAACTATTTAAAATGAATAAAATAAATTCATTCCAAGATGGATTTTAATCATTTTACTTTCTACTCATTCAAGAGTCGAATCTGTTTTGCTCCTCCAGATCTGTTTACTTATATGACTTTTGTGTGTTGTTGAGTCAAAACGGATCTTCAAACACCTGTAAAATATGGGTCTTGTATGATTTGAATTTGCCTAACGCATGCAGTTAATGAGTTAATCCATTCGTCTCTACATATTATGAAATATTTCTCTAAATAAAAAAAAATAAATAAAAAACAACTTTGCAATAGATTGAAATTCAATCTGTCTGACATGGGTTATTTGACAAAAGCCAATAGGCATATACATATATAACATATAAGAAATATATATTAGAAAAGACTCTACAAGTTTGAAGAGAATATAAGATCATTTGTCTTTATTCATACCCTTTAAATATTTAAACTTGTGAAATTTATGGCTCTAGAAAGAAAATACATGTTCAATCATTTAAAAATAGACCCATATCTTTAAAAGAAAAGAAGTATTTTTAGCTTGCCATTCTGTATTTGCAAATGATTGAAAACTAGAAATATCAAGTTATTTTAAAATAGGCTTTTGAACATTTGAATCTATTAACTTTATTGGTTTATAAATAGTTTTTATTAATACGTAAATATTACTTTACATTTTAACAAATAAGGTGAATTATCAATAAACTACTTATATGGTTCTTGTTGATTTCCAATGGGCAGAAACTGCACACTCAAGGATATAAAAGAGAATAATTTCACCAAAAAAAATTGTCTATATACTTCCTTATATTATATTATATTTTCTAGACCTTTCAAATCCCTGACGTTGGAAATTATATGATCTCCTTGCATGCGTTGCTCATGATCTGTTGTTCCTCATTGATTTCTGCTTCCAGATATGACCACTCCAATGTTATCCATTCGAAATTGAATACCAAATTAATTAAGAATAAATTTGTTGACTAATATAACAAAGTAATAGTCACGAAGCAAGACATAAAAACTCTACCTTTAAACCACTTTCATAGACGTAATAAATTATGCAATAAACTGACGCCATGTTGGAGACATAGGTGTTGATATATACACATAGTTAATGAAACTAATGAACACATTTTTCAAAAAACAAAAACAAAAAAACATTAAGAAAACTTGTTCTAATGGCTTAAAAATGAAAAAAAAACAAACAACTAAACTGCATTTGGTGTAGAAGCAAGGGTTTTTTAAGTCTTTTAATTTATTCACTATCCAAGATGGTAAACTTCCACAATGATGACGTCACGCTCTATAAATTTTCGAAATACATTAATTGGAAATTCAGGTGGCTTATGGGTATATGTACATAAAAGTTGTTTACTTTGGCTTTAAATAGCAAATAATGGAATGTGGATAATTAAAGACAAGGAAAAGAGGGTTTTAATAACATAATTGCAAGTTTGCAAAGAAAGAAAAACTCGTTTTTGCAAAAACAAATTTTACTATTCCAAAACAAAAGAAAAAAATATATATGTACACGGATCCTAAATCAATTAGGAAAATCGAAGTAATCGATTTAAACTGCAACTGATTTAATGAGTAATGATGATTTAGTTAGATATGTTTGGTTTTTTTTAGTTGTCTTTTTGTTGTTGTTTTTGCTGAAAGCTGATAATGTGACTTGACTTGACATACAAAAAAAATCGTAATTATGTGTCAAACTGTGAGCCTATGTATATCCACTATCAAATTACATCATCCATGATTTTTCAGCATGTGCTTTAAGTAAAGTCTTAAATTTATAAACACTGATGATTATTAAAGATAAGAAGTGATAGAACTCGACTCTATGTTTTTGTATTACTTATGGAAAATGTTGTAGAGAATTCCTTCTATTCAAAGGCGTAGTTGGCAGGGTTGACATGTCATTGACCAGATTTCATGTAACTTTGATTCCTTTTCCCTATTTAAAAAAAAGACACTGCAAAAAAAAAAAAAGACATTGTGTGTTATTCATCATTTTTTTAATAATCCCCAAAAAACAAAGACTCCAAATTCAATAACTTAAAACCAAAGATAAATTCTAATTTATCTTTACCATCAGGCACCAGATGCAATAAAACTGACACTGGTCACTTTAAGCAATCTTAAAAATCTTATTTGTGCCCCTGTACCGTTTGACCTGGCTATTGCTATACTTCATGACCCTTTCAGTAGTTTTTGGTCCACAATTTACGTAGGAAAATAATAAAATGTTAGTTTGTTGCACTGATAACCTTGAAAAGTTTGGAGACTCAAACTATTCAGATCTTCAGAGTATATTTATTCATTGTTTTAATTTCTATTTGTTTATTTATATTGAAAAATTGGAAATATGATCCCTAATAGAAAAATCCACTACTTACCTAAGCTGTAGGTCACAAATGACGAATAATCCTTCAGGTTACAACGACTATACAGTTACTCAATAAAATTATTTGGAAATTGTTTTCAAAGATAAAAAATTAATGTTCATTTAGATAAATGATCAATTTATATGCGACTTTATTATCATATTATGACTTAAACCCTCATCTGTTTTAAGTTTCATTTGAAATAAATCCTTGTGGTGATTAATTTAATATGCTCTAATTAAGAGCTAAAATTGGTTTTGAATCATTTGAGTTGTCATTTTTTAATGATTTAAAAAATGAAGTTTATTTTGATGTTTTTATTTTGCTCAAAAGGTTTTTTTTTTTTAAAAAAAATTTGATTTTGGTCTGAAACATGGAGACTAAGACGGATTTTGAGAACCACATCACTAATTAGTACTAAAATCCTTACCCATGGGAAACGACTCCATACTTATCTATTTAACATTCAATAATCTACTACATATGAGCCTCATTAGACGAATCCATCCGTGGAACTTCTCCTTGTTATTAAATATTATTATTATTTATCTCAGTGTGAAATATGTCCAAGAAGATCAAAGGACGGAAATATGTGAAGGGGGGAACTCTTTGTGGAGTAGGGGCGGCACTACCCCAAAAATGTATGTCACTTCAAAACAAAGCTTTAGATCATACAGATCCGTTACCTCCTACAAAGTGACTTCATATCATAGACTCTAACTAGAAGAAGAATATAATAATATATTTATATACATACATATATTTAAAATATTTTAACTCAAAAACATAACACATGTGAAAATCATTTGAATTTGAGAGACACGTTTTAAATAAATAAACTAACAAGAAGGAAACCTGCAAAAAAAAATTTTCAAGAATTTTAAAAATTCATAAACAGGGGAATGATTTTTTTTTTTTTGTGGGGGACATGATGCGTACACAATAATAATAGTCTGCTCTGATTATGAAGTGTGAGATAATATGAATGGAATGATTATCTGGTGTCTTGTTAATTTGAGGTGTAAAGGAAATGTTTAGCCTTTATTGAAATGCCGATTGTGCGACTTGATTGTGTATACAAAAGTAATTGAATTAAAATGATGTGGTGAGGAACAAACGAAGTATTTTGAAGATACAATTTTGAAGATTAATTTGTCATCAAGTGACCTGCAATTCATTTAAGGATGTATGGAACAAAATAATTTATAATGAGAAGTCAAGAGATATATAATTGCTGTATGTTTTGTTTCACTTCTTTTTTTTTTGTTTCTGTGTGAAAAGAAAAATGAGGTCAGTACGTCAGGTGTCTTTTATCATGGAGATATCAATATGAAACACGTTTAAATGCCATCAGCTTTTATTGAGGGCTAATTATCAGGGTTTTTTTTTGTCTAATGAGGCTCACATAAAAGACCTTATTCAAACGTCTGTTGCAAAAAAAACAAAAAAAAACTACATAAATAAAAAACACAAGTGGAAGCTCAGATGAACGAGTTTTATATTATATATCAGCATTTTTGTATAGTGTTGTGATTATGAAATATTTGAATTCAAATAATTAATTTTTTTTTTTTTTTTTTTTTTTGAGTGTCCAAGTAATTAAATTGACAAAATTTACTAACTAAACGCTACAAATATAGCTATATAACTTTAATTTTCAACAATCAACAAATTATCTTTTTATAATTTCTTAGCCTGTTATGTAACGCTAAATTTATATATATATATATATATATAAGTTTTCAAATTCTATAATTGATCAATTTGACGGTTTTTGCGTTTTATTATAAATTTTTTCTCAAAAACTTTGATACAGTTAAATAATAACTAATATTATATTATGCAGAAAAGAGCCAATATAAATATTTCTTAGTTATGATATTTGCAGTGATGTTATTATTATCCAAAAACTGTTAAAAAGTATGTGTTCTTCGACTAAATACTTGTTTGAATTTAATAATTTTTAAGCAACTATACGAACAACTACTCATAATAAATGATTTTCAAAACACATTCTATAAATCTCGATTTTAATAAATAGCAAAAATCTTTGATTTTGATCGATTTTTCAAAAAAATAAAAAAGAATTTTTTTTTTTTTTTTAAATTTTACAAGAACTTTAATTTTCAACAATCAACAAATTTTGTACAATTAACTTTTAGAGTGAGCAAGTAATTATTCTTATATTTGTATATTTTTATCGGCCAGCGTATGAGACAAAAATACTTGTGAGGAAAATATGATTCAGTATTTTGTAGTCGGAAAATTAAAATAAATAAAATTTCAAATGGAAGGAAATCTTAGTTTATTTTAAAATTGACCCTAAAATTGAATGTGTAAGTACTAATTGTCCATAGAAGTACGTGATTTGTTGTTGAGATAGAATACTACCTAATAGTACGTACCTCTTGTACGTGGATATTTAAATGAGAGGGCTGATATGATCTTAGTAATATTACAAATAATAGACGAAGCACTGATTGAATCAAAAATGAAGATACATATTACATGTTGTCAATTATACAGAGTTACTTTTTTTGACGTCATGAACTCTTTAAATTTGTTGTAGATAGTGATCAGTCATTTAAAATAAAAGAGAAAGAGAGTTTTTCATTGACGTCAAAGATAGCTTAATAAATCAAAAGGGATGTCTGTCATGTTGGAAGTGGATGTTTTATGGGCAAAAAATATCAAGAATGAAAAAATCTTACTCTAATCATAAAAGTTATTTTTATTCATCCTTAAAGTAGGTATACAAATGTCTCAACGTTGTATTCCAATTTTCATAACAGTTACAAAAATTGTATTAAGTCAATAATAATAATAATAACTCCTGAGTTTAAATATGCTATTAAAATTAAAAATGCGATGGTCAGTTCCTTGAGTAATTGGTTATGTATGTATATTGAGGGGGAAAAAACACGGATTCTCAAAACTTCATCAAAATAGTGTTTGGCATATTCATTTAAACAACATTTCTCTAAATTACATTTGTGTCATCAGCTTTCAGACATTTAAAAAAAAACCCCGAAGAATTCAATTTTAGCTCTTCACAAAAGGACGCGTATCTCAAACACTAATTGACGTGTAATTTGGCAAAAATGTCAGTGAAAGTACTCCCAACTAAAAATTAAAAACATTTATCCCAATAAGAGTCCCAATACAAATTTCCCGGTATTTTTTGCCCATATTAGTAAATATAGTTTTTGCTAAATTTTGCTAAAAAACCTTTCAAGAACATTACGTCCTTAATGACTTAGTGGTGATCATATGAACATTGTAGTGTTGCAACTACAAAATAATGTATATATATCACAAGCCTATTAAAAATGATGTCAGATAGATTTTGTAGAGTGAAAATGTTTGTTCCTATGTAGTAAGTGCCACGCCAATTACAGGCTCTCAAGTATCTAATCAGCAGTTTTATTTATTTCAAATCCTTCCACTGATACGCTTTAACGTATTTGTGTTTGTTACTGAGGGGGGCATTAACATACGGTTGTTCATCTTCTAACTCAATAAAAAAAAGGGACATTAAACACATCTAGCTTAGCAATAGGAATAACATATGTGTATAGGCGTATATATATATATATATATATATATATATTTGAATACCATAGTAACAAGTTCAAATTATATAATTATGAATAACAGGTCATTAATTACATTTGTATGGACATCACTACGGAGTACGGATATCAACTTCTCTTTTCGTACAAAAGGATCTATTTTAAGACTCATGAAATAAACCACATGTATGTATGTATATACAAAAATAACTCTCTTTTGTTGGAATAAAATGTATTAATACATCAATTTTTGGAAAGTACATAGATTCATGCAGGGGTACTACGTGTAGCAATTGTAGGGTTGGGAGGAGGGAAATTTTGCTCAAGGCGCCAGTCTCTGGGCATTGTTCCTTCTACGCATTTAATTTGAAACTGATAAACATAGACTAAGAGTTTAACTATATACATAATAAAAACACATTCAAGCAACTGCATGTTTTGATGATTTTTTGAATACAAAGCCCAGATTTTAGTTTGCTAAAGTCAGCCTTATATTGTATATGAGTACTTTATTGATGCTTTGTTGTTGTTTTTTTTGTCAAAACATACTATACCTTTTCAAGTTCAATATGGGAATAAACAAATTCAAGTTCAGTTTATTTATTCCCATATTGAACTTCAAAAGGTATGGATGGTAAAAAGTAGAGATCAATAGAATTTCTTGACCTGCTGATATTTGGAGGTTTTACACGTATTGATACACGGATGAGTATGCACGGCCCTACAGAAATGTACAATTGTATATTATGTTTTATTACCTTCGACGCTTACACTGGAAAATACTCCTCTGGTAATTGTAGTGTTAGGAACTATTCAGAAATGTCTAAATATTCAGTATAATAGTTATAATAATTAGTTTTTGTTTGCACTCCTGTGAGCAAAAAAAATACCGGTAAATTCGATTTATTTTTTATTTTTTGGTGTTTCGATAGGAACCAAATGTTTTTGGTTTTTTTAAGTTGGCACTACTGTTACTGAAATCTTTTTAAAATATTATTTAGTATTTAACATACTTGTCCTTTTGTGAATAGCTAATATATAATTTTTCATTTTTTTTAAATGTTTGAAAGGTAATGACACAAATGCAATTTAAAGAAATGTTATTGAAACCCAAAAAGTTACAATGAATATTCCAGACTCTATTCTTTGGACATTTTGAGAACCTTTGATTTATTTCTTGAGACACATAACCTAATACTCAAGATACTAACCTTCCAATTTTTAATTTTAATAGCATATCTAAAACTCAGCAGTTATTGTAGTGCAATAATTGACTTCACTTTAGCACATTTCATTTGAAGGATTTTAATGATTAAATAAAGATTTTTGGATTGCCGATATTTTTTGCCTCGGGTAGTATTTGTATAATTACATTATTTATTCAGGAGCAAATATAATTACAAATTAAATATCCTCGTTTGTATGTACATATTTCTCTATATCATCATGAAACAATTGTTTAGGTCATCATATCACATGTTATGATACACTCTACTTAGCTCTGTTTTTTTGGTTTTTTTTTTCAATGGACAATACGTAGATTATAGTTAATACATATTCAAATGGTAAAAATAGCAACATTAAATCATTTATAGAGTTGAAGATAATTTATAATATATGTATAAAACTCTTACCCGACACTTTCTTTTTTATAAGCATAATATATAAATTTTATAAATTTATAAATAAATTTGTCAAAATATCGTGTGTATATATATATCAAGTATATAAACCCCTTATCAGCCAATCTCTAGTAAAGAGTCAATCAATTACTAACTGATGAAGCAAATGAGAATAAAACAACCCAGTGCCTGAAAATATAAGCTTCCTTCTCATCAATCCATGCTTCTTCTTTTGTCACGGCTAGGAGTTGTAATTACAGTCTACATACAAACCGAAGTAAGCCTTGCTTTGATTCATTTTTGACAAAAGAAAATATTAAATAAACGATGGGAAAAATATGTATATGTTAGAAGGACCTAATTTTGTGTGAAATTATTGTACATGAGTTGGTTGATACTAGAAGAATGTTGAAAGAGAGAGAGAGAGACTATATAATTAATCATAAACACGGGGAGAAACACAAGAGCATGTACGAACTTACCTGAATATATATATATATATAATAAAAAGGCTGAATAATAATTAAATAAAAATGTCAACTGCAGACAGGGTTATTCATAATTAAATGCCTTACCTACCCATGGGCATTAACGTACGTCAATGCACTTGAATCTTGCGTGATGGATCATATTATGTAATTTGATGGTTTCAGTAAAAAAAAGAAAAAAATTAAATAAGTATATATCTAAACGTATATATGTAATATATAACTTCTACTTATTAAAAGGAGTAAAATAGAAGGAAAAAAAATATAATTTTTATTTTCCTTCGTGAAATAAATTATGTCAGGCATTTAAAAAGCAGTTGTGTTCAAAACAAAACATGAAATTTCTCTTCTTTTTTTTTTTTTTTTAAAAGAATATGTTAAGAATCTTATGAATGTTAAGGGGTTGTACAAAAGTTTCTACGTGACAAGATCGTTGTTTATTACTGCTAATTATAACTCGTGCGAAGAGATTTAAAAAAATAAAATAATAAGAGATTTTTTTTTTTCTTCTTTTTCTTAAGTAGTATCAATCCATTATAGTTGCTTACTTTCTTTACATTATTAGACATTTATAAATTGTTTTTTTTTCATGTTCAGCCCTTGTCTTATCTGACCTATAGTCTGTAGATTTTTTAAGGGTAGGTTCTGTTTACATGGTGGCATGATTTATGTGCTTTACAAGTCAGGAAATACTCTTGGAGTATTAGAGTTAAAAAGAGTTTGTTTTCATTATGGAGTAATTTCTGCAAATATCGAATAGTTTTTAGTATTAAAGTTGATTGTTTATTGATAATAATTTAACAAAATACAAATTCTTAAAAATAATTTGTAAGGTAAAATTGTATTTAAAATACTACGCAATGAGAAATCCTTTAAACTTTTTAACTTTAAAGTCTAACTCAGATTGTTAGACAAAAGAGGCTACCCATTTTATTTATTTTTTGACCTTATGACACCTCTATAATACCTGTTTGGATAGAAGCTAGTCCAGTTATTATTCTTATATGTATTTTATATGAAAAAAAGACACTTTTTTTAATTAGATTTATCACTTACCTTATTTTCCGTGTTTAAACAAAAATTCTGGAAAAAATACAATCTGGTACCAAAAACACTTACTCCCTCATATGTATAAGGAGCCCCCTATTTTAAAAGTGACAATTTTGAGCAAAAAAGGATCTCTTAACCATGGTAAAATACGGTAATTTGAGGCATGACGTTATTACACTTATATTAAAATTTAAATTGTATTTGTTGTTGTTACCTATTGATTGATTTTTCCACTATTTCCGTTCCTTCCTCGTGTTTAAGTGTGATTGATGGAATTCAAAATTAGGCCTTAGTAGCCTTCAAACAATTCTCTTTATCATTAAAACCTAAGACACATTAATCCTTTAAATCCAAAAACATGAGACAAAACATCTCCTTAAAAACCCCAAGAAAACAAGAGCATAGTAATTTCGTCGTCTTATGCAAAGCTACATCCTCACATGTAAATTTCAATCTTTTTTTTATTTAAGGTTACCAAATCTAAAGTCATAATGAATACCCTATTTATGATACCTTGACTTATTATTGAAAAATGGTATCAAAGATATAATACATATTACCTTTCGTTTCGTTTATCTTAAGTCTTTTTAAATGCATTTCATGCATTTCACTGTAGATACTTTTATATTATATTAAGACTTAACGTTCTCTTATCAGTGGTTTTTTTTTTATTTTTTATTTCTGCATATAAAACCAATTTTTAAATGATATGGACTAATAAATTGTCAAAAAAAAAAAAAAAAAAAACAACCCTTAAATAACCAATAAAAGTGTCATGGTTGAGTATGAACCAATAGGGGAATTTATTATATATATATATATATATATTATTGACTTGAATCAAGTTCATTTTTTTTTCTTTCTAACTATAAATGCAGTTATAATATTAGTCGGATAACTCGACCTAGTGGAGACAAGTCCATTTTTTTCGAGTTATGAAAAATGGAAAAAAACAACAACATTAAATATTTGTTCTAAAGAATTATCATATACATACTCATTTCATTCACATCTCTAAACCTTTACCCTACTAAAAAGTGTTCAAAATCAGAATCACTCTTGCTAGCTAATGAACTTAACTTTATCCTTTATTAAAAGAGAATATCTCACAGCTCTGAGCAAGAGATAGTTATTTAAATTTAATCATTCAACGTTTTATAGCACTAATATGCTGTATTAGTAGTAGACAAATCAACAGCTGATAGATAAATACATAGAAAGTTTTGATTTTTTGGGAAGGATACCCTTGTGACGTACTTTTATTTCAGTTTCTACAATTTCAACATGTTACACTTACAATAAAACATGTTTTGTGGCTAGTGACTCGTTACAATAAGGTAAGAAATATGTAGACAAGTGCCTTTGGAACATAAAATCAACTGTTGGGATAATTTATTTGAGTTTGGTAATTATAAGGAAAGAATATATCAGAATCAATATATATTTTACAATTAAGTATGCTGAAATGGTTCAGGTTTTTAGATGCTAGATGTATGGAAATTCGAGTTATACATCTACCATTCTACCTATGCATATCTGTTGATGGGTGTAGCCAACGGTCTAGTCTATTTGGCATACTCAACTAGTAATTGAATATATATATATATATACTTAAATGGTGGATCTATACCAATATAAATCACATTTAGATTAAGGTCTTCACCAATGCAGTTGGATATTTGTTTCATGGCGTTAAATTATGAGACGAGATATTTGGTTGCTTGATGAAATACTCTGTTGATTTTTTTTTAAATGGTGAATCAGCTCATTATTAAATGCCATGCTCATGGTATAATTAAAAAAAAAAAAAAAGGAATCCGAATGTAAGTATGTTATTAAGGAAAATTTAGCTCAAAGAAGATCTTTAGCCGAAATTAATAAAATTTATTAAACTTTTACAATGAACATTAAAGTTAAATGGAAGAGGTTTTGTGGCTCTTCATAAACACTCTTGCATGAAATGCAGAAATGATTTTAATTTTTTTTTTTTATTTTTTTTTTTTGGGGGGGGGGGGAGTTTTTTCATCATGTTTCTTATCTTATTTGTTGTAGTTTTTACAAATATGGGGGAAGGTTATTTACTATCTATTCTTCAGTGTATTTCTCAACCTTTTAAATGGTTTCGAAGATGATTTTTAGTTCCAAATACAATTAATTTTTTTAAAAGTTTGTTAAATTCTACTCATAGGTAAATTTTGTTTTAGGTACACTTAAAATATATATAAGCAAGCCAAGATATAAAATATATATCAACACGAGTCATTTCGAAATTAATTTAGAGCATTCATATAGTGTACCTAAGCGTTCAGATACTAGGCCTAACGTTGATAAATGGCATTGAAGGGTATTCTCTTGAGAATACAATGTAGCGATCATTAAATTATTATTAGACAAATTAAATTATATGAAACATTGTAGTGGGTAGGTATTAAAATCTCATCAGATGTATTGGGTATCCAAATAGGCATAGGTTTACATGCATTATAAAGCCAGCATCAATGTTTGATGCGGGAGACTGATGTCTGGTAATTGAATTGAGCAATTACTTAACTATTATTGCCATAATTAAGCTACAAAAAAAAAAAAAGTAGCACCTTCAATTAACACTTTCTTAATCATTAACAGAAATCCACACACATGGAAAGTGAGTTCAACAGGTAAACTTCGTTTTTCAAAAGAGGTCTTTTTTAAAGAATATGAACAAAGTTTTCATCTTTTATGTAGAAACTCGAATACTCTTGGTCGTCCAGTGGTTGATTATAGAATTTTAAACAGGCAACACCCAGTTATTTTAATCTATAAACACGTTTAAGACACACATACACTGCTAGTGATCCAAGTGTGTCTTACATACTGTATTAAAGTCAACATGTTCCGAAACTATGTTAAGTTCTAAATATTATTTATTTGGGTATCAAACACCAATGAGATTACAAGCCTCAACAACGAAAATTCGTATTATAAATTACTAGAGTTAAATAAAGCATATATTATTGATGTAGTCTTTAAGTTCAGTCTTTTTTATTGAAGTTTTTGAATTATTTTCGGTCTCTGTCCCTCAAATTCTTGATATTATTGTCTTGCTCTTGTGACCAAAATCAAAGCAACTGCACATAAAGGGTAATTCTTTTAAATGTTTATTATTTCCTCTGACCTCCTCCCATTCCTCGACAAACCGGTTTTATAATCAGGAATAAAAACATTGTACACTTTTTGTCTTTTCTACGATTTATATGATGAAATAGACAATGATTTTTTTGACTAAAGAAGGTCGGGTGCACTAATCGATTCTTTAAAAAAAATCAGAAAACGTTTCAAACAGAATAATGAAGGCCCATTAATGATGATTTCACTGAAGCTTCGAAATCCAGAAAAGGCCTAACCCTTTCGAAGTCCTGCTTTGTTAAAAAAAATCAACAAAAAGTTGACAATAATCCCGGCCAATCAATGAATGCAATCGCTGACTGCATCGACATATCGTCCCATTCGATTATCCATCGTGCAATAAATGAAGATTTAAAGTACGATAGCTATAAACACTACAAGGGGTTACACCTAACCCCCTCATACAGGGAGAAAAGAGTCACCCGAAAACAGGCATTGATCAAGCTAAAACAGAAGTCTCCTGTGAGAGATAACATCTGGTTTTTGTCAGATGAGAAAAGTTTATATCAAATCTAGAAGCATAACTCGAATAAAAATAGATGATTTGCAAAAAGTTCTTAAAATGCCTTTAGGAGCATGAAGGCCAAGTTATGTTTTGTTTGTGTTGTTAGTAGCAAGAGTCACGTTATCAGTCCCTCATATTCAAGTAGAGCCTACAGGTCGACGCCATGTTCTACATCAGTGTTTTGCGCATCAAAGTCTGTTCCTGGATCTACAGTATCATAAAAGACCAACTATGGAAATGGCAGCAAGACGGAGCACCCTAGTGATTTTGATTCTGAGAACGTGATTTAGGAACTGCCGAGTTCTTGGCCTCCTACCTTGCTGGATTTGAACCATTTTAGACTATAATGTCTGGGGCAATGTTGAACAGGTTCATTTGAAGGTCCCCACAGCACAAGATCCCTGAGAGCTGGGATAAGGAGGGCAATCCGGACTGTAACCCGTGGGGCGTTGTGAATGTTTGGTTTAAGTTCACGGCTATTTTATTAAATGAATGTCAAAGTTAAGTGATAATGTGAATTTTGTGCAAATTTCAAAAAAATATAAAAACAACAGCGTTTTACTTTTTTTTTCTGCTCGCGAACGTTTAGATGAAACACCTTGTATTAAAATTTTTCTTCTTCAGTAAAAAATTATGAACATTTTCTCTCAAAGTCTTGTTCCCTAAAGGTATTGATTATACCTTAGTAGTATATTCTCAAAGTCTTGGTGTGTGTTAAGATGGGCTTGATCACAAAACTGGTTCATATTCTTGAAGATTAATTGATTTATGCGAATTTGTATTCAAATGACGCATATTACAAGAAGAATCCGATCCCAAATAACCTCAAGTCTGAGTTGTTCCTCATGATCCGAATCCAAGAAATTACACCATCCTGGACACGATTACAACAGATCTGATTGACCCCTACTTTAGCTCGTAATAGTCAAAGATATTTACATACAATACGCAAATCTCTCAAAAATAGGGTTTCCCTGCTTCAATATTTAATCGTTTATTTATTGGCAGTAACTAATATATATATATATTGATGGAGATTGTTCATTCTTTCAATGTGATTTACCTAAATAAAAAGGGATTTGATCCCAATCTTGCATCAAAAAAAAAAAAAAAAAAAAATTCAACGCATAATCGTAAATTAACTTTAAAACTTTTTATTTGATTTTTAATTGATCTTAATTCTGATTGATACAGTCTTTTACAGTTGAGTCAAATTTAATCATAATAAAAAATTTACGTAAATATTATTTTTTTTCCATGAAACTATTGAAAAAGTGCATAATACAAATATTGCACACATAAAATGGCATAAATAGGCTTTAATCTTTTTTTTTTTTTTTTTCTAAAGCATATCAGACATGTTTTATTTTTTTTATGAATCTTTAAGTATTCACATTTTGTATATGTATTATAAACGACATAGCATAAAAACTAGCTAATGGATTTGTGTATTTTTTCTGTCTCTTTGTACTTTATAGACGTAGTTAGAGGAATATTGAACTATAAAATTTAACACCATTGGATCTATTTTTTTTTTTTTCAAATACTCAAGAAATTCATTAACCCTTTGGGTACTTCTCCTTCAAAATGTTCTATAAGTTATGATCTAGGTAAATTTTACCCCATTACAAAAGTGCATTTTGTATCCCATTGACACTCCTTTCTGTAAAAAAAAAAATCTTATTTTAATAGATTATGTATCTAAATGAGAACATTTTATGAGAATGTTAAGCTTATTTACCTTATATATAACTTGAAAAAAATTCATATTTTCATCGAGTCAATCACAAGTGTTATTTTTCGTCTTATTTGATCCTTGTACAATCTACATATTATTAAGAAAATAGTTGATATTTTTTCAAAGACCCTGTACTATCATTTCAAAATGTTGACAAATTTTGAATTTTTGAGTAGAAATTTTACTCCAACAGAAAATTCCATTATATGCAGGAAAGGTTGCGTTAGTTTCATGTTCTTATGTCAGGGGTATACTTTTTATGAATAAATAAATAAAACAACACGTGACATCATGTAATAATCTATGGCAAAAACACTATTTGAGACTTACGTTATTTTTGTCATCTTACCTCGAAAGTAAAAGATGAATTGAACGTAAATGGTTGAATCATTTAACGAATAATGACACTAACTTGATTTTTTTTTTTTTTTGATAAGTTATGAGTTTTCTTGAAAGAAGGGACCAAAAATATTGAACCATAAAGGAATTAAGAGATACTTTATGATTTAACGAATAAAATTTACTCAGGGGAAGTCACGAAGGGGTAAATAATCCTGGGATCATTGCCTTATTATGAATTCGTTATTTTCTATGTCTATTGCGAACCCGCATTTACAAACATAAACAAAAATTTTCTTAAATACAAATCTACAAATTATCATCAATTTTTTTTTACAACTTTTAAATGTCTTCTTATTTTTTTCATTCTGTATATTATATCAGTCTCGTAGAACAATAACTCCTTAAAAATTACAATAAAATAAATTATACATATAATTGCAATTTTTTTGTTGTCAAATTTTACATGTTATTTAAATTACTTAAATTACTACAAGTTAAGATTTAATATTTATTTTATGCAAATGCTATTCACCACGAAAAAAAAAAAAAAACTTTTGTAGAATGAAATTTAGAGATGTAATTAATTAATGACTCTGTGATTCTAGTAATTGTAGTGAAGACACTAAAAAGAATCTCCATTGCATTTTTCAACATTTTCTTCCAAAATGAGAAAGAACAAAAATAAGGCTCAAAGTGTTACAAAAATTGTTACTCATCTCAACTATTAGACAACTCCTTATTTAATGGAAGGGAAGCGTTTCACAGCTCAACAAGATGTGTGTATAAAGTTTTATTTTAGTCGCTCAGGATCAAATAATTAATTGGAATAGCCTACAAAAAAACAAAACATTGTTCATCGATGAGGAATTGTCTTGATGTCCATGTTGAATGTTTAATATGACATCAGCTTTTAGGAAGGGTTGAGGTTAGGAGTTTGGATTTTTTTAAATTTAAAAAATATGGGAAAATTACAAAAACTCTCATTGCATTTCGCAAAGCAAAAAAAGGGACATTCAATATTATAGCAAATTATTAAATATAAAGGCCAATAATTTCCTTGGAATGAACCATTCTTGCCAAAAAAAAACCCATAGAGTAGTCGTCAAAAAATCAAAGACTTTACTTTACCAATCGCAAATGATAATAATTGACTGGTGAAGTATGTATGTCAATTTGCAATAATATCAGAGACTAACAACTATTAGAACACTTTTCCTTACATGAATGATTGTATAAAAAACCAAAAGCGATGCCAGATTGGAGGCATAGTCCTTGATACTTGGTTATGGTACATATTAAACAGCTGTGCTTTTGAAAAACCTTTAGAAAGCATCATCTAATTGCTTTAAAAATGAAAAAAATAACTAAACTACTTTAAAATATGAGGGAACTTCATTCTGTTAAAATCCAAGATGGCCGACTTACAAAATGATGACGTCATATGAAAACGTTATATGATTTGCTCCTGATAATTACCTAATTTTTTTAACAATATTTAGTTTCAAAAACTTCATTTGAGAATCATGGTGAGGGCAAAGTATTAGGCCCAGTTAGACAGTACATATTCAATCAAAATGGGTCTACTGATTTATTTGTATATAGATAAATACTGAGGAATAATCCATTTTAAAGTGAGGTTTACTAGAAATGAAATAAATAAATAAATTTATTATAAATCTACTTTTTTATAATTATGACTAAACGGATATTTTTTTTTCATTTTAGAAAATCTCTTGCTGTTTTTTTTGTTTTTGTTTTCGTACTTGTTCAAATCACCTTTTACATAGATGATGATACACATCTACACATTTTAACACTTGATGCTTCTCTAAGTAGCTGTGGAATTATCATCATATCCATCTCTTTTGTTATTGTTGTTGTTGTTTTTGCTGTATGTGAAACTACAAGACAAACAAATTTTGATGATAAGAAAAATGATATTTTCATTTACCTACATATGTATGTATCTTCAACAATTGTTCATAAAGTGTAGTAATCATACAAATAACAATAAGTGTGTGTGTGTATGTTGATGTTTAGGATATTAACAACAAAATAACATCTATACAAAATCATCAAAAAATTAAAAAGGCCGAGAAGTAAATAAATAACAAAATGAAAAATTGTCAGACATTGCACTTATTATAATAAATATGTATATGTGTCAGTCTTTTCTTATCTAAAAATATCATTTAATGGCAAGAATCAACGTGTTTGTAGAGGTGTGAAGTCGAGGCGGACTCATTTGAGGACTAAAAACTATTTGTGTATTCACTATTTGTTTTATTAAAACAAAGTTACTAGGCTTAAAAATCAAAGGTTTTAAATTTTGTAGCTAATACCTATATATATATATATATATATATATATATATATAAATCATACATATTAGTATCTGTTTCATCTTTACGTCACTTCAAATGTCAAGAAGAAGATATTTGTATTCTTATCACTTATGAGAGAATATAATTCAAGGTAGAGTCCTATTGAATTCCAGTCTCGGATATTTCTTCCAAATTCTAAGGTAATAAACTCGAGCATTCCCTCGCTGCTCATGACCAGTTCATCTCCATCAAAAAAATACGTTCTACAAAGGAAATCAAGAGGGATTCTAAAGGAGCTAGCCCTGTGTTACGTGTAGAGGTTTAAAAGAAACGAGGCCATTGAAAAAAATCCTTACACCGAGAGATTTGTTTAAATTAACAAGCAGGAATAGAGTAAATAAATGCCGCCATCTAAAGTATAAAAGGAGTGTATAACGTCATCGGTTGGAAAATGGTGGAAAAATGACGTCGTAAAACATCAAAATTAAATTTAAAAAGACCTGATTTTCTAAGCAATGACTTATTTTAAATAGCTACTATATACATATTCACACACACACAGGAGAGCAATATCTAGGAATGTAAATAATATGCAAAATCCCGCTTGCGAGATTTTGTGGAGTTGGCTCTTCGGACAGTACTTTTTGTTTTCCAAAGCTGTTATCGTTTTTCCTTTATTACTGAGGGGAGAACATCTACCTAAGAGTAAAGATCTCGCATGAAAGAATACATGCATTAAGGTTAATAAAGCAAATAAAATGTAAACAAAAAGGGCTCAAGTCCTCGTATAGTTATTAGTTAAAAATATATAATTTCCTGACATTTCAGTTAATTTTCTGACTCTCATCTATGGTATACATAATGTTATTATTTATTATTGATGTCTTCATTTGTATATTTATATAAAGAAGAATAGCAGATTGTGGCTCAGTCAAACGTCATGACAGCTCAAGCAGCTTCCCTCTCAACATTCATCAAATTGTCAGAGTTACCAAGTTGATTTTCTCTTTCTTTTTATTTTACACACCCCATTTGCATATTATATACATTCCTAGCAATATCTATTGATTAACCCTTTCAAACCTGCAAGGTATCAGAAAGTATTTTTAACTGGAAGTCCTGTTTTTTGAAATCAGAATGACTATGCTAATCTAATTTAATCTCATAAAAATTGTTACTTAACCCGTTTCTTTTAGAAATTATGGGACACTGGTGTTCCTCTGGGTCTTAAGGGAATTTTTTCATCCTTAAACATACACGGTTTATCAGTATTTTTTTCGTATTTATTTTAAATCTTTTGGTACATTTTTTTTTTTTTTGAAAAATCTCAAATAAAAATATAATCAAATGTTATGTATATTTTACAGGTGATATTTTATGAAGCAATTTCTGTTGATATATTAATAAAAAAACTTCCTTGACACCCAAAGGGACACATCCGTCCGAAAGAACTAAGACTTGAATAGTTTCTAATGTATTTGTTATAAACTAAAAGATATTTTAAACTTATAATTCTTTAACTATATATTAACAAATAATTTCCTTAAAAACGAAAAATATATTTTGGTTTAAACATGATTTTTTTGCATGTGTAAAAATCGTAACTTTCAGTACCTTGAAAAATATTCAAATCAAATTTTTCTATGATTAACTATGAAATATGAATAATAACTTGACATTTTAATCATCAAACAAACAAACAAAAAAACGGTTGACAGTGGACCACACTTGTGCATTTTAAATTTATGGGACATCGGTGTTCTCTTGGTTTGAAAGGGTTAAGGTCAATTTGTTTGACCGTTTCTTTTTAAAATGTACAGTTTTTTTTTAAAGAAAACTCGAATTCCTGAGATCATGTTTTAAGTGTGATGTGTTCCCCCCCCCCCCCCTTGTAGTTTGGCATTGAAATTATTCAAATGTGAGATCATAATGGACAAAAATTCCCTTGTCATCTTTCTACAATTAGAAAATCAATTTGTTGATACAACTGTTTTCATCCTCTAGGAAAGTTAGTAACTTTTTTCTGAAATTGCCCCAAAATCGCTCAAAAACTTTTCTCTTACTTGGCCATCTATCGCTCCTATGAAAAAAAATATTGAATGTTCACAGAGACGTGTTACATCTGCCACTAGGACAGACCCGGGCATTTAACAGCCTGCAGGCCCACTTTGAGTGGCCCGCGAAAAATTGCTTGGACTTAAGAAAACTAATTAAAAGTAGATTTTAGACTTTTGGTCTGGCCCTCAACAATATTTTCTGCTTATCATTCGGCCCTTGAAGAAAAATAATTGCCCACCCCTGTACTAGGACCTTATTCAGCGCTAAATTTTCCACTCCTGGGATCTATAGTTCAACTACTACACTTAAAATGTTCAAATTTGACCTGCCGGCCTTGAATAGTTGAGTAGCCTTGCCTCACTTGTCAAATATTTATCACAATACGAGATATTCCTGTCTTTTAATTCCAAATGTGACCTACCATAGAAAATTAAATATGTATAATTATCTTTTTATGTTGAATTAATTTTTTTTTGTAATGGCTCTAATGATAATCTTTAAGAAGACAGAAATAAGAGAGGAAAAAGTACTTTTTTTTTCTTTTTTTTCTTTTGCATAAATCTCTTGCTAAAAATATGAAATTTATGCAAATAGTATGTTTTATGTACACATACTTAGTTACATACATGTGTATCCAAATTCAAAAACACTTAGCTCCCTATAATTAGATATTATTTTCCACTAAAAAAAAATTTTTTTTTTTAAATATGAGTGGTTTTTTTTTTTTTTTTGCTTTAATAAATATTAATATATGTATGTAATTTATGATTTGAAATAGCCACAAATATATATTTTACAGGTTTCATTTTCTAAACATAAATATATTTCATTTTTTTACTATGTATAATTGAATTTTTTGGATAATATATGATATTAGTACTAAATAATTAGCACGTTATATCTATTTGTGAGTGGTCATACATGTAGCATAGAAGATGTTGTTGTCTCGGTTCTAATTTAAGACGGGCGTGATTCAATCCACTCGAGTCCGGCTCACTCGTCAGTCCTTGGAATATAACCATTGAGGGTATTTTCGAATGTTTTCTCATTCCTATTTAATTTTAATGGCTTTTAATAGGTATATAAACACAGATTTATCTTGTGAGTGTGTTTTTTTTTAGTTAATTTTCACATTTTGCATTAAATAGTGAGTAATTTTAAAAGAGGAGATAAGTATTGTAAAAGCCTGTTGGGTCATGGTAGAACATTAACGAATAAACACTATTCCATGGGAATTGAGCATTTCAATGGAACCAAACTTTGATTACAAATTAATAATAAGTAATTGACTGCTTCATTTTCCTTTTAAATAGTTAAATGACATCAAACTAAAAGGCTGATTTTTGAATCTACATTTAAAACATTGATTTATGAACATGTGAAAGAATAAATGTTATGAATTATAGAGATAGCAAACTTTGATATATTGAAATTTTGCAGGATCTATGAAAACTAAAATCATTAAGAAAAAAGTACAACATTTTTATAATTAATTTCAAGTCAAAAAAGATGAGCTCCACTATTTTAATATAACAACTTTTTAATACAATTAATTTATTCCACATTTTTCGCCATTACTTTTTATTTTTTTAAGTCTTCAAAAAAGAAAAGACATTTTGAGGACAGTGTGATTTGATTAAAATGGAACAAAGATCTTATTTAAAAAAAAAGAAATCTAATCGTTTTTTTGAACCCATTTCAAATACCTTAGATTTAAAAAAAAACAAAGTCTGCTCCAATTTTGTATTACGTTTTTAATTCATTCAAGCCAATGCAACTTGCTTCAAGTTTTGAGTAGGATTAAAACGTTGGAAAATGACGGATTTTGACCCCAAAAATAAACTATTCATATCTAAAGTCTAATAGGAAAGATTTTCTTTTCTTTAGTAAAATATCCATTAAATGCATTTCCATGTAGCCACTGAGTATTTATTTGTAAAAAACATTGGGTTTCATTTGTTCATATATATACATATGTATATATAATCAGAGTTGAATAGCCTCTACTCTTAGCGTTTATTTAATAAATTATATAAAAAATAAATTAAAGAAGAATATGTATGGACAATGTGTCGGTCCCCTCAAATAAAAAACAGAAAAAAAACACACACACACTCATAAATCCTCCACTGGTGATCTATTTATATATTGTACAACTATATTTTATGTTGTACCATCTACCAAAATAGAAAAAAAAAAAAAAGAAGTGTATAACACTCACAAAAAAATAAAAAAATAAAAAGAACTGACAGTTATAACCACTTTTGATAACCATTTAAATGGTTATATCTTAATAACATCTAGGTTTGATTATTATTATCATTATTATTATACTTATTTTTGTAGGGTTTTTTTTTTTTTTTTCATCGTAGATGCATTTCTTAATAAAATGTTCACATTACCTTTCTATAGTAGAAATGTAACTCTATGTATGTGGGTATCAAGAATTTAATTTTTTTTTAGAGAACCAGTTATGAATTGCATCAAAAGCTAAACTTTCCATTATTTGGAGTGTTATGTACAATATATATATATATATATATATATGTATATAATATACAGACATGCATTTGTTCAATGTTTTATAAAGTCAATAAACCAAATAAGCCTTAATTTTTTTTTTTTTTTGTTTTTGATATTAAATATATTTATTTTTGTTATTATACTATGAAAAACTGATCGTAAAAGAATCACGTTGTAAATGGATCGATTAAAAAAGTTATAATAAGACTATGAACTTTTTTTATTTTATCAATGGTTTAAGCATTTAGATCAAATCATGATTTATATGGAGTAGATCGTTATAAAAACCTTTTGGTTGAGTTTAGGATTCCTTCATTTGACATGATGGTGATGAGACACACCATGGTACAATTCCTGAGTTTTCCATGGGTTTTTTGAATATTCTCCAATAACTTAAGAACACTGGTGTGTCTCTCTGGGACTTGATTTTGATTTTCTACTTCTCTTGGCCCTTATGAATGTTCATAGCGCGAGCACAAATTAATTGAGTTTAAGAAGGAAACAATGTTCTAGTGTTAAAGGAAGAACATTTCCACCACAGTTGGTAAAATAGACTAACTATGTCTCTAAATTGCATTTGTGTCATCATCTTTCAGACATTTAAAAAATTCTATATTAGGTATTTACAAAAGGACACGTATCTGAAACACGAATTAATATTTTGACGGGTGATTTAGCACGAATATCATTGCCAGTAGTATCAACTTAAAAACAATGATAGTTGTCCATATGAGAATCCCCAAAAAATTAAACTCAAATTTCCTAGTATTTTTTGCTTACTGCAGTATGTTAAATCAAGGATTGTGCGCCCTTTTTTTTGAATATATTAGAAGTACTATTGATTTTTATATTAGTAAAATTTACTCATTAATTATACATAGTATATCTAAATAATGGCTCTGCCCAAAATTAAAAAGTTGGCTACAAGATAAATACAGAAGGATAGCTACCATATTTTTATTTTTATATAATTTTTCTTTTCCCTTTTGAGAGTCAATAAGGAAAATTGTACAAAAAAGATCGACGTGACAGTAGTCATTAGTGTTGTCATGATACCAATATTGCTGTACCGGGTTCAGTACCAAAATTGGTATTTTTCAAACAAAAATAAGAGTAATTTACATCTACTCACAAGGAACATGTTGTTTTTTCAATTTTGTTTTTTTGTTACGTCATTGGTGGGCCAAATATTTTTATGACGCAATGGTGCTACAAGTACGGATTTCAATACCAACTTCGTAGAATACCGCTTTAAATGCATCAACATCCTAGTGTCACCACAGTACTCTAATGTCGAACAACACGTGTAGTATCTACGTATATTTTTGCCATGTTTATTTTCCTTCATGAGGGAGAAGAAGTTGCCACGTTGAATTATAAATGCGTAGAGTACATTGAATATTTATTTGTCGAAAAAAAACAATACAAATCGTGTTCTTGAGTGATTCAAACTATCATTACTCATGTACAATAATACATTAGGTAGAATGTATCATAATAGTTCAAAACACATTTCAATATTTATGAATCATGAAACTTTTAATGTGTCATAGGTCATAAGGTAACGTCACAAATACTCAACAAATAAATCAGATACAAGACACTACCTTGATATGTAAAATTTTGGGCGAGCATTGAAAGCCCAATACATTTTCTACAAATCTATGTAGCATTTCCAGGAGAACCAAGCGGTATAAATTGGTTGGGTATTTCCGTAACATCAATTAAAATGTCATTTTGTAATTTTTGAATCTTGATATTGTACGTACAATGTATTTTTCATCATATATATAAATATATATTCATAGTGTGAATGAAGTCATATAACTGAGACATGAGGGCCCCAGTTCATTTTATTCGAGATATGAAAGTTAGAAGAAAAAAAACCTTTTAATTTGTTTATTTCTTTTTCAAGTTCAATATGGGAATAAGCAAGCTCAATATGGGAATAAACGTAGAGATTTTGTTGGAAATTTACTTTCCTATCAGTCTCAACATTTACCGATCCTATTTATGGACGAGACTAACTTTAATCCCCATATTTCAAGATCAATGGATCGTTCACTACGTGGAAGTAGATGCTTTACATTTGTAGCAGTTCTAAAGGGGCCAATGTTCATGGTATTGGATATATGTATATATATTGGTCCTGTGGGTTTGTTCACCATGAGGTGAAACAAGGAAGATTCAAAAAGGAACCAGTAATGGAGTAGGTGCGTGTATACTTAAGAAAAGCAAAGGATGTATATGTAGGGCCAGTAGAACTTGGCATTGATAATGGCTTACTCTAGGATTGAAGGTGTTTTGAATGAAGGAAAGTTTTCAATTCACAAAATTTTAAGTCTTAAGCTCATTCCAATTTTTTTTTTCATTAATTATAAAATTTATTATTATGTTAAATTTCCTGAATATTGTATTTTTATTATTTATTCCCATATTAAACTTGCTTATTGTCATATTGAACTTGAAAAGGTATAGTTAAATACTTCTCTTTAATTTTGTTATATATCATTAGATCATTTTTACGAGTCAACGTAGCATAATGTCTGTTTTTTTAACAATAGTAAGTTTTCATCGAAGACGTTTAAAGTAAATTAAAAAAAAATATTATGTGTCTTTTGATTATGGTTTAAAAATGGGAATAAATATTTTATCAACAACTATTGGCAATGATATATGTATTCAAATCATAATATAAAATACGATATTAATGAAGATATTTATTTACCTACTATAAGTGAAGGTCCAAGGACTCTACGACTATAAATACGTAAAAAACGTAAAACTCCAATTCATAAGTAGGTCTTTAGTAATTATATTGGATCTAAATATCTTGTGGTCGATAATTATGGACCAACATTTGATCCTGTACTTTGAACAAAGGAACACATCCATTGGCAAAATAAAACAGCATTATTGCAAATTCATTACTCTCAACTCTTTGCACGATGACTCCCTTATTCTTTTTCTAGGCCCTTCCTCTTCCCACCTACAAAAAATTTTAAAAAAAGAGACCCAAAATCATCGTGCTGTTTGTTAATTCTTCCCAAGAGTATGTACAACTATTCATCATTTAATAGTAGGAAACTGTTCACAATATAATAGGAACTATCTTAAATTTAACCGATCAACGTTCAAAACACTAATATGAAAGCAAAAAAAAAGAAGAAAAATCGACAGCTGACAAAAAAACAGTTATCGTTCTAGAACAATAAACAATGGCATTGATTAATATTCAAAACAGTTCGATTAAATGGATCCATGAATATACTCCACTTTTTGAACCCAGGCAGATCGAAACAGTCAGTGCCACAAACTAGAATTAGTTTGCTTTATTATAATTGGTGGCTTTTATTTATACGAGGGCCTTGAAATGAAAAAACGTTCTACAAAGTGTTTTCACTGACGTCACAGGTTGCATCATAGCTCGAAGTGACTCCATTTTCGGAGCATATATATGATAAATTTATTAAATAAGATGAACAAATTTATTAAATAAGATGAACAAATTTATTAAATAAGATGAACAAATTTATTAAATAAGATGAACAAATTTATTAAATAAGATGAACAAATTTTTAAAAAAATCATAAAATGGCTATAAAAATGAACTTTATTATAGCATTATTTAATACAACTTGATATTAAAAAGAGAAAGATTGACACAGGGTGAGTGCAACAACCAAATTTACTTTTTTTTTAAACTTAAATATCTGAAAAACTAATGAACCGATTTGAATGAAATTAGCCCCATTAGAATAAAATGATAAGTGATGAAAACCCTTATGAATATGGCTAGACTTTTTGAATTACTTTTAAAGGATATTAGAAGAAATATATCTGCAAAAGTAATGGTCAATTTATTTAAATGTATAAAGATGCAACAATACCATATTTCTAATACATATTAGGGTCTAATATCTCCATAACAATGAGTGATAGGTCCTTTTATTTGTCGTTCCTATTGTGACATCTATATTCACGGCCGTCATTAGCTATTTCCCTTAATTGCGGAGAAATTATAGCTTTTTATTCTAATAAACTTCTGCTGTGAATGCTTCCTTCAAAATGGCCGACTTACACATTGATGACGTCACGTGAAAGTGATTTATAGATAAATCCGGACAAAAAGAGGGTACTGCTGGTGGTGTTTGAATCCTTGTAACTTTGTTCATAATTTGAAAAGGGGTTAACAGTTTCTATTTAGAGAGAGCCTTTTTTTGATTGTCTGTTTGTTTTAAATCCCTCAAAAAAAAAGTTCTTCATTTTTGACATCTTGAAATAAAAAATAAATCATTTTTTTTTTCAAAAGATATATTTGTCATTGTGTCTCAATTTCTCAATTGATTTGAACTGTTCATTTCAACCACTTATAAATGACCTTTTATATATATATATATATATATAAACTAACTCAGATATGCACATAAGCTACACACAAAACCCTATATGAGATTTGAACTTGTGTTTTTTTACGACCCTATAATATCAAAATAATATTCTATTAGTATATTAGTTTTTTTGTACATATTATCTACCTTGTTAATACATACCTGTGCTTAGATATATGCCTGTAGATAGATGAATGCAGATTGCAAAAAAAAAAAAGTGATTTTTTTTTAAAAGTGCAGATATGTTTTTTTTCTTCTTTTTTTTTTTTTGAAGATCTTCAAGATATCATATTAAAAACCTTAAAAAAAGTTAAACTTTTAAAAATTGATGTGTACACATTACATAACATATATGAACATTTGCATAATGATTTGAATTTCTTGGCCTCATGGCATACTCTCCATACATACATACATACATAGAGAGATAGATAGTTTTAAAGCTCATTCAATTCAATGCTCCTTGACTAAGTTTCATGCAGGGAGGGAGATGACAAATCTGTCAGAGTTTGAGAGTCTCGCTGTCATTTGTCTTTTTTTTTTTAATTTTAAATTAAATACAATGCTGAAATATATCTGATAACAAAATTAGATTCATATGAATACCCAGAGTGTTTATATATATATATATATATATATATATAACAGGTAGTCCTTAAAATAATGAACTGAATGAAGGATAAATACATAGATATAATTCATTCAGAACATTGGAACTCATTTATGTTTATACAAGGTAAAATATTTCTTTTTCACATATTTATTGAAATTTTGTAGAGAATCAGATAATTGAACTAGTGAAATATATTGTACGGATTGAATAAACCAAAAAATTTTCAAACAAATGTATAACTTTTAAGCTTTTTGATTTCCATTATCCCTTAATGTAATTATATTAATTGCTTTTCAGACAAAACCATATTTATTAATAAAAAAAAGTAAAATGCCCATAAATTGGGCCCTTAAAAGGCAACATGGAGCCAGTAAAAATGAAATCATACTGTTTTTACAACATATATTTGAAAGAAAAAACATTTTCTCAACCTACAATGAGTATTACCTCGATTGTTTGAGACTTAGATAGGCATTTATCAATGATATTATTTTTTTTAAATTAAGTAATTTGTGTGATTTATAACTCTACCTACTGTCCTTCCATTAATCACTCTACAATGATAAGCCAATAAGTCACCTTAAAGACTAGAACATGTATACAAAAACTATTTAGATTCAAGTAACCAGTTGTCATTGAATGGTATATTTTATCAAACAGAAGAATACTTTTACTCATTTTATAAAACACTTTTCCTATACGAATGATATTCGTACTGCAAGGATCTACTGATCGTTCTTTTGACACATGTATCTTCTTCCATGTCTTTAATTCCTTCATTCAAACATTTCAAGCAATAGATTTGAATATTCACATATTACTATATGTACATATATCAAAACGTCATCAAAGAATTGGTTCAAATGATCAACAAACAAAAAAAAAAAGATGTGCAAAGAGATTGTGGTTTGAGAAATAATAATAAAAAGAGACTTTAAATATGACAAAACATTTTAAGAACAAACAAAAAGAAGGCTTTGGAAGACAATAGAGGAGGATGCATTTAAAATAATAGGTATACTAAATATGTATATATATATATACATAAAAGATCATATTGATTATTTCACAATAAAAAGTATCTTACAGATGAGCTCAATTCTTCTTCACAAGAAAAGGTTCTAATTGAGCCTCCAATTTTGTAGAGGGGAGGGGGAAGGAAAATACCCCCTTTCTTACTCTCCCCCCCCCCTCCTTCCAATCCAAATCAAGGATATAAAATTTCTTTTATCTTTAATAATAAAAAAAAATAAAAAAATATTTGAAAAGGTTAAAAAGTACATTTCGTTCAAAGTACAGAGAGGGAAAAAAAAAATTTTTTTTTTCTTTTTTGAAGAAAAATTCAATTTCTTTTTCTTTTTTTTTCGATTAAAAATATGTAAAACAAAAGTAACTTCAATTTAAGGCCGAAAAAGATAAAAAAAAAATAAAAATAAAAGGTTGATACTGAATTTTAATTTTTCTTTTCCTTTTATAGCCATTGAAATGTCAATCCCCCCCCCCCCTCCCCCCGTCTTACTTACCTTGACCCAATAAGTTAACTAATATATATAAATATATATACTTATTATTGCCTATCCATCTAACAACATGTGGTTAATATGCACTTCAAAACAGGGCCTTAACCCTCATAAAATTTGTTCAGTAACCCTAGATCATAATTATTATTATTTTGTGTTATTTATGAATATGTAAAAAAATTTGTAGGAAAAAAAATATAAATTTTTTGTACGTCTATAATTATTATTTTCGAAAAAAAAAAAAACACACACAAAATTTAAATCAGTGTTATTTACATCTAATATTCATGTTATTGAAATTGAAAACCATGTTTACAGCTTTGTAATTTATTGGATATTTCCATGTTTAAAAGACATTTGCTTAAAAAAGTCGAATTCAAATGATATATACATATATATATATATATGCATTGGTTTATTTATTTGTTTTTGCGAATGAGACCCTCTATGTACATAAAAATATTCGAAAAAAAAAAGTCTTAATAATGATGTAGAAATTAAAAATAATATATTGCTCAAATGGTTTCGCTATAATAATGTATTTGTTAAAGGCAAAAATAAAAAAATAAAAAATTAGCAATCATAAGTCATAAAATAATATATATAGATATATATGTACTTTTTTTTAAGAGGAAATACCTTTGGTTTATGACTTTGAAAATACCATATGTGGCAATACGCAAATCTATATATATTTTGTATGTCTAGATTTGAAGTATAGTATATATGTATGTATATACATTGTTGAGTGCTTAAAGCTTTTAGTATCATGAACTTTTTGATTATGGTCACATCTTGAAGAAAAAAAGCAAAAAAAAAAAGAAGAAAACTTGTCAAATTATATTAAACGTGTCTTGAATTAATAACATTGGGGTATAAAATAATAATAAAAGTTATTTAGTTTCTAATCTGTAAGTTTTTTTGTTCGAGACTCCGACAGTTTTCGAGAAATCGTACACTACTTTTTAGCTATTTTGGCCCATATTCCAATTTCAATTTAAGCCTAGAAGGATACTCATTTTGTGCATTAAAAGATATTGATCCGCTAAGGTTTTTAATGCAGATTTCGTTTCTAGTCTTTGTTTTGACCTAGAGGGAATCCTGGAGGCGTAGGGGACGGGAGTAGGTCCTAAATTCGGTCAAATCCTTTGTATTTAAATAACTTTTTAAATATTACATAAAATTGATAAATAAGGAATGCATTAAAGATCTGAGACTCACAGCATTCAAACGAGATGTCAAGTACCCGATAAGAATCCTTAACTAAAAAGAAATCGTTTATCTAATTTTGAGTAAAAATTCACTGAAAGTCAGCGACTCACGGAAGAGTTACTTAAGGATTCAGAAACCGTCTGAAATCGTTCTGCACGCTACTACTTAAGTAGCTCTACTGTGAGTCAACACTGGTCAATACCATGAGTACCGCGTTGATCAGTGTAGTTGCTTAATTATTTCAAATGTATGTCTCAAATCCTTTACTGATAATACTCTTACAAACCATTAAAGATGTGTTAAATTGCATTGAGATAATTTCTCACATTGTTATTAAATTGACATAATTATATTGGTACTTACACAATTTACATAATAATTTGTTTGACATGTATATTGATGAATCAACTGATGAAACAATTTCTATTTGATCAACATTTATAGATTATTACAGATAGTATAAAAAGAGCAATTCAAAAAAATTACTTATTTATTTTTTATCATCCAGTCGAGACTCTCTCGATTCAGGTCTAGTATGAGTGCCTTTATTTTCATGCATATAAATTCAGGTAGCAAATGTTATTTATCTCTAGTCAGGGTATTTAAATATAAGTGATAACATGTTTCATATCCTTTTAGTGACCATATATGACCATTATACCACACTGAATACATTATTTCTCTTTGGAAAATAGGGTGATTAAATGTAATTTGAGCAGGACCCTCTTAGGGGAAAAGGAGATAATATCCTATTAATTTTATTTGGAAAAAAAAATGTTATTTTTTCAAGAGTACAATTGAATATTCATTATATTTGTGTGTTATAAAAACGAATTTAAAACCGTTAAATCAAGATAAGATTGCCAATATGAATAAACAGAAGAATCCTTTTTATAAAAATTTATGTGGGGTGCCATAGCTTAGCAAAATAATTGTGTTTTTTTTTTTTTTTTTTTAAAAAAAAAGGGATCAAAATAAGAACTTGTGTATATTTGGATTTGTTTGCCACCCTCATCTGTCGACAAGAATTCATTTATAATTACTTATAAAGTACATATTTTAACTTATTCTTTTTTTTGTTAGTGAATGCTTTACTTTTATCAACATTTTATAGCAAATATGAAGAAGGTTAAGAAGAGAAGTGGTTTATTCTGTAAAAATATTTGGTAGTACCGAATTGATAATATGCTTAGTATTTTAAACAATAATAATACTTTACAATAAAAGAAAAAAAAGTTTCATTTCATAAGGAAACTTTTTGGCCAATAGGAAGGAAGTTGAGTCAGAAAAAGAGCATAAAAACAAAGGAACGAAATTATATTGCTAGCTTAGGAAGATTAATTTGGCTATAGCAGAACTTTATTCGCGCAAGCTGTTGCTCTTAAAAATAGATTGATTCTGCAAAGGAGAGAATATATATACACTATGAAAAATCAGGAAGTTTTAATATAAGTTTTTTAAGATTCTGATAGGAATAAATGTAAAAGTTAAAATCGAATTTTTTGTTTTTTAAAATATCTGATTAATAATTGCAAATATTAAATCTGGCGAAAATTCATAGAAATAAAAGTTGTAGATATTATGTCACTAAGTAATATTGCAAAAAAAAAAGAAGAAGAAGATTTTAAATCCATTCAAAAGTTCATGGTTAGAGGTTTGAAGGTGATCAGATACATGTTTTAACAATGGACATTATATGCAGACTGTTTTGAAAATTGAAAAAAAAACCACGTTGGCACATGTGCCTTGCATCAGGCCCACCCTGATTCAATGCACATGTGGACTAATTTGAGGGGAATGAAATTAATTTTGATGATGAAATAAAGATATTTTGATTTATAAACAAATTTCCGATATTTTTTGTATTCAAAGTCTTACTTTTCCAAGTCTCAACTTTGAGAAAAAAGTTTAAATTTAATAATTCATAAGATTAGTCACTTCTCTTAATTATTTTTAAAAACCACTAAATATGACTAATTCTGGACGATCAAACATATGCTTAGCTTAGGATATATTTTTAAAATCTCAATTTCATTCAAGTTTATTTCACTTTTATACAAATAGTTTAGCTTATATATTCAAAAGATCAGACACAGTTGTGGAGACTGGGTTCTTAGACTCCATATATATATATATGTATGGTCTCAATTCATTCAACATTGACTATATTTCTTTAAAGGACGTCGTCTTCAGGCAGAGTATGACATCATGATATAATTTTTATATAAGGAAGATTCTTTTATTAAAAGGTCATATCCACAATTTTGAACATTCAGCAAAACCTACCTTTTTGTTTTTAACTTTACTTAACCTTCGGTGTTTACTGACTTCATTGAGAGGTGACACACTGTATATATTATGGACAACCTGACCTTCCTAAATGTAATTATACGATATTTGACCTCATTATATATAATTACATTAGATATGTATATAATTTCAGATTATAAAACAGACAGCAAACAATGGAACCCCTGTAAAGGTTACTCGTGGAACGTTCCCTATTCGACACCAGATGGTGACAACAATTAAAACAACAACCCCAACAATTACAACATCTACAACAACAGCCACTTCAACAACAACCACGACAGTTGTCAAAGTGGTTGTATTAGAACAATTATTTGACTGATCCTAGTGATGTTACTAATGAAGCGAATCCAAACCAGAATCATGAGTACAAACCTATCAAAAACCCCTTTTGCACGTCCCCAAAACATGGCAATTACACTTTTTACGACTTTTTACACATCTATATTACTCCTATACATATAATAAGTAACTTACATGTAATTTGAAATGTTCCAACATGAAAAAAAAAAATCGTTTGAAAAATTGTAAAAATACATCATTTTTACACCTCTATAATAATAAACGTAATCATAGTACATACATATAGTTTAAATATTATGTATGTAGTACATATATGTATGTAGTTTGACTTAAAAATCTGTGTTATTATATCAGGTTTATGTGTGTACTTATATAATTATAGGTGCTCAAAGTCTTTGCCAAAAATTTATTTTAAATCTGTTATTATTATTGTTATTATTACTATTACGATTGGGTGAATCCTCTTTGAAAGTCGTTACAATTCTTTAAAATTATTCTTCCATTTGTTTTCCTTACCTTAATGTTGAAGGAATGATAAATTGTAGCAATTTAAGAAAAATATCACTTCTAGCAAAGAAAATGATTGAATTATTGTCTTGTAAAAAAAATTATTCTTTTGAAGAATACTATAATTTTCATGTTCTATGCATGTATTGTGTTGTCAATTCACTCTTTTGTAAATTGAGAATAATGGCGTACATATATATATTGTCGAGTGTACAAGTTGTAACTTGTACTAACGAGCAGCAAATTGTACAAGCTGAAATTTCCACGTCTCAACACGTAAAATTTAATAGAAAATGGTCTTTAATTACTAACTATTTTATTTTATTAATATTTAGCTCCTACATTAAATAAATTTATAATTTTTGGGACTTATCATGAACCAATAATATCATGTGTAAAAAAAAAATTTTTTTTTCAATCAACTGTTTATGAGACATGAGCATTTTATTAAAGGGCTCCACTCTATCAAATTTCTAGGTGCTCCTTTTTTTCTTTCTAACTTCAAAAGCATTTAAGGTAGACCCTTGAATTTTTGTCTTGGGCAATTTTATTTTTTTATTTTAATAAAGAAAAAATTGGATTAATCATTGTCAATTTTGATTGACCATAAATAAAAAATGTAGCCTAAATGAAACTTGGACATGTTTTATGTTCAGAATGAGTCTTCAAATTTTAATTAATTTTTAAGGAAAAAAAAATAGACAAAACTTCAAAATAACAAATTTATTTATTAAATTGAGCTTTCTTAGATTTTGCAAGGGTGACTCAATGCTCCCTAAACCATTTGATAAAAGCTTTATTGTGCATCATACCCCTAGTATAAAAAATACATTATTATAGATCCAAGTTTTTATAATTGATAAAATGTACAGTCTGTTGCAGAAGCTAAGAACTTGTCAGAATAAATTTAAAAATATATGTTCATATATATATGTATATATCTTTAAAAATCAAGAATCACATAGCCTTTTTAAATATCAATTACTTTCCTTACTGCGTTTTGAAAGATAAAGAAAGGTTTATATAATTCAATCCTAAATGACAGAGTTAAGGGGTTATTTTTTTTTTGTATTCTTATGATTTAAATCAATCATTCAATTCCATTGTTGTTCTCAAAAGTGATTTTCCTATTTAACTTCTGAACAAGACATTTTTGATTGTCAAACGTATTATCCTATGCTTGAATGACTCTTTTTTTCAATTTCGCTTTCTTGTTTGATTTCATTGTTATTCTATGACTGACTGTTTTTTTATCTACATACAAATATAAACAAGTTTGTATGTTGTATTGTGTTTACCTTACAATATCAATTGAGGACAGTATTATTTGATCTGATTTTGAAGTCAAGTGAAGAAGAAAGAATAAGAAAAAAAAATCACAAATATCTTACAAAAAGTAGTGCGTACCAAAGTTTAAAAAATATGAGATATCTTTAGTTGAACTTCTACTTTAAAAAATACTGAAACTTCTCTTGGATAATCACTTTAATCATTAAATCAAAGAGATTTGTGCACTGTTCAACTCCAGCCGATTCGCATTCATCTTTAGGGAATATGAATTAGATGGATCTGACTGTTATGAATGTTTCATAATCACAGCTGGTTTTGATGGTTTCAGATAGGTTAAATTATTTGTCAATAATATTTTGTTCATATATTTTGAGTTTCAAACAAAAACCATATTTTTTACTTTGTTGAATATGTTATATTTTGTCGCAGCATTTGTGGGAGGCTTTATGTTTCTCCTTTAGTTGGTAGAAAAGTGCAGCTAAATCGCATTAAATGCTTACAAAAGTTGATGGCGACAATGTTACAGCTGATAAATTATATAAGGAATGGTTTCGACGTTTCAAGAATGATGATTGCGGCGTTGAAGAAATGCTTCGCTTTGAGCAGCCAAAAAAAAATGAAAACAAACAATTGGAGGCATTAACCGATGAAGATCCAAGTCAAACGCAAAAGGAGCTGCCAAAATCATTGGGAATTAGGCAATAAGCCGTTTACACACAATTGAAATCCATTATTTACAGGGAAAAACCATATAAAAAAATCTTAACTAATTTGTACTTCCGACATTTGACCAACATTCAAAACATTTGTTTTTATGTTTTTATCATATGTAAATTTTTTCGCTACTCTTTTCCACCTTCATCGAGAGCAGGACTTTGAGGATCAAGGCCACGATGATATCAAAACTTTCAGGGATAGAGACCAGGTCAAAACAAGAAGGAAAGCATTGTTCTTGTTTTATTTTTTAGCAAAGAAAAATTATATTTCTTTGGTCTTGACACCAAAATCAAGACTTTAAATAGTTCAAGACCAAACGAGATCAAGACTGATCTCATTAATCTGTCAATCTGTTGGCTGACTTTGAACTAACTGATTTGGAGAAATGTTTTATATCTTTGTGAGAGAAAAGGTTTAGAGATTTATTAAAGATCACATTGTGTCCACCTTTACTACTAAAAAGGGATCCTCGGTCCATTTGTCAACCCTTCTTTTTTTCAAATATAAATCTATGCATCAAAAATTCAAAATCAGTTGGTAATTATTCAATTATGTATATGGACATTTACAGCTACTCAATAGTTAATTAGAGTTCAATTTTTATACGTATTATAAGTAGGAAAATACTTTTTAGCAAATTCTCTTTTTCATCAAAACTGTGTGTGTGACTCTTGATAATGTTTTTGAGAGGGAATTTCAAAAAATAAATGATATTTTTATCCCCTTTTTCAAAAAAAGAAAAAAAAAAGCTTTCAAATCACGAAGAAGGGTGGGGGAAGAGGATATTCGATTTCACTTGTTTTATCCAATCTTGACTCATTTTCTTTTTTGTCTGCGTCTTGTTTTGTTTTGAAAAAACAAAACAAACATACGTATATTGTTATATCACTGTGTACAAAATCCCAATTGGAACAAAACGAATGTGCATATTGAAATACATATATAATCCCTGTTTACCACAAACTTTGAGCTACATCTCTTCTCTATTAAACCCTGTTTACAATTATGATGTTTCTCTTATCATATATCAATATGTAGCTACAAAATTGCCTCAAGTCAGCAATGAAAACAATATGTCCAATGATACAGAAACTATGGGAGCTTTATGTACAGACATTTTTGTGATCCAATTGGATCACACAGAGGAGAAACATAGATGAACTCATACTGAATATGTATATATACTTCCTTAAGAAAAGTATTATTTTTTATTCTTTCAAATCGTAGGGACTTTTGACAAGTTCTTTTTTAATTTTTCCTTTATATTATTCAACATGCTTTAGTTATTAAATGTAGCAAAACCTTTCATAAATGATTATTTTTCTTGCCTTTGTATTGACATGGTATGCACATTTAGTAGTTCTCTTATTGAATTAGCCATATTTTGTGTCTCCTCTAAAAATATGATAAATTAAGTGTAAAAAGTTATAAATTTAATTTGGTTAGAGGTATTTTTAAAGTCCATTTGGTGTTTGTATATACATATATTATAGAATTGTAACTTATGAGCCATTTAACTTAAAAGTTTCTTGACTTACGAGCCATAATTATACCGTTTTTTTGTTTTGTTTTTGTATTAAATCACGAGTTTTATTTGAATTATGAGGCGGGAATGAAACCAGTTTATTTTAAATTATTGCATTATGTATGTTTTTATTTATTTAATTTATTAATCTGCCAACTGTATTGTATTTTAGAAGTATTTTTCTCATTTAAAAACATATACTATAACAAAGATTGGGGTGGGTCCATTTGGGGAAAGGGGGAAGGGAGAGTTGAAATGATTCAATAAAATCTACAAAAATTGGGGAAATTATTGATTTGATAAATTATGAGTAAATAAGGGTTTACACTAGAAATTGGGATAATTTTGGAATTTGATTTGAGATTGTTTCTTATATATTTTGTTACTGCATTGCCTCAATTTGTTTAAGTAAAATTGAACTGAGCCTAATTGTAAATAATTTATCTTGAAATATAATGTTCACAATTAACCGTTCTTCCAAGTTCAAACCATGTTGTACCTTCCAATAATAAAACATACTTTTAATCCAAATAAAATTCACATTCCTTTCAAGCATTTACTAAAAACTTTATAACGTCTATTAATAGCTTCAAATATCCCTTGAAAAGTCAATTTGAATTTGGATATTTATCTTAATGCAATGTTTTATAAGCATGAATATGGACTTATACATATAGGCATCATCTTTTAAAGACAGGTAAGTGAACTTCTACAAGACTCAAAGAGCTCACGTCACAAATTCAGATTCTACAAACTGCCCTTCACATTAAACACACTAATTACCTCATCATCACACTCTGAAAAAAACGAAAATAAAAAAACAATAAAATAATTATTTTATTGTTATTATTATTATTGAACCGTTTGATAATAATTTCAGAGCCACGCATGTCACTTTATCAAAGAAAGAAGAGGATGATGCTCTTACGAGAGAGGAAGAAGAAAACAAGAAAAAAGAAAGAAAATAATAATAATAACAAAAAAAAAAAAAGTAGGAGGGTAACCTTAGCTGATGAAGATTAGAAGGGACATAAATTATAGCTGAAAGAATAAACACCTCACGTGGGGTGATGATGATGATGAAATTAAGGGGTCTTCGTATTTTGTTTACTCACTCAATTCCTTCCCTATGGCCATTTTGTTATTATTATTATTATTGGTTAAATTATGTCAAGAAAAAAAAAAAAAGAAATCGAGACATTTCACCTTGAGGCTCCTGACTTACAGAAGCATGGTGGATCCTCCCGAATCCCTCCCTTAGCATCACGACTAATTATAATTATTACAATAAGAGCGCAAAACAAGAGACATATATTTAAAATTACATAATAAGACTATCAACACAACCTTTCATTTACTTGTTATTTAGACTGATCCCAAGATTTTGACTCGTCCGATCAAGGGCTACGGGACAGTATTAGTTGTGTGAGCAATTATTCAACTGTTACGTCACATTTAGTTACTTATTTGATCAAGAATAAAAATATTTTTTTGATGTTTTTTTTAAGAATATGTCAGACTAAATCGCATTTCATGAGACGTAGCATTGAGCACAGGGGTGCTAATTCCTTGTACAAGAAAACAATTAATACAAAAATTCTAAAAGAAAGAAAATTAAATAAAACATCTTGAACAAGACGAAACATTTCGTTTCGTCACATTTAACTTTGTTAGATTTCGTGACGAAAATAAAAGTCTTGTTTTAGTCAGTGTTACTCATTTAAAAATAGTTTGCTTTTTCAATCCAGTCTATTCCATTAAAAAAAATCGTTCATCACGGAATATATTTTGTCACTTTTCTGGGGTCTACATATTTTCTTAATTTCAGATTGTTTGTTAAATACTCAATAGACTTCCCATTATCTCTAACAAACAACTCAGTTTTCATCCGAATGATCCATCAGGTTCGGCCCTATTTATTCGTAATATTTCACACATTTTGGGCAATGGAATGACTGTTACTTGCACAATCAGTGCTGAGAGTTTAGAGTCTGCCTACTTATAATGAGGAGAATAAAACCATGATTGAAATTTCACGGGATCAATTGATAACTGAGTAGGGCATTTGATAACATGTCTAAATAAAAATTACTTGAAGTCGATCAATACGGTTTTTTTAAGGACAATTATCAATTTTTAACATCTACATATTATTCAAATCAATAACCCCATACAGATAGCTCTAATATTTTGACAAATGTTAATGTTAATATTTAAATTACTAACTAACGAAATGTTAGTTGTTACTATGTCATTTTCAATTGTTATACGTACATTGTATCTCATCTTTTACTCTGAACGTGATTTTATGACTATATTTTTATATTTTGAATACTTTTATATTATATTATCGATGTTTAATCAAAGTATTATGCTTTTAAAAAAAGAATTAAGTAGAGTGTATCATTGTTTAGTTAATAAATGTGCTGTGATACACCACACAATTGTGTCATGTTTAAATAGGGAAATAAATTAAATGGTATACAATACAAGTGTACATACATATATTTGCTTCTGAATAAATGTCCTTATCCTATACACCTACAAAATAAAAAGTATTCTGTGTATTTTAAGCCCTAAATAGTTCCAAATACTAATATTTGGTCTAGTAAAAAGAAATCCATTATTTTTGCAAGGGATGGATTTAGTTATATCTATCTCGCCTTATATAAGTGCGATTATATTACGCTAGATGGCGTTAGAAAGATAAGATTTCGTACTAAAGAAACTTCTGGAGCGGATTTGTGGTTCCTGGACTCAGTAGTGTTTGAGTGTGTGTCAAAGATGAACACCAGCAAGAAGAAGATATGTTATATTCACCAATTTTTCTTCGATAAAGGCGAAAACGGCAGTTGGGCAGCTGAAAATGGGAAAAGTGTTTATGGTCCCTATACTGTTACAGCCAATCATGCACAATTTTGGTTTTGTCGATTTCGTTCCAGTAATTTTGATGTGGAAGACGCACCACGCTCTGGAAGGCCAATTGTCGAAAATGTCGATAAAATAATGGAAATCGTCGAGTCTGACCGTTATGTAAGGTCTATTTCTTATGCATCCGCCTTAGAGTCCGGATCTCACACCAAGTGATTACCACCTGTTCTTGTCTATGGCAGATGATTTGCATGGTAAAAACGTCGCCTCAAGAGAAGCTAATAGACTGTCCCAGTTTTTCCCCAGTAGGGTTTCTATGAAAGAGGCATAATGAAATTACCTTCAAAATGACAACAAGTTATGAAACAAAACGGTGCATATTTAACCAAAAATTGAATAATTCTAACTATGCTAAATAAAGCCTTCAATTTCATACAAAAAAAATGGATTTCTATTTACTGGACCAAATATTATCAGTAGTTTTCTCAGTTTAAGAGTTGAAGAATTATGTAAAATAGAAGAATTTTTTTTATTAAGTATCTATGTACCAAATACGTTTCAACAACCATTGTTGATAAATATATATAAAAAACCCAATATATTTGGGGGCTTATTCATATTTACCACACCATGGATCACACTACATGAGTCAAGTGCTCACAGCCTGTGACCCATGTGGACAAATATTAAATATATACTATGTAAATAACCATAACAATACTTAACAGATCTAATTGAAAGATGAACATCCATCAAAAATGTATACAAAAATACATTGTGGGATCTACAACTAATTGCAACTAAGTCAATCGATAGTGTATAAGCTACAACTTGTATCAAATCCCAACAAACTTATGCATACTTTATTATCATGGATTTATGAGATCATCATAGAGATAAGTTTGAAGGGCTTATTTCAGTTTGATACAAATTATCTTTGAAGACAAGTATTCTTTTTTTTTCTTCCTTTTCTTTTAGAAAATAGTTAGTAGCTAGAAACTTGGGGGGAATAAGGAATGATAAATCATATAACAATATATTATATTTTCTTTTCTTTTCTATTCTTTTCTTGATAAGTAAGATCATAAATTAAGAATGAGTGTCCCACCTGCAACAACACACTCTATCATAACTTTCATTTCAAGGAGCCATTATTTTAGGGGGTCAATATTAAGAGGGGTATGAGTACTATTAATTAATACTAACAGAGAGAGAGATGGAAATGATGAGAATAAATTATTGAGTACTTTTTTTTTTTTTTTTTGAATGGGTCTATATGTCAGGTACCATACAAAAATGACTTGGAAAATGAAAAAAAAAAAAAAAAAATTAGGATGAAAAAAATATAACTTTAATTTATAAATATTTAAGTAGGTTTTTTTTATTATTATTATTATTTTTGAAATAAAATCACCAAAAGGGTGTTTTTTAGTTAGACTTTTGATAAAAAAAAAAAAAGAAAAAAAAAAGAATCACCTCCCTCAACTAAAAGCCATAATGAGATTTTTTTTTAAAGAAAAATAAAAAAAAAAAAGGTTAAAAGCTGTTGAAATATTGATGGTTTTTTTATTTTTTTTTTGTTTTTCTTGTTATTATTATTTTCTAAGGTCCAGGACTGTTTTGTGTATGTGTTTTTTTTTTTTTTTTGAGTTCCTACTACTACTAATACTACCAAACTATTATCATTTAGAAGAAGAAGTCGTCTCTAATGAAATCAGTTGGAGACCTTATGAAATATTAAACAGAAGTAAAGTCCATTACAGGGTCACGTCACTTTTTTTTTTTTTTTTAATATTTGATTAGAGGGAAATCCTTATGATGAGGAAGAAAGAGAGAGAGAGAGAGGAACAAAGATCCTTATTTTATAGGAGCTCCGTCCGTCCATGGGTTCTTCACTTAAATAAATACATGCTCCGTAATTGAATTTTCTGTACATTTTGTTTTACAAATACATAATATATTTATGTATATATGTATATATATATATATAGCTTCAACAAAGAGGATATAGAAAATAGGAAGCAATAAACTAAAAATATATTTTATGGAAAAAAGTGGGAGCAGAGCTCTGACGAACCTTATTAAGTCAGGAGCTGCACCAAAAATCGGTGATTTTTTTGTGTATCATTTGTTTGTAGTAGATAAGTTGTAAAATAATTGTCAATATTTGTCAACTGATTTTGAATTGATTTTGGTAACATTTTCCCTCTTTCCCTTATTTTTTAACCTTTTCCACATTTGCTCTCTCTCTCTCTCTCTCTTTCTAATTTGAAACAGGCTAGAGTCATAATTGTATGTGGATTTCATGTACTTATTATGATATACAGTCTACAAAGTTTCTCCCTTTGTAACAAATATATATATATATATATGTAAAAATATTACACAGGCTAGGAATTAGAAATATTTGGGATTTGATTCAAGGGCCTCCTCCTTTTGAATAGCCATAAAAAGATGTTTGTGCAATTTCCTTTTTATAAAAATGTGTATTTCCTTTACCGAACAAAGTCTCACATTTTAGAGATTAGTAGCTAAACTATGGCTACAAAGCCATGTATCGTGAAAAAAAAAAGAGACCATATTCATATAAATATGGTGCTGAGATACTTGTCATTGACTCTTAATTATATAGTTGGAGATATTTGTTGTTCTAAACACAGATTTGTTTCGGGAGCCATCACTTGAATTGTCATGGAAACGTATTGCTGTAGATTCTTCTTTTGAGGCACGAGGTTTGTATTCCTTTTATAAATAACCTTTATCCACACAAAATCTCCATTTTTTTTAATGATAGACTAAGTTGATTGCTATAAAATAACAGATAGAACGCTTAGTAGGTGTAAAATCAAAAAGAGGGCTAAACAATTGGGAAAAAGTATAAATTTGGCCTAGGAGTCGATAATATTTGAATACCCATGGAAATATTCATATTCTCATATTTTCATTCAAAAAACAAAAGAAACTTCATTTTTTTTTAGAAATAAAAAAATATGATGATATTTCCTCAACAACTATATATATATATATATATATATATATATATATATATATATATATATATATATATATACAAGGAGTAGTGCACAATTATGAAAAAAAACCACATTGTAAGGTTGCGTGATATTTTTATGAGGCTTCGTAATTTGTTTATTTACATTGAAGTTTGTGACATTTATCTTGTATTTTTTAGAGAGCCACCTTATTTTTTGTTTGTTTATATATCTATGCACACACACATATATGTATATATATATATATGTCTGCATTGATGCCGAAGGTGGTTATTTAATACTTAACATTTAAAAGGAAAAATAAAACCGGGAGGAGAAGAAAATGAAGAACACATATAAATTAAACATTTTCCGGAGGCAGAATTGTATGTATGTATGTATTTGTTTATTTTTTAATTGCAGAGATTAGTGACGTTTAAGGAGAGTAATTGCAAGAAGAAGAAAAAAAATTGGAGGATTTAATGGTATATTAAATTAAGTTTATGAGTAGATGAAAAGCAATTATAATTGATGTATTTAATTGTATTTAAAAATATTATTAATATTTTTTTTTTTTTCACTTACAAAGCTTCATCCATAATTATTCCAATGTACAAATGTATCCCCACATTATTAGATCATCAATGTGAAAGTAGATTAAAAAATAAAAAAAGAAAATCTGTTTGTTGAGATTATCCAATTTCCTATTTATTTTCTGCCAATACGGTTTTAATTACAAATAACATTAAAAAAAAAAATCAGGGGTCGTTTGCTCCTTGTTTGCTCTCTCAAAATACAATTATTATTATTTTTGTATTATTATTATTATTATTATTATTATCCAGTCCATGTTTTCGTTTTAAACTACTACATCAATAACAAAATGCACACACATATACATTTATACAGTTTAACCTAAAGAAACGTGAATGTCAAGGCCGCAATTACATAGGAAAATAATATATATATAAAAAAAAAGCCTCATATTCTATGTATATTTGAACTTAACATGAGCTTGTAAAAAAAAAAAAATTGAAGAGATTGTGAGATGTTTAAATACGTAGAGTAAAAGTTTGATAACTCAAATTTAAAAGGGGATCCTTTTTATTTTCATAGTACTTTGGATAATTAATTTTATGAATTAATTATTGGAAGGAGATTCAGGTCAAATTTTAATTTATGTATGAATCAAACATGGCCTGAAATTGGCCTAAATAAGCCAATAAATATGATAATTTAATTCGAGTTCTAATAAAAAAAGTAAAATATTTTACGTAAACGCAATAAAAGGGCTTTTAGGGTCGAGATATCCAATTTATTTATCTTTTAAAATAAGTAACATAATAGCACTATGGTATGTAGAAGAATTCTGGCCTCTCTCAGCAACCAAGGATGATATAATGAGAACACATATGAAGGAATGAAGTTCGTGTGAAAGACACGAGTGAAAACAAGGAATTTTCTTTTAGAAGGGAAAAAACAGCAGAATTTAATCAGGGGTTGACAACAGGTGATGATGATTACAAAGGCTAGAAATGCACGTAGATTCCAATAGTATGGATCCCTTTAGGGACGAACACAACTCATATTTATTTATATTTATCAGCTGTTGATTCCCTTACTTTTGTCTCTAATTAGTGTTTTGCTTATATGATCCCCTCAGTTTGATTTAGCTCTTGCTGACCTTTGAATACTCCCAGGGTTAAATAGAAAATAGTCCAACTGTAAGAAAGAATGACTTGTTAAGGCCCAACTACCGACTCCTTTCAGGGCTTTTTTTTAATGTCATTTTATATTGGAATGGCTAAGGAAAAGATGATTGAATGGCCATGCGTTTTACCATCAATAGAAAAAGAACATGTTCTTTAGTTCCTTGTTATCAATGTATGTACTACTATGAGCAAAAAAATACCAGGAAACTCTAATAAGGGGATAAATGTGCTTGTTTTTTAAGTTGGCACGCCAGTCACTGACTTTTCTACCAAATTACACGTTAAAATATTCATGTGTGTTTGAGATACTCGTCGTCCTTTTGTGAAGGATCAAAAAAATATAGAGAAATGAATCAAATGGTACCTTTTGGGTTGGAGTGTGTCTCAGTTCCCATGTGATCAGACATATTTTGAGTTGGAAAAGGTCAAAAAAGATACAAAAATACAGTAATTAGTATATAAAAAGTCAATAACCTTATGTATGACTATATGTATATGTATCCTATATTAAGTAAAACACGTCATGTCACAAGACTCCCTCATAATAATAATATGTGTTCATACTATGTAGTCCAACAACTGATAATATTTGAAGGAGTTATAAACATGATCCCGAGTTCATAAAATAGCAAGTGCAAATCGCCTTTTTTACGAGCCAGTCATCATCCTATCTTAATAGACATCTCTCCAGATACCTACACGAAATTTTTTTTATTGCTCCTAAGGCAACAACAGCATTTATTCCCTCCATCTATCTAGTACATATGACGACCAATAAAATAGAAATATATATTCACGTGCAAATATACTTATATATATATATATATATATTCAAATGAGAACGTTCATTATTATTATTATTATTATTATACTCATCGTGACGTCATACTAATAAATAACGAGTTCATAAACATAAAAAACTTGAACTAAATAGACAATTCACGATGGATGATAGAGCTATTTGGCAGTTTTTTATAATCTTTTTTGAGTCTTCCCATTTTATCGTGATGAAAAGGGATCTATTCATGAGGGGGCATCACAAGGAGCTTTGCATAGGCTCACTAAAGGCTCACCCATATGTACTTCATGAACAACATTAGTTGGGGATATCAAATCTGTGTTCCACATCCACATAGTAATTGTAAATATTTTATAATGATAACAGTCGTCAAGAGTCAAAAATCCTAAGGGGTATAAGTATAATAAAAGTTATTAAGTTTTGCATGTTGATTTCAAATCTGTTATTCATTCATCTAAATGTGGTAATTTTACTTCAAATTCGAGAAAAAATTCGATAGAAATCAAAGGCTCACAGTAGAGCTTCTGTACACGAAATACTACAGTAGTATACTTTTAGTAGCTCTACCCCAAGTCTTTGACTTTTAGCGAATTTTTGCTCGAAATTGAAGTAAAATTTACACCATTTAATGGACAATTTCTTTTTAATTAAGGATTCTTATCGGGCAACTGAGATATTGTTTGAAAGCTGCGGGTCTAAGCTCTTTAATGCATTCCTTATTATTCATTTTATGTAACATTCAAGGAATTACTTAAGTACAAACGTTTTGGCCAACTTTTGGGCCTACTCCGGTACCCTACGCCACTAAGAGTCCCTTTAACTCAATACAAAGACTGGAAATGGAATTTGCATTAAATACACTAGCGAATCAACATTTTTTAATGCACAAAATTTGTATCCTTCTAGGCTTAAATTGAAGTTGAAATTGGAAATTGGACCAAAAAAGCTAAAAAAAGTAAGATTTCTCGAAAACTGTTGGAGTCTGAAAAGTGCAAAACTGAATAACTTTTATTATACTTATACCCCTTACGATTTTTGACATTCCAAATTTGTTGATCTGTTTTGTCAATGATTTCCTGGTACAGTAATTGAAAGACACTTTTTTTTGCAAGTAAATATGTATTTTGAAAACTGAATATCTGTTTTCTGTCATTCGGACAGTGTCTGTAATTGGAAGCAAGAGTCCTTAGTTTTATAGCTTAATCGAAAAAATCAAATTATATATTATTAGATCAGGGGTGTCAAACATATATGATTGATTGAAAAATACATTATTCTTAATGAACATTGATGAATGAATCAAACTTAAACTCTTTCTAATAAAACCACTAAGACTAAATATTTTGCCTGATCTTAGCCCATTGGAGATAATACTGAATAAAATGGGTTAGGCACCTATGCCCTAGACCATGACACTATTTTCAGAACCCATCAGCTTCTAGTTACTTGAGACATGTTACCATTGAAAACGTGTAAATTTAATTCCAGAGGCCTGGAGTTTTGTTTAAGGAACACTTCTTCGAAAATGACAAAACGAATGTTTAGAAATGATGTAAAACGTCTAAAAATCATATTTACACAACTGGTATATTGTTGATAAATAAAGTACAAGGATTGAACTTCCTTTTTTAATTGATCAATATATTTGTAATGAATATTCTACAGGAATTTTCCGCTCCCGAACGATTGGTTCAATCGTATTACTTTATGAAACATAAATATACCATTTTTTAGTAGGCGCCAATTTTGTTGGATGATAAAATGATCGCTTTGGATCTGTGCCTCTAAACTATTAGATCCCATTTACATATAAGTAGGGTGAACGGGATTGTTTGTCATTTATTATATTTATAGAGTATTAATTTAATTTGACAAATTAATTATTTAATTATTATTCATTTATAAACTGTCTCATAGCCAAATAAATTTGAAGAAGAATTCATAATGTGGTCATCATCATTTCGTCACATTGTGCCATAGCTTTAATTCTTCCATAGTGTGGAATTATTCTTCATTTAACGTTCAGATCACTACTGCTAAAGGGAAAAAAAGTAAAAAATCGACAGCTGAAGAGAAAATAGATAGATTGTGTATTTTTTTATATACCATGTTAGGGAGATAACACCATGACCTATGATGTAAGTAATAACATGAATTTGATTAATTAGTTTGAATAATAGCTAGACGTGCTGTGTTACAAGAAATGTTTTCTAAACAAAATCTATGAGATTCTAATTCACTCTTTTGATAAAAAATTGTTTGGGATAAGAAAATTCTTTATATATATATATATTTAAACTACTTTTAAACCTTTTTTTTTTTTGCATAATACATATCTTTAAATTTCCCTCATCAGTTGCCAACGTTTTAATTGATTTTATGCAAAAAATAAAAACTTGAAATGATATATGAATGTTAGAAGGAAGATGTAATATATAAATGTAAGCATGTTGTATCTCTAAGTGTGTATTATTCATACTCCAATTTTAGTATGTGTACTGCCGAAGCAAGTACAATTATTCATACTCATGATCACATTGAAATGTGCTCTCTGTATGATGGATACATAACTAATTAAATTGCAAATATCTATTTGTATAAAACAAACAACATTTGCACCTCCTCCTCCTCCTTTGTACTCCTAAATAGTAAATGTTAATTATAGCTCATATCACGATAAGGATCTGCACTATAATTACCCTCTATGTATATATGTACATATTATTTGCAACTGTAGAAGCTCGTTAATAAATGATACGAACAGGTTGTCAATTACGAATGTGAAAAAAAAAGAAAAAAAAAGATATTACGAAACATTCTGGGTGTTGATATGGAGCATTTAGTTGTATCAACATGGAGTGACAAACAAGGAAATGTCATGTCTCTGACTAGTAGATAAATTGGTAGTAGGTACATTCAACTGTTTAAATTTAGAGACATATGTAGTCAAAAGTCCTTGCAATGAATTACGTAAGTGGTGGGAGATATTGTTTTTTTATGTTTAGAATATTGAACTGTTTTCATGTTCGAATGGACTTCAATAACTGACTCACCCAATACACTTGTAATGTACATATACATAATACCTCAGATACCTTGTGTTTTGAACACCCCGTTTTTAATTTGTATCATGTTTATGATTGATAAAAAGTTTTTTGGCTCCCTCAAAAGAACATGGGTTAGGACAGGGGTTAGGACATACGGCCCGCAAGGAGGTTTAATCAGGCCCGCAGGATAATTTGATGGTTGAAAAAATACATAAAGACATGGATTAAATTTTTTAATTGAATTTAATTCATGAATTACCCGCTAGGGGTGCATGTTAGTCTTCCTTTATAAGTCTCATGTAGGTAATCTCATATAGAGTTCATTATTATAATTTTCGATTTTCTAGTTACTTAAAGATTGGTCAATTTTGTGAAATGTTTTGTAAAAGTGTTGTTTAATATACTTTTAGTTACATTTAACAATGCCCTTGTTCTTCTTTAAATCAAAACAAAAGGAAGACTTGATATTTTGGTTATTTATAGCTAAGATTGCTATAATTTTAATGGTCCGGCCCACAACGTCTACCTGGGGGTCGTATGTGGCCCGCTATGTGAAATGAGTTTGACACCCCTGGGTTAGGATATTTATTAGAAGAGGGGGCTCCATGGAACGTAAGGGATTGCTTAACGTACCGTGTTATGAAAAAACCTTCTAAGAGTAATTTCGGGGCTCCATGAAAACCATTCGAATAGTTTTCATGGAACCCCGAAATTTCTCTTGGAAGGTTTTTATACCCTAAATAAAGTTGGGTATTTTGCTTCGAAAAAAATTTGCAAGTCTCTGAAATGAAGCACTGATTATAAATAAATAATTAATTAAACTATTCAGCTTCTTGTAATGAAACACTTACATTCATCCCTGACATCCAATGTAAGGTAATTTTATTTTTAATAAGAAACAAGCTCTATATAGATCAGTGATGGATTACAAACACCTTCTTGACCCGGATGATGTTTGTAGTCGGGTTTTATATCTTATAATGATATAATATGTGAATTGACAAATTATTATGTAATGGGCCCCATTAAGAAAAAACAGGTAGTATGTAGTAAGTCATCATTCAATAAATTGATTAATTATATGAAACTAAGAGCTAAGAGCTTCCTTGGCATTCATGTATCTCTTTTTTTCGGTAGAAAACAAATCATATTTCTTTTAAGTAAAACTTTTATTTTAACTTGACAAAGAGTTTAAAACGCTTAAAATCATTTAAAATCTCGTTAATTTCAATTACTCAACTAAATAATATGACTAAAAGTCAAAACCTACTCAATAAACTCTCATACATCATCTGTTTATTACAAAAAAAAAATACACGTTAGATCATTGTAACGTTGTTGTTTTTTTTTAAATATATATTTAGGTATTTTTAATAGCTTTTATTGTCTTGAAACAGTTTGGTCACACGTATTTGCTATTTAAAAGATGGCTTCTTTATTTATTAACCAATCAAATTTGAATAAACATAATCATCACCTCAAAACCATTCACATGAATAAAATGGATTCTTATTTTAATATGTTAGTATATGATGTACGTAAATAAAGAATCCTCAAACTACGCACATTTAGTAGCGTTTAAGGCAATTTAAATTCAGGAATCAAATACTTCACTTTTGTACAAAAGTAAAAGAAAAAAAAATCTATTTATCACATTTTTCTCCCCTCAGAGCTCAGCAGGAGATATTTCTAGAATGTATTTCAAAAGTAATGTTTATTATGAGCATATAATAGAAACGTAGTAAAAATGGAGGCAATTGTATCTTTAGAGTATTCATATATGTATAGGATATGGCGAGATGAGTGTATTGTTGTAGAGGGGAATGAGTTAGTTAGCAACAAATACACACATGAGACTGACTTCCATGTCTTAGACACGAAAACAACCACAAGAATATAGAAAATTGTACATGCATTGAAGATGCTACTTGGAGAGGGGAAAAAAAAAGGCTTGAGTAATTTGATATGGAAATCATAATAATCATAGGAATACGTAATGAGGGACTTCCTTCTCCCTATAGAAATCCATTTATCAGAGGGTTTTTTTTGTTTTGCAAATACAGTGAACAACAATTGATACACTTAGCCCACCATTCCATCCCCTATAGGTCAGTTATAAATATACATATATGTACATAATTAAGCCAAAGTATGGCCCAAAGGGTGGTAATGCATTGTCTGTATTCACGTGGACAAGGGGTCGTGGGATCATTAGAGAAACAACGGATGTACATTTGACTAAATAATACATATATAAATAGGTAGATCGTGCATTCGTTAAAACCTAGGTTTCGTGAAAAAGGTGAAGTAAACAAAAGGTTCCGTCAAATTTCTTAGAGTTCTCTGAATTCTTATTGCTAAACTCAAGTCTAAACACGTGAAATAAAGAATCATAGAAATATAACAATTGTATACGCATAAGATTTACGACTCCTCTACAGATATTTGACGGTCGTTAAAATTGGTATGCTCATTCCACAGAGTCGTTTTCAGAATGTTGATCTGTCAAACTCAGAATAATACATATTACTAGTCTCTGTAATTAAAAGGAGTAGCTTGGGTGAATGGTGACTGATGTTGGGTAGCATAGATGAATTTAAAATTGTTTTTTTTCTTTCTGGAGGAAAGGTTGAGTGATGTGATGAAAATTGCTGCGTGATACGTATAAGTAAGTACAAAATTCTTTAATTTATAGCCTCTGCTCATAAAATCTAATTTATTCGCTCAACTATTATGTTATTGCTCGTTTACTATTGGCATCAAGTAACTTTATTAATAACAATGATATATATTTTTGCTGTCAATGCACCCAAGTAAGGACTGAATAAAGTTCTAATCATTTCCTAAGTCAAAAAATATCTTATTAAAGTTCCTATAATTACTACTCATTCAGGAGCAAAATTAGTGAAGCATGAGTCAAAAATATGAATTTTAAATTATTTACCTACGACATAAATGAGATCATCAATTTGATTTGTCAAATCCATAGATTTAATTAGTTAGTTACATTAAGCAAACTGCATTACATGATTTTAATGTTTAGTAAAAAATAGGAATCTATGGGTCTCGATAGTTTGGCGTAACTTATCCGAGTCCGTACTTAATGTTTAGAACGCATTTTTATAGGACGCAAAAGCCGTCTGCGATGTAACACATTTTGTTCAATGATGTCATGACTATCAAGGATATCAGCGAGTGACGTCAACATAAATATGTGCCGTCCATCTTTTTGGGATCACCAAAAACACACTGTATTCTCCCTTTAGCTGAATTTCATCATTTGACTCTTTTGATTTAAAGCAACTGACTCTACGTGTTATGACCCCGTAAAGGGTATTATTATTATTATTTTTGATTATGATGTATAAAAAATATATTAAATTGCGCGCCCTTTTTTTTTGAATTATTGAATAATAAACAAGTATTAATGATTGATTTGTATATTGATAGAATTTATAAATGTATATTAGTATATCTCAATAATAACTCTTCCCAATATTAAAAAATTGGCAACAAGGAAATTACAGAAGGGTAGCTACCAGTTGTTTTTCCAAATTTTTCCCTTCACTTCTGTGAGTCGAGGTTGCGAGTGAAGAAAAAAGCTCGACGTGTATAAGTATTTAATAGTTATAGGGAGTATAAATCGTTTAATTAAGACTGCATTAAGAATAATTGAAAACTATTATCATGCATGAAAGACTATTAAGATGTCACTGGACGAAATCAGTTGGGGAAAGAAAGTACCTTAGTATTGTAATTTTAGTAAATAAGGATCTTTAAAATTTAGTAAATTTGCGTCCTAAAGATCAAAACTATTAATTATACTCCTTTATGTTGATTTATCCTACAAAGTTTCTCCAGCGATTGTGCAGCTCTAAGTATGTTGTGTATTTGTAATTGTACCTATTATAAAAAATGCTGCTAATCTAAACTATTAATCTGCCTATTCAAGACGCCAAGCATGCTAGACATTCAAACGACTTGTAGGGTACATAACATCATCAATATTAATGTCATAAATAGCTAGCTGTGTTCCTTCTCCAATTTCTCCCTCTTATTGAGCGATATTAATTATAATTGCAATTTGAGTTTATAAATACAACATCATATATTTTCCTTATCTCTAAATGATTTGTGAATCTTAACCCCCCCACAAAATAAAATGAAATTGGCTCGTAATAATTAAAGTGTGTTTTAAAGATTTATAGTAGGGAATTAGATTCTTTATGAGTACCCATTATAAAACGTTAATACTATAGATAAAAGCATGTACATAATATGTTAAATGCAAAATATATATGTATGTATTTATGTAAGAGACTCCCATGGAAGATTCAATTGCAGTAATTTAACAAAAATTATGAGTATTTTATCGTAATAATTTGAATTGAAAAATTTATAGGATTCCAAAAAAAAAAATTAATTATAGATCCCAAATCCCTTCCTCCCTCCCCCCCCCCCCATCTCTTCTTCAGACTAAATAGGATCATGTGTGTTCAACCTGTACACACATACATATGTAGAGGATCCTAAATTAATTCACGTAACTATATATTATTAAAAAGAATAAAAACTGCTTTTAAAGTACGATAAATTTAACTTTTTTTTTCACTTCTTAAGAGTATGAATATTTTGTAAGATATGTCTAATGATCATATTTATGATTCATAAAAAAAATATTAATTAAAATTCGTTATTTTGTACAGTGTTTACTACATATGTTATATTAAAAATTTAAACTAATTATAATCAGAGCTAAGCAAACGTACACGAGGTCATATTTGAAGGCGAGTCCGACCGAGTCAAGTCTCGAGTCATAACGAGTATATGTAATCTTTTAAAGTCCTAGTTTAATTAGACTTTAGCACAATTCGAGACAGACCGGATCATGAGTGCGAGTCAGTTCTCAGCTCAAATTCAATAATTGCATCAATATTAGTCATATAAAACAATTAATGATGCTTAAATATGTAATGATAATCCTTACTTTTATTTGAAATAAAGGATGTGCAAATTTTACTACACATGTGGCCTTAGGCAAAAATAGATGTGATGAGCCTTTTACTCAAATTAAATTTGAATAATTGAATGTTGAATCTTGTTTTATTTTATTAAATAATTTTTGAAAATCCTTTTCTTTAAAAAAAAAACCAAAAGAACATGAGAATGTAGGGACCATGATTTATACGTTTCATCGCAGAAATGTTTACATCCATTGCCCATTAAATAAGGCCACCCCTAGTATCAAGCCTTTAGCCACTATTTCAAGTCTAAATTTGGAGTTTGAAGTTGTAACTGTTTAATCACTATTTATTAAGAGTAACATGAGACAGACAGTCTGAGTTGTGAGTATGAGTCCTTCAAGATAATGCGTCAAAAACTATATCATACATTTAAAAATATGAATATATTGCAAAAATAGTTATTATAATTTTGAAATAAAGGATGTATTTACGTGAGTCTATTCAAGTTTGAATCCTATCACTTCAAATTTTGTCGCTGTGAGTTAAAATTTAATCTTCTAAACTCGGCATTTAATGAGTCTTAAGTGCAACCCGAGTCCAAATCCTCCTCAGTTGCACTGCTAATTATACTCTGTTTTTTTTTTTAATTTTAATATGTGTTTACATAGAACTTATATATAGACATAATCACTCTATATCAAAATTAATGAGTGTTCATTAATGTGTCTTGCATCAATCAGGTTGTTTGTTTCGTCTTTCTATCACATAAAATACATAAATTTGTCACACTGCATGTTATTCTACCTTTATGGGTAGGTGCATGAATATATTATCAAAAATAGCACGAGTGGGGGTCGAATCAATTTAGAAGTGGGAATATTTATTCTCGGGATTTTCCACAAAAGTATTAATATGCATATATATATATATATACTTAATAACTGTTTAGAAAGCTCGTGACTACTATATTTAGAGATATATGAATATAAATATGTACATATACTTTACACAACAACTATATAATTATGAGTCATTACTATTAATTGATGAGTAATGATGATTAAAGCAATTTCATAGAGTAACAAAAAGTCCGGCTTTTTAACTTAAATAGCTTTGTCATTTTCATTGGAAGTGTTTTATACTACAGAAGTATAGATAAATTCCTCATAGATTAGTTGTAGGACTGTATAGACATTGAGCTCTGAAAATAGAGTATAGGGTATCCTTTTCACTTAAATTACTTTACATGAAAGTAACCCATTGAATTTGTTCACTTAAACTTAAAGTATCTGTCGTGGTTTTTACGTACAAATGCACGATAAAGTTTTATTATTCTTAAGAGCATTCTAACACCAAAATAGCCGAGATTGATGAATGTTGAACTCACCAATTGATGTCTATGATGAATTCATAGAACCATGGGACAGCTTTTCTGTCCAATTCTGAAGCATTTTTAGAAAATTAGAATGGGATTGAACATTATATTAAAGTTATTCGACTGATATACCCTTAGTTTATTGTTTTTTTAGCCGTCAAGGATCTCTTTATATTCAAGATAAAGACATTTTGATACATATGTTAGCATAAAATATTAATAGCATTTAGTCATTTTGCTGTTATATCTGTAAATACAAGGAGATAGATGTGTACCACTTTGTAATAAATTAATTTCAAATCTAAATTAATTTAAAGTTTGATGATACATAACTTGATGCAATACATCGTTTGATGAAAGATTTGATTGCTCTATGCATATGTATAATGTCATCAGATTTAAATTGATACTGATTGCACAGTCAAACCTCTGATTCTTCTTAACCTTTGGAGACGTGAGCAAACTAAGAAAACATTCATAGCTGCTAGAGGACGCATATATATATATATATATATTGAGTATCAAACGTTTAAGTTAGTTAATTAAAAAGTTATCTCATTTCTTGGGAAACTTTATACTAAATTATTTGAAGTGTTACCAATGATAAAAGCAAAGTTTATCCTTATACAAACCTCTGTTTATGTATTCATATCTATAAATAATAGATTGAAAAATTTGACTGATAATAATAAAAATTAATTAATTAATCCCTACTGATGAACGACGACTGAGGTTACCCCTTATTAATGGGCTGTTAAACAAGTAACATAATAAAATATTACATTCTATGACAGATCAAATGTGACTTTACAAAATATAAAAAGAGATTACAAATCTTTTAGAGAAAAATTACACACAAAGGTCATCTTTGTATGTGTTGTACAAGACAAAGATATATGTACTCTGATATCCGTGATATACCATAAAATATAATATAAACATATATATATATATATATCTTATAAATGATATCGACCATAATTTTTTACTTTGGCATAATTCATAAATGTAATTACTTGTAGTGCTTTGAAAAGTAGGATATTATAACTCCTTGAGGTTAGTTGTTTTTGAAGGTGCTGAGAGGAGACGAATATACAAAATAAAATTATAGAGTGAAAATTGAGTTTATTTTTGCTTCATCTCATAATCTACTGCTCAAATATGACAATTTGAAGCAATTGCATCACTAAGTAAAACATCTCTTAATAACTCTAATTTTGGGCTATCAAAAGACATAAAAAACATTGACGTAATTAATTAGTGACAAGTCATAGATTTATGAGCAATTAAATGATGGGAAAAGGACAGTGCAAGGAGAAAAAGAATAGACAAAAACAATTAATTTATGTCTTTTTAAAACATTGATTTTCTTCGAAATGCAAATAATAGCAATTATATTCTAATTATGTGTTATTAAATTATTTATCTTAATTCCGTTTGTTTGAATGAGAGTTTTGACAGGTATCAGCTTGAGGGATCAACATTTCACTCGATAGCATTTAAATATAATATATAATAGAATTAAAACGGCCATTTTGAATTCTTATTTAATAACTTTTAAATAAATTTCTCAAAAAGTTTCAAAAATATCCTTTTTTTTTTACTTACATATTTTGAACAAAACGGATCAAATTTGATCTGAACGAGATATAATTTGAGTGTTTTACAAATTAGGCTTTATCTATTCATACTCTAAAGGAATAATCAGGGATGATTACCTTGCTATAATGACAGGAGAGAGGAAAACGTGAAATTGATAAATCGTTAGTCATTTAAGCAGAGTAGAGACAATAGGATATCTGAAAGATTGAAGATATAATAACTTAAAAAGGAGTTAGAAGTACCTCAATTCTAGAACCGCAACGACTTAGCTGATGAGAAACTGTCGTTGGTAATATTTGTTTCATTAAAATTTTAGATAGATATATATACAAACTATGATTCACCTACTCTTGTATGGTGAAAAATCCGGACTTTCTGCACTGACATAATAATTATAATAATTTGAAATAAAAATATGTAAGCGTCTCTCGTCATATCAAAGTTAGCTATCAACTATGAGCCATCATATTCTTGTACATAAACTTAATTCTAGGTATCAGACCATGGGACTTAAGTCTTATTTAACTGCAACTTTAGAATTGATTCCGACTCGAAGTGAAAATTTTTTACACAGACTTGAAAATAAAATGAAAAAATGACTCATGAACAGCTTTGATTTGTATATGTGCTCTCTCTAAAATACATACCGTATTTTTTGGATTATAAGTCGTAGTTTTACTTATACTCACGTACGACTTATGTCTGAAATTATTAACACATTATTATATCATTTCACATGTTATGTTATCATTATAAAACATGAGGGCGCAAAATGCGATTTATACCCCAGTACAACTATCACAACAAAAACACACTGTATTCTCCCTTTAGCTGATTTTCATCATTTGACTCTTGATTATAAGCAGCTAACTCTACGTGTTATGAACTCAAAAAGGGTATTATTATACAAAATATATTAAATCAAGGATTGCACGCCCTTTTTTTGAATTTTCGAATGCTACGCTACAAGTATTAACGATTGATTTGTATATTTGTAGAATTTATAAATATTATAGTATATCTAAATAATAACTCTGCCCGATATTAAAAAGTTGGCAACAAGGAAAATACAGAAGAGTAGCTAGCAGTTGTTTTTTATCCAAATTTTTCCTTTTCCTTTTGTGAGTCGAGGTTGCGAGTAGACAAAAAAGCTCGACGTGTATGTTTTCCCCTTCTTAGTTATGCATTTTTTGAATGATGCGACGTATAATCCGATAAATACTTACATTATTCCACAATCATTTTTTACAATGGAATACAAATTACTATGTAAATTTTACTCATTACTGTATAATTAATCAATAAAAGTTTGGTCCAGTGTCTTTTTGTTACAAGAAACAAAACAAAACAGTAACAACTAGTCACACACTGGTAACCTCAATTATGAATTATTTCGAATGTTGAATTATCTCTTGTTCAGCTGTAAACAGTTTTGTACTACAAAATGAAGAACAGTCCCCACAGTAATGGGAATAATTGACTAACTACCAAAAGATTTTGAACTATTTTTTCTTACTCTTTTTGAAAGAAAAATTGAGAGAGTCAATTAAGATCACGAGGAATGCAGTTTTCATTCTCTAAAACAGTATTTTACAACCCATGAGAAATAATGTTACGAAGGGATAAAAAGACTCATAAAATATAATATAACTGCATATATTACAGTGTTAAATCACTGAAATGCATCTTTATTTGTCTAACATTACCTTTATTCGGGTCATATACAGTAATGTAAAAAACGGCGATTTTTAAGCGTGCGAGTAGCTTCTCCCCTTGATGACGTCGAAAATGATATGGTAACTATGAAAGCCATTTTATTTGTTGTCGATATAATACTATGACTGTAGCTGTGACAGCCTTGCTCCAGGCTCCAGATAGTTCTTCTTGGACTTATTGTAATTCATTAAACTAAATTGATGTTTTAGAAAGATATTATTCAAATCAAAGTTGTAGATATTACTTTAAATAAACAGGAAATATTCCAAATTTCAAAATCGGCTTATTAGTTTTGGATTTTTTTGCTATTTTTGTTAAAATTTCATTATCTGTATTCATTTATAAGAAAAATAAGTACCTAAATAGTAATCTCTGCTCTGAATATATAATTATCTTCAAGTTTTTAGATTGATAATAATGGTTATTCATTCATTAACAAAATAAAACTTTAAGTTTTTAGATATTTGCATATTTTAAAAACAATGATTGAAAATTTAATAATGATATTTATAATTATTCTACCTTTTCTATAACTCAAGAAAATGGCTGAAAACAGATTAAAAATGCCAGCAAATGAAATATTTTATAGGATAGAAGTATAAATATTTTACTTCAAGCAAATTTGTTTCCATAAAGTCACTTTTTCGAGAGGTATTAACACTGAGAAAGTTTTCAACCAAAATTGAAGGAAAGGTTGTGTGGTATTATCGTAACTTTTATAATAGATAATATAATATACATATAATAAGAATTATTATGTCAAAAAAAAAGGAAAACAGCTTGATGATTTATAAATGATGAAAGAATATTATACAGGGTTTCAACTAACAGGCATTTTGAGAACTACTTGCACGCTTAAAAATCGCCGTTTTTTACATCACTGAGTCACTCATATATGTACGTTCATCCTACTATCATGCAGATAAAAAATAGCCCAACAGTTGAGAAGGAGATGAATGTAATTGATTTATTACAAAATTAATTGAGAGTCTTTTTTCAATTCTTCTTCTTTTTTAATAAGGATGAAAGGTTGCGAGAGATTAAGTCATGATTAAAGGTACAACTAAACGAACTCCAAGGTTCCATAAAACTCTATGAAATTAAAATAAACATTTAGTTTTTACGGTTAGACTATTTATAGTTCGCTTGTACAGTTACTTTTTATACAAAATTTATGTTCATCCATCCCTAAGAAATTAACTAACTTCTATATATATATATATGTATATGTAAGTGTGAGCCACAATTTATTGTAATTGAGTTATGATTACTTTGCTATCTCAAATTACACGTATATAAGTCCTGCTATTTATTACATCGATCAACTCAGCGTGTGTTTCACTAATAATAATAATCATCAGAGTAAGATCAATTCCAATTTGAACAAAAGTACATACATAATTCAATTAGTGAAGAGATATTTTTATTCCGTGTTAGTAAATATGTATCTTATAGTTGTACTATATTATTAATATCATTTACTGATAAATTCAACAAATGATATGGTATAACGGCCATTTAGATAGTGTGAAGATTTCGTATATTCATATATATATATATATATATATAGATATATTCATTTTTTTTTTTGAAAGAAAAATACGATAAAAATGTCTTGATAAACCACTAAAAGAAAAACAAAGACATCATTTATCAAACTGATGATTGATTAAACATATCTATATCTATATGTCTGTATGACGTATGAACGTGCCCAAGTCTTTAGTATTTTTTGTTTAAAGAAACGTTTTTGATTGTGCTGATGTCTTAATTATAGAACTCCCCGATTCATAACGATACTTTGTCAAATAAATGAATTAAGGTAACAAATATTTTTTGATCTACTGCGTTTGTTAATTAAAAATGAATACATCAACTAGAATAATTTGAGAAACAATTGATTAAAAACTCAATGGGGTCAATGATAAGAGTTTCTATGGTCTTAATTCCAGCCACCAACTAGTAAAACAGAGTTTCGATCCAGGATAAGGGGAAATGATTTGCCGTGAAGGGATTCTGTAGAGAAGTTTCCGGGCTCTTAAGATTCAAAGGATTGCAAAATGCATTACTTTTCTCCCATAAACCTGGACATTTTATAAATAATATATAAAAAATCATTAGAACAGGATATAAATAGTCTAATACAGGGGTGTCATACTAATTTTAGATTGCAGGCCACATACAACCCCTAGGTAGACGTCATGGGCCAGACCAATAAATTATGGTATAATTAGCTATAAATAACCAAAATATCATGCCTTCCCTTTAACAAGGACATTGTTAAATTGAACTAAAAATTTATTGAACAACACTTTTACAAAACATTGCACAAAGTTGCACAAACTTTAAGTAACTAGAAAATCGAAAATTATAATAATGAGGACTAACATTGCACCCCCTAGCGGATAATTCATGAATTACATTTCATTAAAAAATTTAATCCATGTCTTTTATGTATTTTTTCCACTTTCAAATTATCCTGTGGGCCTGATTAAACCTCCTTGCGGGCTGTATGTTTGACACCCCTTGTCTAATAGAAGATAATATGTCCGAGTACAAGGGAACGGTTGGTCACCCTACAATAAAGCAATGTTGGTTTTGATCGGTTTATTATATATTATAAATGGAAAGAAACATTAAGGCCCTTAGTCCACCCACTAGTAAAATACCCCTCCATTACGGACTCAACTGTTGACAATCCATTCGAGTTATCATAAAAAATTGAGATTATTAGGTAAAAATATATTTCTAGGTACTCTGCAAAAAGGAACTGGAATCTTTGGTTTCAAGATATCCAAATTAAAGTGCATCGACTTCTACCGTGTATATTTTTCATATGTGCTAAAATCATAATACCATGTGACAGTTGGTAATTTGCATGTAGATACACAAGTTACAACTTGTACATAAAATCATATTGAACATAAATAGTGTGCAATTTGAATCCATAACCAGGGAGGTAGTTTGATATGAAATAAAAATCAAAGAGTTGAGAGATTAATTTTGTATGTGGGGATAAAAATGAGTATCAATACTCTATCCACAAGACTTCAACATGTACATTAGAGTTAGTTTTTTAATTATTTTGCCTCTTAAAATTAGTGTTCTAAACGTTGATTAGTTGAACTTGTGAACAATTCTTACTATTCAATGAATAATAAGTGGCCAGACTGAGGAAACTGAAAAAGGTGACTCCTTAAATCAGATTTGCTTTTTTTAATAATGATTAATTATAAATTGGAAAATAGAACATAAAAGAATACATGAACTCCAAAATAAACTGTATCAAATAATAAACATGTATTTAAAATATATACAAAATTTGAATAAAATTAACTCAAATTATAATATTAATATACATTAGTCTGGCCTATTTTAGGGTCAATCTGTTATTTTGTTTAAACCAAAGGGTTTCCTGCTGCTTATTCATAAAAAATGAGAATTAGAAAGTTATAGCCTTATAAAATTCATTTTTGACAATTCATTTGAAGTTGGAAAAATTGCCTCTTTTGAACGAAAAGTAGCTGTTTTAAAAGGACTTGAGAGATCTAAAATTTAGAACAATAAAGCTCAAAGTTTTCTGAGCCTTCTTTGCTATCTCATTTTTTAATTTTTTTTGTTGTTGCAAGCTAGAAAATGACACCTTTCTATAGTTTTGGGCCTACAAGTTGGCCTATGAGGGTCAAAAATTGGTGTTTACAGTTTTTCTTAAAAAAATACACTAAAGTTTTGAGTACATTTTTTATATTTTATTGCTATTTGTTTGAATTAATTGTATTGCTAGCATCCAGAATCGTTTTGTATATAGATATGATTAATTTTGTTGACATGAGATTCTAATAAATTTATTATTACATTAAATTTAATGAATATTGTTCTTTATTATTTATTCCCTTATTGAACTAGTTTATTTCCATATTGAACTTGAAAAGGTGTACACTGTGGATAAATTTCAAGTCAAAATTTGTACTGGTTGTAATTTTATTGCAGATTTTCTTGTTAACTTTATGCATTTCTTTGAAAAAATATTTTTTTCATAACAATACATACAATGCTTAGTTTCGACTCTTGATCAACTAAATAATTATCAATAATAATGGAAAAAACATCCATTTATGTAATTTCATTCCATACATAGTGTATATCTTGCATAGGAGTACGTGTATCTAAAGAATCCGAATTGTACACGATCGAACTTGTATAAAAATATGAATTGTAAGTATTTTAGAGAGACGGGGATTAGAATTTATTATCTGGAGTTATTAATTCTTCAATTTCAAGTAACCAACTTCTGAAGTTTTGTATTAAACAGTCAGTAAACGTATAAAAAGTGACTGCTGAAGAAGGTTCATTTGTATTAAGCATGGATTATTTTGAGTTGCCACTGACCGGGGATTGCAAGAGTACGCTTAATATAGTGAAAACTGGATATGACCACTTAGTCTCCGGTCACACGTTTAAAACAGGTGATTGTTAGACCAGGTTTGACTGCATTAACAATTAACATGCATATCCCATAGGGCCATTGGTATATTAAGATTTTTTTTCTGGATGTCAATGTGTCTTGTACATATGTATATTACCAAATAAAATAAAAAGTTTTTGTAACGCTCTGCATTTTTTTTTATTTGATTCGTATTTGATAGGTACATGGCGTGATCGTGATCATTTGGTCAAAATAAAAATTTATTGTTAATAAAATCAGCAGTTGATTATATCATGTTACATGTTTTACATTGGTGTGAATTGATGCATTTTATTGCTTATTAAAATATAAATGAGTTCATCTGTTAAATTTGCAGACTCTTGGAAAATTGGTAATTTCATTTAATTGTAAAATTGTTCTTTTTTTTCTTCTTTTTTTTTATTGTCGAATCCATGGTTTGCAGAAATAACTAATTACATACTCATTCAGACATTTTGTAACTAGCTGGGGGATGGGCCTGGAGCAGTGCTAAAGGGATACAAAAAGCTCTTGAATAAAGGATATGGCAAATTATATACATAATTACAATAACTGTTGAAGGGGCAGGTTCATAAATTTCACTTTAAACACTCATCAAACAGGACATAATCAAATATCCTAACATATTATACTTATATATATTTATGGAGGGCTGAAGAACAGAGATGAAGACTCGGACTCGAGTCGCCCAAAAGACGTCTCATTAAACCACAACTTCAAACACGACTCAGACTCGATGTTAAAACCATGAAACTCGACTTGGATTTGATTTTAATGACTTGAGGCTTTATTTGGACCAGTAAAAAATTATTCGTAAACAGCTGCTTTAAATCATTAAAAGGCTCATACGAAAAAAATATGAGTTTGAAAAAATTAAACTGAATGCCACCTAATCCGACTAAAATTCCCATTGGTTGCTAGAACAGGTAGATAAGAGGCCATGGGTCCTGGTTTTTTTTTTTTTGAAAAATACTGACAATGAAAAGTTTTTATGCTTATCGTGTCATTAATATCTGAAGTCATTGTTGTATAATCAGCCCGAACAAACATGCATTGTAAAATATAGGACGAATACTTTTAGTGGATTCGGAAGTATTGATAGAAAAAGTTATATAACTTAAGTCATAAAATGGAGTATAATTTAAACCAAATCGTGAATTAATTATGTAACAATTGTTTATTATATTTGCATGCAATAGTGATTTTATTTACTTATTTCTTATTTAATACAATCTGAATTGACTTGTTTTGAGCTAAAGCATTCTTAATCTAAGGTGACTTTCAAGACTGTTGTTGAGACTCTTCTCATAGGGCTCTGATTAATAAACTCCAATAATTGAGTTTTTCAAAAACTAAAAATTTTATTGGATCAATGATGCAGGATCTGTGCTTTTGAGGAGTAGGGGCCAGTAACAGGGAATTAAGTAATAACTTCTAGAGAGGGGAAAAAATAAATATATATGCATTTTTAGTGATAAGTTAACTAACTTCAAATGTCTTGTAAATTATCAAATTGAGAGTAGTATAGCCACTCTGGTCCAAGTCATTGTACCGCCCCTGAAAAGATATAATATTTAGAGGGGAGGACGAATTAAACCTTGCAGAAATTGCAATGCAATTCATGCACAATGTGCTTTGAAGGACCTAGAAAACAAGACTCGCCATTTGTTACTATCGAATTGAATATTTTATAGTTAATTGTATTCGATAATTAGGGTAAAAAGGTATTTCATGAAAATTATTATTATCTATATTATTTACATTACATAGAATAAGGGATACTTTAGCATAGATAAGTTCACTGATGTGTTAATTATATTATTTGCAAACGTGCTTTTACAACCCTGTTGTATAATTGATAATATAATTGCAATGATTTGGCATATTAATAAAATACACGGAAGATAAACATAAAAAGTCATCACTAAACCTCATGTATCATAATTCATACGATTTTGTTCGCAATAACGTAAAATATAATTAATTATTTCTAAGAGGCTTAAACATACTTCACCTTAACTTAAGTTAAAGCTTTTGAAAGGACAAATATCCCTTATTTAATTTTACAAAGTGGGATTTTGTAGTCATTTCATTGTATATTAAATTGTATTTGTTCATAAACAGGTGTCATTCATTTTTATAAATTAAAACTACTTAGTTACCTATAGAAACCAAATGCACAGACTTTCAATTAAATAATAAAACTATCAACGTGGATTTAAAAATGAGTTGATATATTGGGGATGTTTAATATCCGTTTAATATTATAATAATATATACTTATATTATTTTTTGTAAGTAAATTTCATTAATATCTATGAGCAGACTGAATAAAGATACAAATGTGTTACAATATACTACGTAGAAATGAGAAATAGTTAGAATTGACAAATTTATAATCAAATATGCAATGACTAATGGGCCAAAAATGAGAAAAATCCAGGAAAAGTACTAATATATATGCATATATATATATATGTTATAAAGAGTTTGGTTTGTGTGGCAAAGTGAGTGTATCTTTAATTGTTCATGTGTCAAATTTCGTCAGCTGTTTTTATGACGTCATATTACAATAATAATATTGTAATATTATTTATGGATCTTTAATATTGTGCCTAGTTTAAATAGCTCAGAGTATCAAATAATAATACTGAATAGACGTACTAACATTGTTAATATTGAAGATAAAAGAATTCGTCATGACATCAGGGGGATTTCTAAAGGCTGTTATCCTTATTGCTGGTCCCCAGAAGGGAACCCGTTTCCGTCCTTTGTCCTTGGATGTTGCCAAACCTCTGTTTCCTCTCGCCGGGATTTACATGATAGAGCATCAAATTGAGGCTTGTTCCAAAGTCAAGGATATCAAGGAGATCCTCATCATTGGATTTTATCCTCCAAGTGATTTAGCTCAATTTATTCAGGAAATGAGTAAAAAGTACGATGTTGACCTCAGATACCTTCAGGTAAACGAATTTCAGTGACTTTGTTCAAGACCTGGGGCCATGATACATAATACCCTTTTCATATTCCATACATGTGTCAAGTTCACAAGAAAGCAAATTTCTTTTCAAATATTGTATAGGAAAAAATCATCCACTTTTAGGTGTTTTTTTACTTCATAAATATAGCGGCCAAATATTTCGTAGTCATTTTAAGGACTATACCGCTTGGTTTTTGCTGAAATGTCACTTTTAATTGGAAAAGCAAGGATTGTTGTCTATCCAATAGATAAATTGGATAAATGTGTCAACTGCACATGGAGCCGATATGATTCCACAAAGAACTTCTATCTTTTTCATAGCCCCAAATACTTATTTAGTGGCTGTTGGTTTTTTCCTATAATACAGTTGCAATTATTATTGAAGTTATTATTTAATTCATCGAAATATACTTACTATTAATACAAACGAGAAAAAAGAATGTCTTCAAGAATATGAGTGCAGTTCACACTCATTTTTTAAATGTTTCATATAAACTTGGTTTCTTGTTGACTTGACACGTATAAGGCTTTTCATTTAGTTTTTTTTTTTTTTGAAGCAACTTAAAAACCTCCTATCCCCTCAATTTGCCTTGCGCTTTAATATACACATAAATAAATAAATAGCAAAAGAGAAACACTTGGGTTTAAGGGCCATGACTTAGGTAATAATGTCTTCAAAGCACCTCATAATCTGACAAAGACTAGAACTTTGCTCCGACACATTTGTTTACTTTTTTTGTATATCTTTCTACTCAATTATCTATAAGCTTTAGTAAAAAACAAACAGAAATAATGTGTCCATAACTAAAATCTCTCCCTCGTCGACAAATTTGATGAAAAAAAAAAGAAGTCATTGTGAAGAAAAATGTCTGATCTCATTACTAATAGTTAGAGCACTACAGCTTCTTTTGTTCATCACTAATTAATACTTTTGTAGTTAATGAGTGTTGACGTATTGAAGGCTTATTTAATTAATAAGGATATTCGAAGTTTAAGTAAATTAAGAAGCAATTTCCTGACGTAACCTTGATTTTGTTAAGTCTAATTACACTTTCGACTAAATATATTCTTCTCGGGTTTGGTTGTATGAATGCTAATATCAGTTGATTTATTTGTTTACAGAAATTAATATTATCGGCAAGAATTGAATAGCTTGGATTTCGTTTTGAGAGCCCAGTTGCTTTACTTTCTCGAGTCCTATCAAAACACTTGTTCGAAAATATTCGACTATATTGTGTTTTTTATTTGTTAAATTATGTCTCCTTTTCAGTTAAATATTGCCATTAACATTACTATTACAATAATGGGATCCGTTTGTTATATTGTAATAATTTATTTTAGATAAATTAAAAAGTTGCCATTTAATGTTGCATTGTAAGGTTTACCCTGATGTAAAATATTATATTGCAAATTAAAAATAATATCCAAAAGTTCAATTAGAAATTATTTCATATCATTACAGCAATATGCTTAAAAAGTTAATAATAATAGTAACCATCATATCTAAATTTATATTAGTAATCCATAAATTTTGATTTTATGTTGGGAGTAAAGTTTATTTATTACAAAACAAGGGATATTATTAAAATATTGGAAGTAATCGGTTGTTGTGAAGATAGTCGATTACTTTTTAATGACTGATTTGATTGCCTCATTCATATATCTATTGATATCCAATAAAGGTTCCTTTAATTTTGACTTCTACATAATATATGGTTCACATCAAATTCCATCGACATTTCACCCATTTGTAATAAAGCATAATTTATATTTGTAGGAATTTGAACCCCTAGGAACTGCTGGTGGGATCTATCATTTCCGAGATCAAATAAGGAGTGGTTCACCTCGTGCTTTCTTCGTTTTTAATGGGGATGTGTGTGCCAATTTCCCTTTAACGGATCTTCTGGAATTCCATAAAGAGTCCTCACTCATTAGTTTAACTGGCACTGAGGCCACAAAGCAGCAATCCTTGAATTTCGGATGTATGGTAGAGGACAAAGAAACTCATGCCCTTTTACATTATGTTGAGAAGCCTGGAACCTATGTCTCCTCCCTCATAAACTGTGGCATTTACCTATTTTCAACTAAAATTTTTGAAAATCTGCAAAAAGTAATTTTAATATCATCTCCCCTTATAGTAAATAAAATGATTGAATTGCCTTGATTTAGGTCTATCAAGAGAATCAAGACAAATATTTTTTTAAAAGCAACTATAAAATTGAGAATCGAGAAGCCATTTGGTTAGAAAAGGACTTATTGACGTCCTTGGCCGGCACAGGACTTGCACGAGTGCATCAGACAAGTAAATGGTGGTCACAGATGAAAACAGCTGGATCAGCCATTTATGCCAATCGAGGTTATCTAAGCCTGTACTCTGAATTGCATCCCTCACGACTTGCGACTAACAAAGAAAATGGTCCAAAAATCATTGGTAATGTTTATGTTCATCCATCTGCTAATGTTCACCCTTCCGCCGTGGTAAATATTGTCCATGATTTTTCTCTCTGCTCCTTTGATTTCATTTTCAACTTTCTCCATTGTAGCTTGGACCTAATGTGAGTATCAGTAAAAATGTAACAATCGGAGCAGGATCCCGTGTGAGAGAGTCCATCATATTGGAGGATTCCCTCGTTGGAGAACATAGTTTAGTGATGTATTCAGTCATAGGCTTATCCACAAAAATAGGGAACTGGTGCCGAGTCGAGGGAACTCCTACAGATCCAAATCCTAATAAACCTTTTGCCAAAATGGAAAATGAGACACTTTTTAGTGTAGATGGTAAATTAAATCCTTCCATTACGATTCTAGGTAATTTCTCTTTTTTTTATACATACATATCTAGTTATATATATAAATATATTTACATATCAGCTATTGCAAATATTTAAAACTACATTTTCAATTGAAGGTTGCAACGTGAACGTGTCATCCGAAATGATTTTATTGAATACCATCGTTTTGCCTCATAAGGTGCTCAATCGAAGCTTTAAAAATGAAATTATACTATAAAAAATGTGATATTCTTATTCTGTGGTGTTTTGTTTTTTTATTTTAATTAAAAAATTATATTTTTACTGTTCTTTTTCATACACATGCTATTTTGTAGAAATTTTTTTTATTCGTTTTCGTTGAAGAAAAAACCAAAAAGAGTCACTCGATTTACTCCCTTTCCTTCGTTGTCACAAATCCCCCTAAAAGAGTATCTAGGACTGGATCGTGGCCATTATCATCCAAGTAAAAATAAATCAGCATACTCCAGAAGGCGGTAAAATGAATAAAAAGCTTTCCATCAGGCATAATATTGGATATGAGAAGTATACTAATGAGTACTATGGAATACGTGGATGTAATAATCAACCAAGCGGGAAAGTCCTTGCTTTTACGTTCCACCTCTAGCCTCATCTCATGTTCCTCATTTCCATGAAAAGGATCTATCGAAACATGAATCCTTTGCATTGACTCAATTTCCTGCCCCTCTCCTCTCCTTTTCTCGGTTGGTTTTTGATGCACTTTAATGTTACTCATGGTTAAAGGACGTTGCTGGGCAGAGGATGGCGATGAAGTTCTTTTAAACATGGTCCCTGAAGTCAATCGTAACGGAGAAGTGGAGACTCTTGAATAACCGTTATCACGAGGTGGAGGCACTGAATTCCCTCTACTCCTTACAAGAATGGAATTGTCATGAAGACTACTACGGCGAGAATTTATAATTTCATCATATCGTGAAACACTGGGCAGTGATGAGTCCGCTATTCTTTTTGTTGTAGAAGGGGCAATTGGCCTTGATCTGCGTACTGGCGGCTCAGGACTTTTTTTTGGTGCCGGAGGTAAGGGTGGAAGTTTATTGAAGGAATCCTCCGTTGTAATAGAAATTGTGGGAACGTCCAATTTTGACTCAATAACGGTTTCTGCTATCGACTGAACAGAAGCAGATTTATTTCTATCATTTTTATCCGCCTCATCAGCAATTATTCGTGCCTCCTCGATCATTTCCTTTAAAGTCATCTCAAATTTATTTAGTTCTGACATTTTATCTGGTGAGATAAGAGAAGATATATTTTCCCGGGAACTATGTAGACTCTCCATCAAATTATCAACACTTCCGATCCCAGTTTGAGATGAAATTTGTTTTAATTCTTCAAAGAGTTTTTTCGCTTTTTCGTAGTCACCCGGGTCAAGTTCTGAAACTGTTTCCATATCCGGTGGATTTTCTGTGGAAGATTGTGCATAAGGATGCTTCTGACTACCGCTACTAACTGAAGAATCATCTGGAATATCCACTGAGGCAATCGAAGGGATCCCATCACCTTAAGAGTAATAAAATAAAATTCATAAGTATTTAAGGAAATGATTTGAATGATAATTACTATCGTATGATGGTACTCTAAGGTCGTTCAATTTTTTAACTTTTAAAAATCTTTCCAGAATATTATCTTCATCCTCTGACATTGAATCCCATGTTCTCTTTGTTTCTTGGAGTATTTGATTTTTCCGAGTCTTGGGCTCCGATTCATCTTCGATTTGAGGTGGAGAAGGTGATGGAGGAACAAAATCCTGGGCTCTGCAAAAAACATATGTATTGCATGCATTGAGATCATAAAATGGATAAAAGTACCTGTCATTTGCTACCCCTGCAACATCAAATGGAATTGACTCCTCACCAGCTGGACTTATTCCATAAACGTTTTCTGCCTTAATTCGAAATTTGTATCTAAATAAATAATGTGAGTGATAACAAAATTGTCTTTAATAAAATATGTAGGATGTAAGCACCTAGATCCTGGAATTAGATCTATGACCACAGCCTGTGTTTCTTTGCTTGTTAGAGCCTTTAGCCACACATCCCAAACATCTCTAAAGTATTCTACTATATAATGTTTGATATCCGCTCCTCCATCATCTTCCGGTGGATCCCAACGGAGTGTGCATTTTGTTTCTGTAATATCGATAACTACGGGACTACTAGGCCTTGAAGGAGGCGCTATTTTAAGACAATAGTAATTTAAAACATGATCTTGAGAAAATACATTATGTATATGAAAATTATATATTGCCTGTCACTGTCACAAGGATTGAAATCGCATCCTCTCCATTCTCATTTTCAGCATAGCATCGAAATTCACCACAATGCCAACGCTTTGCCTCAGGAATTCGTATTGCAGTATAATTATCCAATGTTTCGATGCCTAGATCCGATCCTTGACTGATGGGCTCGTCCTCGAAAAACCACACAATCTATAAGGGAAATCAAAAGATAAACTAAAGTAACATCATTCCTTATTCAAATATACCTTAGGAGTCGGCTTTCCCACGATGCCAACTTTGAGTCGAATCATTTCATCTTGCCGAAATATTAGCCCTTCTTGATAAATTTCAGGAACGTCGAATCTCGGAGGAGCTTCATCAAAAATATATTTTAAAATGAGTCAATAAATTAACCCTCCCTTATCTTTTCACTTGAAGAACAAAATTACTAGCTAACCTAGTTAATAATAATTACTAAGAATTGGTAGGTAACTATGGAAATGTTATCGAACGAAAAGTAGGAAGTAATTCTCTTTTCATTTAAAAAAAAAATACAAAATATCATTGATACATACTTTCTATGAATAATTGTGAGCTTGTTACAGCTCTTCCAAGCATATTTGAAGCAACACATTTAATAACTCCGGAGTCGCTCAATCTTGCACCCTTTAAGCATATATATGATCCCTCATCTTCCTCCTTAATGTCAAGCCGCTCAGAAGTAAATAATTCCAAATCATCTTTATACCATTGAACACTAGGTTTCGGAGTTCCAAGAACTTTAACTCGGAACTCGATCTAAAATGAATTTCTTTGAATGAAGAAGGAACGTAATATATGTGTAACCTACTTTTTCATGTTCTAAAGCAATGGTATCAGATAGAGAGTGAAGAAAATACGGAGCTATTTGTACACCAGGGACATCAATGACTACTGGATCAGATGGCTCCCCGGCCTCTGAGGGCCCGGAATCATTGAGTGCAATGACTCTAAATCTATACATAATTCCATACAAAATATTACTGAGTGTACATTTTGGTTCGTAGCCCTCAATAAATGTGATTTCAATCCATTCACCCGATTGAATATCAAGCATTTCTACTTTATAGCCAGTAATTGGATAGCCACCATCATCATCAGGAACTGTCCATGTTATATTGATCTCATCTGTGACAGACTGATCTTCTGGAGTAACGATTCTAGAAGATAATTCGATAATGGGGCGACCAGGAGGGGAAGGCACTCCTAGGAGAAGGTTTTCGTTAGGGTATGTCATAAATTTGAAAAACATCTTACCTGCAGTCCAAGAAGTTTTGGATTTCTTCAACTCTCCAGCCATTAAACCTCCAGCTGAGCCTTTGCCAGACTGATTTCCCATGGTGGAACCTACTTACTAACTTATGAAAGATGATTGATAATATTTGACTAAATATCGTTGGAGATTGTTTACTTTCGTTTCTAATCTTTCTCACTTTCACACACTTATCTTCTTCCTATCCTTTCGAAGGAGGAGCTCTTACACACAAAACTGAACTGGAAAAACTGCTAACTACTCAATGTTGTTTATTTGGTTCAAATTATTTTATGATCCATCATTTTCTTTTTTAGCAGTATCGCGTAAAGGATCTAAACAATAAAATATGCAAAAGCAAGATTCCTCAAGCCAAAAAAGAGGACTTGGAGAATTGCCAAGTATTCAAACTCAATACAAACTAAAGAGTAATATTATGTACATATTATAAGTGAAAGGTAACCCCATGAGAGGAAGTGAAATGCAACTTCTATTTTTGAATATTATTTCGATGATCAGAGATCCTCCTCCATGGAACATGTCAGTCTTTTGGAGTTTCCTGTGCAACCCTTACATTAACTTACCTATTGCAAATGTTTTGAAGATATTTTTTGTCATAAATCACTCCACAAACTGCATAAATACATTTATTACAGTTGATTATTTGTACATTTATTTGCCATAACTCTTCTTCATTCAGATAAAAAAAAAATCCTTGTTTGAATTATGGGGATTTGAGGCATAGACTCTCAAAATTGACAAAACGTATTGATAAAGAGAATTTGAAATGAAAAGAAGGATCCTATTGTTTTAATGTTTTAAACCTTTGTTTGCTTTGTGAGAATAATATAATAGTTTAAGAGGCTATGATTTACATACTCATCCATCAAGTTTTAAGCATTGTATCAATAAAAAATGTAAAATGAAGCTGATGACGTAGATTTAATAGCGTTTTTTTAAAAGGATAAGAACTATGATTATAAAAGATTTTGATGTTTTAAATCCTACACACTTCAACTTTGAGTCAAAACAAATTAAAATATGAATGAAGAGTCAATAATATGTCATAACCACGACGGAGAAACATTTACAAGTTCCCAAGAGCTCCGAAAGGTCAAAGCCTAAAAAAGAGGTGAAAGGATTGTATATTTACATAAAAAAACAAAAAAAAACAACAAAAAACAAAGAATGAATTGACCTTTTTAGATTTTCTTACTTCTCTCATCTTTGATGATTCTTCGTTCTCAACACGTTTCATGCATTGATGATTAATAATTGAAGGCATTGCCTGAAAATAGAAGAAACCAATTTTGTTTGCTAATCGATTTTCCCTTGAACCAACATCATTGTAAACACTCTGAAAGATAAACATTTATATTTGGGCCCATATTAATGCGTCATAATTAAGGTCAAAACTAAGGAATGACCTTACAGCTAAGCAACTCCGGAATCGTTCCTCGCATTCACAATTGAAAATAGGTAGATATGAGGATGGATTACATAGGTTCCCTCTGCAACTTCTGCGCTCCACAAAATCTGGACAATTATCATGGGATCGACAACAGTTGTCAACTTGGGGGTAAATCTCACTGACTGCATCGATGATGGGAGTATTGTTACGGAAGCCACACCAATATGTAGGATTTAGTCTTGAGAGTAATTGACCCTTCAAATTCATCAAAAAGCTATTAAGAAAGAGTCCGGATGTTGCCTGAAAAGAGGTAAAATTAACTTCAAATTTTTATATTTTGTTCATTGCAGTAAGATCAATTATTCATAATTATTCACTTACCCCTGAAGTGAGTAAGACCATTGTAATAGTAATTGCAAAACTATTCTTCATTTTAAATATATGGACTATATTGAACTCCAGAAGAGGCTTCCAGGACTGGGTAAAGTCACGTTAGGAAATAATACACTTTACCGGTTTAAACATTCTGTATGAATTATTATATGATTTATTCTTCATATCCTCCTCCCTGTGTGTTCAATCAAAATTATTCCTATTACTTACTATTAGTTTACACTTGAAAAGGGTATACAGACTGACGTGTATAAATATATTTGTCGACATTTCGGCCTGAGTATCATTAAGTCATATATATATTTATATATATGTATAATTATAGAGCCATTGTCGGTTTTTGGGGAGGAGAGTGAACCACAGACAAGAGCTAGGGCACCATACCTTGATTTACTAATAATAAAAGAGACACAGTCCTTTGACCAAGTTCTGCATATTCTGAAATTATACATGAATTATATACTCTTATACATGAGAACATTGGTCCTTATTTATCTGTTTTCTATATTACTTTTTCGGGAATTCGAGGGATATCTTGTGAATCATTCACATCTTTTTATCCGCTCTGAGCAATACAACAACATTGTACGCCAAAAATCAAACCACCTCCAAACAGACGCGGTGGGCTTTTAACATACTGGAAAGTCGGGTTTTTTTTTACTCATTTATACTTTTAATATAAAGTCCCTGAGTGAATCAACATTATAAACAATTTCCTAAGCATATAATTTTTATTTTATCAATAGGTATCTTCAGAAAATCTAAGGATCTTGTAAAAATGAGAATCCATTATTCAGTAGCTTTTTTATCTGGGTTATCAGTCGCAAGTACATATCATTGTTAAACAAAATAACGTTTGGAATAGGAAAGCACATCATATAATATGGGGTGGAATAAGATTATGAAATGTGCAAATTGTACAACTTGCTAATACAAGTTACAACTTGTACACAGAACATGGAGTAAATATTTGAATTTCAAACACTTACCCTCAAAATCAATTATTGCCTCTTTTTACCAGATACACAAGAAAAGAATTAAACCTACTCTGCTTGAATAGAATTCTATTGTACTTATTACTTTTATTGTTTTATAGCTAAATTAAAACTAATTGATTTTGAAGTGAAGTGTTCTACATTCCAGTAGATAAAATATGTACATTGTATCTTCATTCAACCCGATCCTTTTGATTGGATGCATAAAAATCTTTGTATAATAATTCAAAAGATTTTTTTTTGATGATAAATATTTAAAATATTGACTCTACCTATAATATATATATATACTTTTTGAAAAGTATTGTTCGGAACAATGGGTAATTGATGATACTAGATACATATAATATGTAGATGAATTATAAAGAAAATCGTTTCTATTATTTAAAATGAATAAGCTTCATATTTAGATAGGTTCATTTTATTAATTAATCATTTTACAAACTCATCAATACATAGATAGATATATTTTTTAAATTAGAATAACAATTTATTTCGATTACAAAATATGATAAATTATAATCTTGCATAGTCCTTTGATCTTTTTTGGCATCAAGGTGTTGAGTTAATATGTCAATGAAAATTAACTAATTATATGTAGATTGTGCATATTTTTTTGACAGCCATTCATTTTGTCAACCCCTAATCGTTTATCACGCAGAACATATGCAGCTCTTATGTAATTTTTGTTAGCTGTTGTCTACTCTACTCCAGGACAAAGTTTTTTATTCACTCGTAACCTCGACTCACAAAAGGAAAAGGAAAAATTTGGAAAAGCAATTGGTAGCTGACCTTCTATATTTTGTTTGTTGCCAACTTTTTTAATATTGGACAAAGTTATTATTTAGACATGCTATACATTGACAAATTCTACCAATATACAAATCAATCATTAATACTTGTATTGTATTCAATAATTCAAAAAAAGGGCGTGCAATCCTTGATTTAATAAATTATATATGTATAACATAGATATCAAAATCAAAAATAATAATAATGCCCTGTACGAGTTTTTAGAGCACGTAGAGTCAACTGCTTTAAATCAAAAGGGTCAACTGATGAAAAAGAGCTGAAGGGAAAATACATAGCATTTTTGTTTATTCCAAAAAATCTGTGATCATTTATCAGTTATCATATCCTTACTCATTGACACATTGTCATGACTCGTTGATTGGGGAAAAGAACCATAAATTGTATTATCTCTTTAGCTATTTTTATCAGTTGACTCTACAGTTTTCACTGATTTTGGTGTCATTAGTACTTGTTTGTTTACTAATAGACATCATAGTATGATATAAATACCATCAACTGTTTTACTCAAATTTTTCTTTTTCTTGTCGAAAATAGAGGTTGCGAGTTAACGAATAGTTAGTCGTGAGTAATTTTTCTTCCATTTCTCAACCTTTGGCTCCAGGATTAGCCAGCCAATTGCGTCCTTACATCCAGCTATTTACTGACAGTTATTTACTGATGTAATTATCAGGATATTTAATCAGTTAATATATAATTAATTAGAGCTTTATAAATAAACGCTCAAAACACTTTGAAGGGACATGCCCCTCGGATCCATGTAATTCAAACTATATCCTTGTATAGTCTGTGATATTTTCCATCAATGAACCAAGTATTTTATATTTTAAAAAAAGAAGCCTCATCCAACCAATATTTTGAAACTTTTATTTACTATCCAACTCTACAAAAATTAAAAGAAAAAAGTTTTTGATGTGTGTAAAATTACAGAAGAGCAAATAATGATGAACAAAAGTTTTTTTTTTTTTTTTTGTCTTGGCATATATGATATAATTATAACTATTTAGAACCGCATATTAAAGTATACAAGGTATGTCATTTTGAAGTTATTCCTCACTCAAATTACACTCTAAAAGTTCTACTCTGAAAATACCTGTATTTAGAATTAAAGATTAAGGAATATAAAAAACCTATTTGTGAGTCATGAATCAGTTTTGAGTCTTTAAATCCAAGTTTTCTCCTTAGTTTTTTCATCTTGAGCTCAAGTCCTACCTCATGAGATCCTTATGTTAGTCAGAGCATGGATACTTGCTCTAATAATAGTACAGATGTCAAGGTTAAATTCATTTTTTTAAGCAGATGTAAAAAAAACATTACTGTAAGTCTATGGACTACATAAATTAGAGGTGGAAATGGAGTTTTGTCTCATTAAATAATAGACACAATTATGATGACACATAAAAAACATTTATTAAGTAATTTTTTGAAAAAAAAAAATAAATAGCATTTACTGTTTAGTACGTTTTTTGTTATTTCTATGATTTTGATATGTAGAGGTTTTCTAGAGTTTCCCCCTTAAAAAAGGGTATTTTTTAGGCATAATTGCCCGTTCCGCCCAATATTGTAATTGTATTGTTACATAGAATTTAATCTACCAAAAAAAAAGAAAGAAATATGGACTTTGTCATAGAAAATATTTATATATATAGAGATAAAAAAGTGTTAATTGGATACAAAAAAATGAAAAAAGTATATGACGTCATTTGAAGCATTCTTTGAACGCTTTACTTATATCTTAGATTTCTGAAGACAAAGTGGACTATAGTTTTTTTTTAATATCTAAATTAAATCTTATAAAATAATATGACAAGACATTTGAAAAAGGCCAATTTTTATTCAAAAATGCTTGGTTTTCATCTTTTTAAAGTGCCAATGGCTTAAATAAAATGGCATGAGAGACTTGAACTTTCTGCAATTAGTGTTTATTTTTTTATGCCTTTTAGTAGAATAGACCATATTGCAGTCAAAATAAAATTTTATTCACAAAGAGGGGAAGTTCAACTCAACATTGGCACCATGTAACTGCATTTCTTATTGATCTCACAATGTTAAAAATAACAAAAACCGAGTGATTATTGCACTTCAATTAAACAACCATAGGTTGACAACATTTTAATCTGCTCGGTATTTTTAATAATTAATTTATGGAAGCAAACTCATTTTTGCCTCCTGTTATTAAGGTTTAAAAGTCATTCGAGAACATCCTCTTCCCATGCTTACCATATTTGTTTTTGAAAACATGAAAAGAACAATTTTTTTATACGCCGGGAATCCCTATTTTTGACAGTTATACTCATAACTCATTCGAAAACAAAATAACTTCACAAAACAATATTTCTTTTTGCAAATTACCTAACGCTGGGATTCCACTCTTTTTCACATCTCTATTCAAGATTAGACTTGTCGAAAAGGAGAAATTTTTGTCATGTATGGAAATTATCTTTTTGGAAATATCAAAAACGATATGGTAACCATGAAAAACAGCATACTCACTCATGATGTTTGAACTTTAAAAAATTTGAGGCAAAAATGTGGCAGTATTTTTTTAAAGAAACACAAATATATATATATATATATTTATACGGGCTGCTATCAACTGGCAAGTTTATGAATTTTCTTAATGTCACTCCTTTATACTTCAACTGTTCTTTGCTTTGAAGATATATGTAAATATTTTATTATTTTTAGTGATAGGAAATATGGATTTTCCTTGTTCAGACTCGTAGCCATATTGATTTGTGATGAAATGAGTTTTTCTTCATAAATGAATGATAAAAAAAACGAACGAGGGGAGAAAATATGGTGTCAACTTTGATTGATTTCAAATGAAATCACCCCTCTGGTTTTGCTTTTTTTTGCAATTATAAGGTACCAATGTTGAATTGATCTTCCCATTTTTTCAAATAGAGTTTTATTTTGACTGCAATATGGTTTATTCTAATAGAAGGCATAAAAAAACACTAATTACAAAAAGTTCAAGTCGCTCATGCCATTTTATTTAAGGCATTGACACTTTAAGAGATGAAAAAACAAAAAGAAATATGGAAGTTGAAGAATAAAATCATTTTGGAAAATTTGTATTACATATGTAAAATAATGTATAAAGAATGTTATGAAGGGTAATTTTGAGGATGAGTGATGTACATATTTTGTCATTAGTGAATCCATTTTTATATATAAAAAATACTATTGATTAAAATCTCAATTTGTTACAATAACTATTTTATAAAACTAATTCTCAATGAGTTATATCGTGTTTGATTGAGTTGTAGAGTCCAAACTCGGAAAATGTGAGCTTGAATACAAGGATAGAAAGATATCATGGACTAACTTTAGAGCTCAGTTTGTCCTTCAAAGGTTGTACATACTTTGAGCTCAACCATGGAAATCAATGTGTCAATTTTGGATCTACGTTAACGGGAATATATGGAATCTAAAATAGATTAACTATAAATTTTAATGTAAAAAAAGAGTGAAAATACATTGATTTCCCTTAAATTTTACTCATATAAGTATTGTTTAATTGGAGTGTATATTTTTACAGATATTCATATTATAACATGTTGATTTTGAAACATATACATGATGTTGTCATTTGGGAATAAAAAGGCAAATATTGTAAGTAATAGTTGATAAAAAAAACATTTCGTTATAAAATCGATTATTCAAAAAGTGCAAATACGTGTTAAACAGTGACCAAATAAAACTGAGAAAGGGCATAAAGAACAAAAAATCTAAATCGTTGACCCTTAAATCATGGATTTCATATGGTTGCATATCTTTGAAACGTTGATAATTCTCTAACTTATCTGAATAGAGAAACTAATCATAAGTCCAAGGAAACATTGTGCTGTCACAGCACTGGTCACATCTTATTCCTTCACGAGATGGAGTCTGAAGTACGGATACTCATTCCTGGATTTGTATTCTCTTATCACTCCCTTGAGGGATGGCTTAGACTCCCCTCATGTTTAAAGTTGTGAAGAAAGAGCCCACTCAGAATGTGTTTTTCAATCCAAAATCGTCGCTGTTGTTTAGCTTCTTTATGTATTATATTTGTTTTTTTTTAAAGCTATCATCATTCTTTCTTAATTATCGTAGATGAGGCACATATTAAATAGATATGCCTTGACATAACGAATGAGTGAAAAATGCTTAAATCATACCTTTTTTCAATGAAAAAGGGGGCAGCAAAATATGAATTTCATGAGGAATGTAAATCCGTCTTTGTAGTCATGTACTCAAATGTATTAAATAAAAGGTGCTTTGGAATAAAGCAGCTTAGGGAAATACAGCTTCTATCTTTATTAAAGAGGTGACAGCATATCAGCTAATATGATGTTTCTCAATAGGTTTGTTTGAAACTATTTATGGCATAGTTTTTACACTTGTCCAAAGTGCCTCTTTTTTTTTTTTTTCTAGAGGAATGACAATTCGACAATTGACAAGAAAAACATTTTTACTTATAGTCTGAGCTCTCATTAGTTATTCCTATAGTCAAAATCTCAAAGGATATCAAACCAGTAGTAAATGATTTACATGTCATTTCCATAAATTTACACTTATTTTTGTACCCATTAAATAAGGGGTTTTATATCTCCTTCTTAATTTAATATGTACATATATATATATATATATATATATAATATATATATATATATATATATAATATATATATATATATATATATAACTTATCAAACCAAGAAGAAACCATTTACGTAACATGAACCTGTATATTTTATTATTTATACATATCTAGAGATTTAAAAAAATAATACCCCCAAAAATATTTTTAAATAAGATAAAATGGGAGTAAACATATAGTATGTATTAGGTTTCAATCACTCATTAAAAAGTTTGTAATGTGACGATTACAATATATAATATTATATAAGTACATCAAGTCATAAATACATGGAATAAGTTCAAGATGAGAGTCCTAGAAATGATGATACAACAAAGTAGTAGTCCCTTGTTTAAGAACTCTGCACGCTGTGATCTTCAAAGTTCAACCTCTTCAAAATGACGATAAATATCCCTTGTGTATAAGAGTCAAAATATGACGGAAAATAGATTTTGGGAGCACGTTTGTTAGTATGTTAATTCCATTTTTTTTTTACTCCTTTAAACAAATTTGAAATATTTGGGATCGTAGAGCCTTTTCATTTTAAAATGGGGAGTTGTCGAGATGCGAAGATTGAAACATGTAGAGTTTTTTTTGTTTTTTTAAAAAAGTCTACTCAAATTGAACTCATTTCCTAATGTAACGTCTACATATGTACTGATGTGTAAATTCCACCTTTATCCATGCCCTAAAATTGACAACTACTCACACAACCTTTTAATTCATTGTTAAATACATGTAGTTTTAAATGATGTTTGGATCCTCAAAGTACAATTCCGATAGAAGCAATTCTTTTCCACTACACTCTTGAAACATGTACTGACACGTTTTTTCCTTGATAACTGGAAGCAAAATCCCAGGCTTGAAGGATTTAGCAATTCCAACGCATTTGATAAAGTTCTGTGCACAGTAGGACAAGGTGTTGAGTGGGAATGATTTATTTCCTGCGTAGCACTCTGGACGGATTTCGATGACTCTTCCAGGCCAATCGCAGAGTCCGCTGAGGGGATTAAACATGAGATAACCACAATAGCCTATTCTTTTACGAGTACAATCGTAGTACACGTGACAGTTATACTGAGGTTCGATGCAGGATTTACTCGGATATAGAAAGAAGACCAGAAGATACACAAGGATAGTATTGAAGGACTTGAAAATCATTTTGTCAAATTAAAACACATTTATAAGACGTCCGGTTCGAAACAGAGGAATTCTTTAAATGATGGGCCAGTATACATATGGTCATAGATACTATGGTACATGTCTTTATTCATGATTGATAGACCAAGGGAAACAATATCTTATTCAGCACGCGATGATTGTACTTTATTCCCCCTACCCTAGGTGTAATTATGTACTTAATGTTGAGACTTTAAAGGAATATATTTTAATTACGTTTTATTGATACTTGTGTGTATTCAAGAAAATTATTTTACAGTTAACCCTCAGATTATGAGTGACTTGTACAACCACCCATTTTCAAAAATGTACTAAATACTTAATGCACAAATTTCCTTGTTTTTAATCCTTCTGAAAAGATCTCACCTTATATTAATAGGACAATTGATGCAATAACCATTCAACCTCTTATAAAAACATGCATAGGATTGAGTCATAACTTGAGTGAATGACATTATTTTTTCTTTTGACAAAGGCTATAAATTGGTAAGGATTTCTTGCTATTCTTAATTTGAATTGTTTATTTTTTGTTTATACTTTTTGGCCTTTGGATTGGAGTTAAATGACATCAAATTATATAAAAATTTATAGATTCTATAACAACTTTTTAATTCAATTAATCTTTGTTTGAGTTAAAAACTCATCATTTTTCTATTCAGAGTCACATAACATCAAGAAGAATAAATGAGCAAAGTGTCAAAATATCCCAATTAATAGATACTGATACCTTAAATTTTAATTTAAAGTAAATATCAACTTGAAAAACGTCCTATATTATTGTTAATTCAAAGGAAGGTCATCAAAGTATTTGAAGGTTTTACACATCAAACAATATTTTAATGACTTTAATATCTCAAATTGACAACGATATTTTTTTTTAAAGTGGAATCTTAGAACTAGGGACTCCAACTTTACTCCAAGTTCATTTGATCTCAGTTCTAGAAGGACCAGATTTTTCACCATACTAGAAGAACTATAAATAAACATTTCAACTCAAAGTATTCAAGCTGAACAATTGGTGAAAATATGTATTTTATTTAAAGTTTAATGAAAGCAGGGAATGCCACATCGAGCAGTGCCTTTTTATCTGTTTTAAAACTAAATCATCTCTAACTCCTTCCTTTGTTATTTTGACCATCAGTCTTTTAAATATCATTTTTATCTATTCCAGTATAAGTCAATATCATGTCTGTTTTTACTTAATTACTTTAGATTGATTATGTAATATATTATATTGTTATTAATTCTCTAGAATACGACAAAGTAAAACAAAAATTGGGAAATATTCAATTATATTTCTAATTATTTTGAAATTTAGAATAATTAAAAGATATTTGGGTCAAATTAACTGATTTGGGTTCAAAATGGATAAAAACTAATTATATTTTTTCGTAATTTTTTTCTGTAATTTAATGAAAAGGGAGCATGAATTTGTTTCAGTATTGAAACAAAATTATCATCTTGGCCACTCTTACATAATTAAAACTTGTAATTATTATAGATGATTTATACTTATGAAGCAATGATGTTTGCTCGTAGCACAAGGTTTTACTGTACATACATACATACATATATGAAATGTGTAGTCATTTGCATGTCCTTTTTCGTCGGACCCTTTATTCTTTTTTCTTTACGATAGGTAATTATATACATATATGACATAAGTATAATACTATATCTAAATATATGTACTCTGTAACAAAGGGCTATTCACGAAGCCTTTATAAGTTAATTTTGTTTTCACCGTTACAAGAGCCTCATTGAAAATGAAATGAGAGTCAAATAAAAAGTATTAACTATATACGACATGATATAGATAGAAAAGGGTTCGTCCAACAAGGGAATTTGTAATAATTTCATTTATTCACCTTATTTCCTCCTTGTTCGATCAATCAAAATCAGTCACAATTTATCAAGAGTAGAAATAGAAGAAAATGTGTGACAGCTGACATCGTCTTGACCTAAAAATGATATTACAATATATATATATATATATATATATATATGTACCTAAATATATGCTTTGTAGTTTAATATTCCATCTTCACATGACAAAAAAAAAAAATCTTATAAATGACTCATCCAACTCGGTAGGTGGCTGGCTAATATACTATTTGATTTCATGCCTTGGTACAATATGTAATAATAATATGATAAATGATATTACTAAAGAAAGGATTTACTTCAGGTAGAAAAAAAAAAACTGCATGAGGTTTAAATCAATCAATCAATGAATGTATCTCTCAACATTTCCTAAAAAAAAAGAAGAAGAGGTATACAAAAAGTCACTATGTCGTTTATTCCCCTACAATTGGACTCTCATGTTCTTTCAGCTGCGCCGTCCCAGCTGAGTAGTTATTCAATGTTTCCCCATGGTTGAACTTTTCCTCATTTTAATAATAATTAAATGATTAATAATTATTATTAATTAATTAGCATCGAGGGAAGAGATCCCTCGAGTTCAACTCATCAATCTTCAAAACAATAATTAAACAGCAGCAACTGCTCCTAGCACGACGAGCTTTTTAATATAAACAAAAACACACTGTATTCTCCTTTCAGCTGTTTTTCATCAGTTGACTCTTCTGATTTAAAGCGGCTGACTCTACGTATTATGAGCTCAAAAAGGGTATTATTATTATTTATGATTTTGATGTATAAAAAATATATGAAATTAAGTATTTCGCGCCCTTTTTTTGAATTTTGAATATATTACAAGTAGTAACGATTGGTTTATGATTGATAGAATTTATAAATATATAGTATATCTAAATATTAAATTCCACCAAATGTGAACAAGTTGGCAACAAGGAAAATACAGAAGGGTAGCTACCATATGTTTTTCCAAATTTTTCCTTTCTCTTTTGTCAGTTGAGGTTGCAAGTGGACAAAAAAGCTCGACGTGTAGTAGACTGGTCGACAGCTGACAAACAAAATTCATGCTAACCTTTTATGGATGCTGAATAAGAGTGTGAATAGAGTTTGAGCGTGTCTTATAAATAATAATAATGGCTGGAAATCATTTGGTATATTCAGCTGAAACCTACTTCTTCTGTTCATATTTGCACTTATGTATGTGTCTATATAAAATGACTTGTACTTTGAAAAGTAAAAGTTTAGTATTTGAACACCAAGCATTTACATATGTAGATATATAATGGTTACAAATCATTTATACCAGGGTCTGTATGATAAAAGTTTGACAAAACGTAGAGTAGAGCATTCTATATATTAATTGTGTACTCTGAATTTGTCGCAGTTATTCAATATTGTGTTTTTACTTATTATAATGACTCGTATACTACTATGTGTAAAAAATACCGTAAAATTTGAATTCAATTTTGTTAGGATTCTGATAGGGATAAATGTTTTTTTTTTAAGTTGGCACACCTGTCACTGACATTTGTTCCAAATTGCACGTGTAAACATAAATTAGTATTTGAGATGTATGTCCTTTTGTGAACAACTAAAATTGAATTCTTCGTTTTTTAAAATGTCTGAAAGATAGTGATAGAAACCAAAAAAGTTACAATGAATATTCCCGAGTGTATTCTTTAGAAATTTTGAGAATCTTTGGCGTACATAACCTATAACTTAAGATCATCTAATTTTTTAACTTATTAGTACATCTGAACTCAGCAGTTATTGTTCTGTAATTATTGACTTAATGCAAATTTTGTAACTATTTTGAAAAATGGAAAAACCGTTGACACATGTTCATTGTATTGTGAAAGGGGACTACAATTGAGGGGGTTGAAATGAATTTTGATGAATAAATTAATATTTTTTGGTTCCCGATATTTTTTGCCCATAGATTGTAGGTATACAGTGTACAAGTTGCAACTTGTACTACAGATGAATTGTACCAGCTGCAATTCAAAAATGAAATGACTCGTAGATAACAATCTTCATTGTGTTTTCCCATATACCTTTCCTTTTTCAAAAAAGAAAAAGAAAAGAAAAAAAGACTCTCTAATCAGTTTGTTAATTATCCCCAACTGTTGGGCTAATCCTTATTTAATAGTAGGGATATGTGTCCTACTCCTTAGCGAGACACAATTTGTGTTTCTATATATCAATGCCCTAGGGAGAAGAAGAGTAGTCGAAAAATTGACCGCTGACAATAGTTATACATAACATTCATTCATCTTTTGGGGATCCCATTGTAATGAAGGATCTTAAATGAATCGAATTACAGGCACATTTGATTTGAGTGTACATAACTTATAAAAATGAGTGTTCTTCTCATACCCCGATATTCTGCAAAAAATGTATTGTATTTCTTTGTAATAAGCAGTAAATAGCAGTGTTTTGACAAGTTGGTATGAGGTGACTATGTTAGTATAAATAAGCAATGAAAAGTGAGGTTGCCTAACAAAAAATCCTTTATTTAATCAAATTTTCCAAACCAATGGCTAACAAAATATAAACTTTGTTTTTACTATTTATAACTTATATTATTGAACATTTTCAGTCACATTCACTGCAAAATATATTTTGAGTTTCAAATACATACTGTTGTCAAGAGGTTTTTTTTAGCAATCTAAGGCTATCACACTATTATCTTAGTGCTCCAAGCATTAAGCAAGACATATCATATTAAACCTCATGCAGGCCGGTCAGAGCCAACCAAAGAGCTGCACAATGACCAGGTCTGGAGTAGATCCTTTAGGGTGAGATATTATTTGTAGGTGCTAATTTGTTTGTTTCCAAAAGCTAAATGTTTTTACACCATCTTGAGGCCATAGTTACTTTGAGCATGCTCTTTTAGAGTATGAGCCTTGTTTATTGAGTAGTTTGTATATAAAAGTCTCAGTATTTTTACACCATATTGCGTGTTTTATAAATAAATATACATTGTTTAATCAGTTTGCTCAGGCCCTATTGCAACTTGTTCGATTTGTTTGTGTGGATTACAACATGTAAAAGTTAAGTCATTTCAGACTCATCTACCCTGCCACAAATAGGTCAACTTTATATTAACCACTTTGTTTAAATAAGATAATAGCACTTCAATAAAGTGTCGATATCTAATGAACGGTACATTTCGGTAAATTAAAATTTTCCACAAATTATGTAATAATTGCATTTTTTAAGTACATATAAAGTACTCCAATTGGACAAGTTGGACATGGAGTCTTTCATGTCTTAAAGTGACAATGTCTGAAGTGTGCAAACTTGAGCACAATTTTACTGCTCCCTAATGTACATATGTAAGACATCAAAAAGTATTTTTCATAAATTACTCACTATGTTAATTTATTCCATTATGTGAAAATAGGTGTCTTCTCTGTTTGTTGTGATATTTCATGTACCGGATTGGATTCAATAAATAGTAATTTATTTGTTTTTTTTTCTTTTTGTACATTTAGTGTACAGCTATGTAACAAATAATTTTGTAGACTTTTAGCAACAATATGTGACATGAAAACTTGGTGTACATACAAATTTATGTATATATATATATATACATATACAATAATAGTTATATATTTGATGTACAGAGGTCACGAAATGATATCGAAAAAGATGAAAATAACCAATTACCCTATTCATTTTTTATTTATTTCATTTTCTTTCTAGGCAAATAGAACACTCAGAGTAGTACCCTTAGCTAACTCTCCCTAATATTCATACATAGATATTATAACTGTATCTCTACAACAAGTATAACAAAGTAATTGGATATTTATTTTGAATTACTTTACATATGTATGTCTAATTATTACGTATTCAAACGGTTACTTAATAACTGGTGATGTGTCGAATGTATAAATAGAGGTTGCAAACAAGGGTATTCCTACGCTGTATTTTGTTGTCATCTGTGTCAAGTCAACAAGAAACACAGTTTATCTGAAATATTTCAAAAATGAGTGTGAACTGCACTCATATTCTTGAAGACATTCTCTTTCCTTTGTATTAATAGATTATTTCGATTAATTAAATAATGACACCACTAATTAATTGCAACTATATTATAGGAAATAACCATCTGCCACTAAATAAATCTCTGGGGCTATGAAAAAGATGGACGTTTTGTTAGGAACCATATCGGCTCCTTATACAGTCGTAAAATTTATCCGATTGCTCTATTGGATGGATAACAATCCTTGATTTCTCCATAAAAAGTGACATTTCAGCAAAAACCGTGTGGTATAGGCCTTAAAATGACTCCAAAATATTTGGTAGTTATATTCATGAAGTAAAAAAAGTGTAAAGTGGATTTTCTCCTTTCAATATTTGAAAAAAAAAAACTTGCTTTCTTGTTGACTTGACATTCTGTGGACTTGTCCACTTCTCTTGCCTCTATTTTGTGTGATTTGAACATTACTGTGGTGAAGACTGAGACTCAAAGCACTCATTTTAAAATATCCTCATGAAGATGATACCAAGACTTTGAGGGATTGAGGGTAGATCGAGACCAAGAGACGAATAAGCACATTTTTAATCTTGATGTTTTAGTCTTGACCTTGAATCCAAGAGCAAAACTTTAAAGGAGTCCAGATCAAGACTCTTTGAGGAGTCAAGGCCGAGACAAAGCCATTACAAATTAGTCTCGAGACTAATTTCGTGACCAAGTTTTACTATTTTGAACATTGATGGTCTGAGCATCAATTAGCTATAGTTAAACTATGAATAATTACTTACAAATACATACAGTTGAGACTCACCAAAGTTTGGAAACATCGGCCAAGTAGCAACTGATTTTAGACCCTTTTTTTTGTTTGTTAAACCAAGGGGATAGAGATACAACAAAGATAACGTCATGAAAGATTCTCGGGGTTTTTCATTGTTTCAGTTATACAATACATGTATCTGTCAGGTATTTTTGACGTCAAATTATGACACACGACACATGAAATGTTCCATACTCATAATTTGAAGACTAGATATTAATATGTTTGTCGGACAGAATGAGATCCACTCTATTTCTAAACAGGGAATAAAGCTTTACCCTCAAGCATTAAATGTTGCCCTTCAAATCCCTCATTCATAAACAAAAACAAAACAAAAAAAAACACCACTCAACAAAATAACCTGACACACCCTTTAAATGAACGTTAACACAAAGATCACATGATCGTACTATAAAGTTATGACCATTATTCATTACATAAAAAAAGGGTATCCCTAAGACTCTCATTGTCCACAAATTGAAGGAAGAAGAAAATATTAAATGTATTTAAGAACCTCAATCTATGTATTTATAAACATTGCACACACATTTAGTAAAAGTCATGACAACTTTTGATTTGTCGTAAATAACAACATGCAATGACTTGACAAAGAAAAAAAATATTCTTTTTTCCGGCAATTAATTATGTTATTGTTGAAATAGAAATGATTTGTTCAAAAAGAATACATGACTATTTCTATATGACGTACTTAGGGGAGTGGGGAGATAACATTTCTGTAACAACTTGTACAAAGAAGAATTAGGCGAAGAAATGACTCAATAAAAATTCAACCAAACCCTGTTGGCTTTTCCACAAGTACATAAATTGTACCAAAAAAAAAAGTACGTCAATAAAGTAATAAAATAATTAACAGATTAACTTTTACAAGAAGTTATTCGTGATTAGCACTAAGGATCGAGTATTCAAGGTTAGTAAAGAGTAAACATAGGATCTATGTATCTACAGATAGTAGCACTGGAACCAAGAGTGAATATTAGGGGAGGAGATTGTAGAAAAGTGTCCATTGCTGCATTTGAAGGACAATAACAAACAGATAAGTAACTATGGTTTGTCACGACGAATATTTTTTTTTGTTCACTCGCAACCTCTACTCGCAAAAGGGAAAGGGAAAATTTGGAAAAACAACTGGAAACGCCACTCTTTTGTATTTTCCAGAGTTATTATTTAGATATACTGTACATTGATAAATTCTATCAATATACAAATCAATCGTTACTATTTATATTATATTCAATAATTCAAAAAAAGGGCGCGCAATCCTTGATTTAATATATTTTTTATAAATCAATATCATAAATATTAATAATAATAGTATCCTTTTAGAGTTTATAAACCGTCAGCTCCTTTAAATCAGAAGAGTCAAACAATGAAAAACAGCTGAAGAGAGAATATAGTGCGTTTTTGTTTATTCCAAAAAGCTCGTCGTGTGTGTCATCAATATATCCTGTCCCCATTTTTATAAAACTTTCTCTTCCCCCCTCATTTATGAATTGGTTTTGGAGTCTCTGATGTACTACTAAGAGTAAAACATACCAGGAAATTCGATTTTAATTTTTGTAGGAGTCCGATGGGGATAAATGCTTTTGTTTTTTAAGTTGGCACACCTGTCACTAACATTTCTGTCAAATTACTCATCAAAAACATATTTAGTATTTGAGATGCTGTGAACAGCTCAAATCGAATTCTTCGTTTTTTAAATTGTCCGAAAGATCATGACCTAAATGCAATTTAGAGAAATGTTCTTGAAACCCAAAAAGTTTATATTAATAGTCCAAATTGTATTCTTTTGACATTTTAAGAAGCTTTGATTTATTTCTCGAAAGTAATAACCCATTACTCAAGAAACTGACTATCCGATTTTTAATTTTAATAGCATTTCTAAAACTCAGCAGTTATTATTCTGTTATGAATGACTAAAGAATTTTTTTTTGCCACATGTGTATTACATTGGAGGGACTACTTTTGAGGAGGGACGAAATGAATTTTGACATTAAAAAATATAGATTTTTTGATTCCCGATATTTTTTGCCCATAGTAGTATTCTTACGAATGTACGTTAATAATACTAGAAATGAGATGATTCACTTTTTTAAAGAGTTGTAATTTGAAAAGGATTCCCTAATTTGAGTAATTTTTAACATAATCGACATAACATAATATAAAATAATGACTATTTTCAATATATTTTGTACAACAATGAAATAAACGCACTATATATTTAACTCAATGTTTTTACTTAAAATACCTACAAACGGGCTTCTCAAACTGGGAATATTGAGAATGTGGGTACATATAAGTATGTACATTCAGTGTTGTAACTATAAGAGGGGGGTAATTGGGATGTGTGCCATGTAACCCTGCTCAAATTGATAATTTATTTACACAGATAATTGAAAATGAATTCTATCAAAACTGCAGAATTGCTCTCAGTAATCGTTTATTTCTTAATTTTGCCCACACGAATATGGAGTGCCCTTGTTTGAATATAGCATTGATTACAGGACTGTCTATGAAAATTTGTAAGCTCAAAGAACTTTTTATTTCCTTGGTTCAAATTTCAAATATTTAGCTCTAAAATTGAAGTAGGTATTAAAAAAATGGAAAATACGTTGTAACTTTGAAAGTCATTTTTTGAGACTTTATTTCAAGTTAATTTTACTTGATAAATCATTATGGTATTACGTATATACATTTTCTAAGGGTTCTTTATTGTTCACGTGTTCATTTACTTTATTACTTTTATATTTTAAATACATTATTTTTTAATGGTTGTTGCTTTAAATTATATAATAGGCATTATGTATAATTAATAATCTTTAAAAGAACTCAGCAAAAGTTAAAAAGGCAATCAGCTATAAACAATTAACAATGGGTCTATTATATAAATGGATTAGATCATTCTACCGACATATTTCTACCTAAATACATTCGATTATCTTTCTAATGAGAGCAAAGAAGATTCATTTCTTCATTAAAGTGAGCCTGAATTTAAAAAAAAAAAGTGTTTGAAATGTTGGGAGTAACCATTTCTAATCATCAAATAATACAAGAAATTATTTAAAATGTACATATATCTTGGTGTGGCAAAGTCTTTGAATAAGAGTATTTTAAGTTGACTACGGTTCTATATTATAATGCAATATGTGTTAAATGACTGGATAGTGTGACACACTTAAGAAAAAATTAAAATCTAACTCATTTGCTGAATATCTTACAATGTTTTTATTTTTTTTATTTTCTGTATACGTAAAACTTTGGGAGTTGTATATATTTTATTTAATCTCCTTCTTCTCCCAAATTTTTTTGTTAAATGCACACAAAAACTCCTTTCTACAAGTCTTCTCTCATTACTCAGATTGCCTTGTTCTTCAGGTGATCTTCCGCTTATTAGCAAACTACATAAATAAGAAAACAATAGTAAAGCACAATGGACTTTGAATAATGCTCTTTGCATAGCAGCAAAGCTATGAAACAAAGTATATAAATATATATAAATATAAATTTATGAACTTCAATAGTAAAACAAAGTTGTTTCGTAGCCAAGGAAATATCTCCTAGCTAACAGACAAGTTTCGCCACTCTGTTATATAGCTTTGCTCTGCTGCACCTCACGTCGAGCTTTTTTGTTCACTCGCAACCTCGACTCACAAAAGGGAAAGGAAAAATTTGGAAAAACAACTGGTAGCTGCCCTTCTGTATTTTCCTTGCTGCCAACTTTTTAATATTGGGCAGGGTTATTATTTGGATATACTTTTATACACTTATAAATTCTATCCATATACAATTCTATTAATACTTGTATAATATTCACAAATTCAAAGAAAGGGCGCGCAATCCTTGATTTAATATATTTGTTATACATCAGAATCATAAATAATAGTAACCCCCTTTGTGAGTTCATAAAACGTATCGTCAGCTGCTTTAAATCAAAGGAATCAACCTATGAAAAACAGCTGAAGGGAGAATACAGTGTATTTTTGTTTAAACCCAAAAAAACTCGTCGTGCCTTGCATTGAATACATTTTTTTGTTTATAAAAAACATTTATTAGTAATGTAAATACTTTTCAAGTTCAATATGGAAATAAACGTAAAGATTTTGTTTAAAGCTACCTTTCCTATCAGTCTCAAAATTTACCAATCTTGTTGATGGACGAGACTAACTTTAGTCTCCATATTTTAAGATCAATGGGTCGTTCAGCACGTAGAAGCAGATGTTCTGCATTTGCAGAAGCCTCTAAAGTGGCCCCTGTTCATGTTATTGGATGTATTGGTCAAGCCTTAGGACTTGGTTATCATGAGGTGAAACGAGGAAGTTTCAAAAAGGATACAGCAAGGGAGTGGGTGGTTGAATGCTTAAGAAAAACAAAGTATGTATGTGGAGGGTCAGCCGTACTTGTTATTGATAATGCTTTGGTTCACTCTAGGATTAATTGAAGATGTTTTGAACGAGGAAGAGTTTTCAACCCACAAAATTTGAAGACTTGGGCCTTACAATCCTATGCTCAATACAATTTTTTTATTTTCATTAATTATAAAATTTATCATTGTACTAAATTTAGTGAATATTGTTTTTTTATTATTTATTCCCATATTAAACTTGCTTATTCCCATATTGTACTTGAAAAGGTACAGAGTGCTCTTTTGGACTCGTGAAGTTGAATAAAAAGTTTAATTACGAAAAATGATTCTGTTTTGTTCGTCATACAACAAAAGGATCACTTTGATATTTTTACATAAAATTTGAAGATATTTTTGTACAAAGAAGTTTGATCACTACAGGACCAAGATCTGTGACTTCATTGCTTTTTATACATGTACGAAAGAAATGAAAATTAATGTTGTATAACAACAACTCAGCACATATTTTTTTTTAAACTTTAACTTTAGTCTCCACATTTCAAGATCAATGGGTCGTTCACTACGTGGAAGTAGATGTTCTGTATTTGCAACAGCCTCTAAAGGGGCCACTGTTCATGCTATTGGATGTATTGGTCAAGCCATGGGGCTTGTTCATCGTGAGGTGAAACGAGGAATTTTCAAAAAGGATACAGCAATGGAGTGGGTGCATGAATGCTTAAGAAAAGCAAAGAAGGTATATGGAGGGCCAGTATGTAGTACTTGATATTGATAATGCTACCGTCCACTCCAGGATTGAAAATATTTTGAATGAAGAAGAGATTTCAATTCACAAAATTTGAAGACAGTCCAATGCTCAATCCAATTTTGTATTTTATGAATTATAAAATTTATTATTGTGTTAAATTTCCTGAATATTGTTTTTTTAATATTTATATCCTGGAATCTATGGACCATAGATTCGAATGAGTTTCTTATTTCAACTATTTTGGAACTTATTTCTATTCATTTAAATAATTATATTATACTTTGAATAAGCATTTAGAAAAGAATATGTTTATTTAAATATTAACACAGTAGATTGCAAAATTACAATCAGGCCTTTGTAATTTGAGCAAAATACTACCAATAGAGTAAATTCAAATTAAAAACAGTGTCTTACAAGTATTTTTATTTGATTATATGAAGAAAAAAAATTGGTTTCCTTTTATTGTCTTGGGAGTTGATAACTAAAATTATGTGTAGTTACTTTGTATATGAAATAAATATTAACGAGGCAAATTCTACTCAAAATATCCATTGATAGCTCACCTTATGTCCTTCAATCTAAGTAACGACCTACAAGAAAGAGAAGAACTTTTACACACGTCATTTTAAAATATTTGGAACTTTTTATAATTCTAATTACTTACAAACATAACATAATTAAATCAATTCATTGAGAGTTTAAGGTAGGGAGCTTTTTTAAAAAAAAAAAAAAATATAACTAATGTGCTTTTTATAGCTTTAATTTCCTTTAACGTATCACTCTTTATATCATTAGACTATTAAATGGTTTTTCACCATACGGTTCACTATATAATTCCTTTTGTATAACTTTTTTTTTAAATATGTAGAAATTGAACATTATGTCACATTTTTAAAAAAGACAAAATTATGTATGACGTTTATCTAATTCAATAATATTAAATTATTCTTTCTCAAATTTTGATCTTTCCTCTTTTCTAACTCGTCTATAAAATGAATTCTAAATTGTTCAACATAAAACACAACTAAAGTCAATTCAATTTTATTCAACACTGCGGATTTTGATTTTTTGAGCTGGGACATTTCGTCGAATGATATTTACCTCTCTTTTTGAAAAATAAGATCTATTTTTTTTTAAATTATAGTGTTGTTGCTTTTAATTATGAGAATAATAGTTCAAAATAGCTACAATAATGAATAAGCAGTAACACTTAAAAAACTAAATTTAATTCTTCGAATACATCTATATATTTGATCTTTCAAAATCGGAGCAACATCTTTAAAAATAAAGCAGACTTAGTAAGGATTTATGAATCATAATCAAATGTACTTATTCATTTATCAGTATTATTTTTTCGATCAAATGTGCATCCAGCAAAATGAATTTCAGATAATGTTCACGTTTGTTCGTTTAGTAATCATGACTTTGAACTGGGGACTTGTAACTCGAGTCATAATTAAGTTCTATTATGATGTAACTTCAAACTTCAGTAAATCAAGTAAAACAATTTTTTGGGAACTAAAAAGCAAATATAAAATAACCATTAGAACCTGGGACAAAAAAAAACCCAGTTTGGTCATATAAAGGTGTTAAATAAGCATTATATTTTAATAAAAAGTATCTCAACATAGTCACAAACCTAAAAGAGGGCATCCAGTTAAAAAAAAGTAAAAATATACGTTAGTAGATGCTAGTCAAATTGATAAATATGGAAAATTAACATATATAATTCTACAACTATCGTTCAGCTTATTATTATTTACTGAGATTTGATACTTGACTCATCTGGTTCTCATCAGAGGTATAAGTCTTGACTTGTTTCTGTCACAAGTGACACGACTTGAACTCGTGATCAGAGACTTGAGCTTTATATGTACTCGTATCAGAGGTATGAAACTTGACTCAAGCTTGTCTTCCAGTACTGTTGACTCGAATTGGATTCGTCAAATTTGTCTTATGAGCAGTTCTTCTTTAAAGTTTGGAATAAAAGGTATGATGCAAGCGTTTATTGATGAATTCAACTTATCAGTATTCCCTGTTTCCAGCGGCTTGTCTTCTGAAAACTTTGTTGGGAAGACATTGACTCTTCAGAAGAAATTAAATATCTTCCTCTACATTAAAATGGTGATACGTTCTGCAACAAGTTCGAGGACCACTGACCTAGAAATATGTGCATGACTCATTATACGTCTTTCTTGTGTAGAGCGAAGTTTGTACTGTTCAATTTTGTAGCTATGTCATTCTATAAAATATTATTTTTGGAACTAATATGTTTTAAAACTGATTTGGCTTCCTTGAAATTTTGAGTCACCCTTTTTCTACTTCAAAGAATAAGAATGAAATAACTTTGATTTTAAATCTGTATGATCCACAGGCGTAGAAACCAGGGGGCGTATAGTTCGAAATAGTTACAAAAAAAAATAATCAAAAAAAATATAATTGTTGAATGAATTTTTTTTTCTAATTGCCCTCTCCCCCAGTTAAAAACTGATTCCTAAGGTCCTATGACTCTTTTATGAATTTCTTGAATACAATCAGTGAATTATGCAGAAAATGTTTGAGTCCTTTAGTATTTAAACAAGTCAATCCATCAATTAAATTTGAGCTCGAAACTATTAGATATGACTCGGAGTCTATACCTTTTGATGTTGAAGGTGATATTGCACCTGATTTTTTATTTTTTTTTACGAGTTTAATTCAAGTCTCGAGTCTTTGAGTTCAAGTACAAATCTATATAGTCTCAATTTTTGTACTTGAGAGTTGCTTCTCAAGTCGCAGCTTAAGTAGACTTGAGTCTTGTCTCATTTGGTACAATATATAAGTAATTCCTAGACGTATTGATTGTACACGTATGTAGAAAGGATTTTTGATGGGGGTATGAATCTTTGGTCACGCCTCAGTCTCGAGTCTTTCAAAGTCATAATTAAATTAAAAATCTCGACTAAGTTTTGATCAAAACTCCGTCTACCCTAAACGCAAAAAATTGATAAGGAATGGACTATTTCATGCAAATCAATGCTTCCTCTCAATATTTAGTATATTTGTACATATATACAATATATGTACAACAGAAAGGTATGTATTCCTGTATATACAATTAATATGTATCATAGTTTCTTGCAGAATTTTTAAATGGGATCGTAAAAATTTACTGGTCATTTTCTTGTATGTACAATGAACATATATTATTATTATTATTACTACTATGTACATTTAGTTCTTTCATAAGAAGGGAAAATATGAAGAAAGGGCTATAAAAGACCACAAACAAATCTAGTATTTCATTATATGATCAAATAATAAAAGTACTTCTTCATGAAGATAAATAAGAAAGAAAAAAAAAAATATTTTTTTAGGGGAGATTCTTTTAGCATGTTTCTTTAAACAAGAGGAGACCAACCGAGTGAATGGGATCTGTTTGATTTGGAATGGAATGAAAGTGGAGAGAAAGGAGTGAAAGGATCTCCATTCAAGAGTTTCTTTAAATACACTATATAAATAAATACATATATAATTAATGGTATAAATAACTTTTTTTCAAAAATAAAACACAAAGTACAAAATATGGAAAAGGGCCGGACAATTCTTTTCAATGCCGCAGTGGTGTGCGCATAGAAGTATAGTAACCACTTCTAGCTAGATCAAGACTTTGTGGGATTGTGAACAAGAGAAGGAAATTGTTTTTAGTTTGTACTTTAAAGGGGAAATACCAATCTATTTACTTTGGTATTGGTCTCGACTACGAGACTTTTAAAGGGATGGAGATCCAGACGGAATCAAATACTTTGGGTAATCAAGACGTTCAAAAATTGGTCTTGAGACCAAGACCAATTTTGTGAACTAATCATTAGTGTATAGTAAATATTAATCTATCTTAGGACCTGTAACATTTTTATGATGCATATATAAAATCAAAATATTAATATAGATCCATCTGTTTTCATGTGGTGTCCTTTTTAACCATTTATGCTCTAGTAAGAGATTCACAATGACTTCTATTATTGTGATTCTACATTAAATGATTCATCAAAATATATAATTTGACCTGCTTAGTTGTGACATGTCTTCATCCCGAATGTTATGAAAGTGTCATTGGACTATGAAGACCCTTTATGGGTAGGACCTTCAGTATAAATCCTCCCTCTTTCTTAATTATTTTTCATGAACTCTGTAATTTCGTGACGCAGTCAGTTTTGTGTATGTGATGATGAGCTCCTCACGCCACGTTCAAAAGAATGACAGAAAGAGAATTTAATTGTATTTAACTCTGCAAAAATAAAATTGATGGCAGAGGTTGAATGTGACAATGAAAAATCAAGAAACGGGATTCCTACCCTGTAGTTAAATATTGAACGATCCTTTTTGGCTCGTCAAATGTTTGTTCAATGAATTGAATTGTCAAATTGGAATAAAATACGTATTGAACAACAGCTAACGTTATGCTCTGCTTTTGACACTTCTGTAAAAAAAATATATACTGTCTTTACCATATAGTAACAAAAACTCTGGTGTTTGGTATGAAAAAGTCATAAATTGTATTAGTCTATAAACTGGACAATTTTTATTTTAATAATGAGACCCTTAATCTTGCACTGTTTTGCAGTAAATTATTTTCCGTGGGTTTTAATAACTACTTATTAAAACCCCTGGACCTTATTTTTATGGCTAAATACTTTATAGATCAGACAAGGGCTTAAAGCTATTTGGTTTAGTTTTTGATAAGAAATTCGTTTTTACGAGCGTTTATTAAACATCAAGTATGTAATATAAATTCTATCAAAACTGAATTTACGGATATTCTGGCGCTCAAACAAGGAAAAAAGTAATTTATGGACAATGTTGGGTTTCAAATATATCACAGGACAGAAATTAACTCAATCTATTCAGTAGTTTTTGAGTCGATAGGTAGCACAAAAGACAATTCTACAAATATCTATGTAATATACAATGTAAAATTTTATTTTATATTGATTTTTTAGACCTTCTTGATCAATCAATTTATTAAAAAAAAATTTATCATACTTTGATAATACACATTACATATGAGTCAATTTAGATTTATAATTTATCCCCTAAAGTCTTCCTAAATAACTTTTGTAATATTTACTTGAAGAACCATACTAAGGAATATTCGTTTTGCAAATATTGCTTAATGTAAAAATGACACATGTACATGAAAAATTATGTATATATATGTCAAAATGAATGAATGGTTAGGACTTTAGAGAAAGGGTTTGACTATTTTTTGATGAGATGATTAACATCATATGGAGCAAAATGAGAGAGAATTACTTGCAATTTTGATTCCACTCTTTTTTGAACATGTAATTTGAACTCATATTTTTGTTCCTTTTAATAACATTTAAGAAAAATGATGACTTTTTCAACTTTTCTTTCAGACATTGAAGACAAACTGATTTTGAGGGGTAAAAATAATTTAGTAGAGAATTAGCTTTTTTTATAATTAAGTCAGTTAGTGATTGTTTCTGCAGTAACTTATTTCATTTGAATTATTGATTTTGATATAAATTTGATCAAATTTCCATTTGATATAATTCATCAAAATTCGATAGAGGAGAAATTTGAAGAAAGTGGAAGAGTCAGATCGATTTATCCCCTTATTGACATCATAACTGTATGTCCAAATATAAATTGAAAGTTAATAATTCAACACCTCGGAAGAGTTTGTTATTTTTTTCTTATGAAAAATGTATTTGAGCACACGTGTACTGAATATATCCGATCTATCTTACCGATCAGTGATCGACGTATAAATTGAGAGATGGGAAAAAGGGTGAAATCCTGGCGAGCGTAAATTTGAAAAAAAAGAAAAAAGAAGAAGGTCAGTTGGCAACCTGTACAACATTTTTTATGGAACCTTTTTTTTTCTTTTCTGCTATGAGTATTTTGATAATCAAATTGTATTCCGCACCATCTCTACTAAACAAAATAAAATATTTAAACACTAACAGCTAAATTGCTAATTTAAAGATCTTACAAGAAATGTAAAAAAAATGAAATAACAGTGAGCGTAAGTCTAGAAAATAAAAAAGAATAGGCTGGTAGCCTACCAAATATTTGTAATTTTATTAATTATTCTCACTATTATAAAAATTAAAACGTTTTTATAAGGGAATGAGTGTTATAGTGTTATTTGCCAGCGAATACGTTATGTCTCAGAGTTACCATATCTTTTAACATATTATCCCAGTTCACTGGGATTTTAAACTTTTTCACATTTTGATATACTTTAATGTTCAATAATATAATCAAAAAGTTAATAATTTGAAAAGTTTAGCTATTTATTACTCAAAAATATTTCTTGGTGTCATTTTCTTAATGTTGTTAGCTGTTGCTACTGTCTTTGACTACGGAACATTGAACGTGTTGTATTCATATGTAATGACCGGAAAAACTACTGGCTACTCCATGTTTATATTCAATCAATAACAGGCAGATATATGTATGCTGTTTTAAGCTTTTGGGCGTCTAAGTCTTTCTTAAGGTATTAACCTTAAGAAGATTTCATTCCTTTCAATTCTTTTAATTTAATCTTTTTCTTGTAATGTGTACATATATTTTACCAATGGACTGTGTTGGTGGTATTAAAAGTCCCAGTCTGCGTCTTTCACACCAAAATAATCTTAGTTGGCAAGTTTTATTACATATTTTTGTATATTTAATGCTGTCATCATGCATTTTTTATCCTTGTGGAGGATACATCCATTCAATAGGAAATGTTTTGACACAACAAATGAGTTAAACATGACTCAATCATACCCTTTAGAATAAAAAAAGGCCACAAGGTACACACTCTATTGATAAAAATAATGACTTCTAGCTTTATTTCTTCCTTTATTTAAGACTCAAAAGTATATCAGGAGCCATGAAACGTTTCAAATTGACCATATATTTTATGACGTCATCTTTACCGTGTCAGGAGGGCTTTTTTTAGAGAGAACTCTAATAATGGCGCGTTAAGTAATGTAAATAATATATAGAGCTGTAAATCCTAAGCTCTGCCGGTGTTTTAAAATAGAGAGAGTTAAAATTGACTTGATAACCCGGTTAATTTTATAAATGCTTGTGAGGTGAGATGCATCTGCAGTCATGATGTTGTACAATATCAGCTATAAGCACTATTAACTTACCCTTTTATAGGGAAAAACATTGATGTTCTTTGAGAGGAAGAAAATACAAATTTATATTTTAGGATTCTAAATTCACTCAACTAGGCATTTTATTGATTAATAAGTATTTGTAGACGGTGTATATGACTCCATTACACGTTCTCCTCATAGCCATATCTATTGTTAATTTGGCCATTTCATGAAGGATTAAGGATATGATTTTAAATATCCAACACGTAGGAAAAGTTCCAGCAAAAGCTTAAAAATAAATAACTTGTTGCCATTTTAATTGTAACTTCATTATGCCCCACTTATAGAAACCTTTCTATCTATTGTTAAAAACAAGAACTGTCGAACTACTGAGGCGAGTTTTTAACCAACAAAATTCATTATGAGCTACTCTCCTAAACTCTTCTGTCAACAATTGGAACGACTGAAAGAATCAATCGCCCAGAAGCGGTTAGCTTTAGCCAATGGGAGAGTATTTGTGTTCCATCAAGTCAAGACACACATCGATAATGACCCACCAGAAGCTCTGGGAGCTTGGTTGGGAAGTTCTTATACATCCACTTTATAGTTCGGATCTAGCACCAAGTGATTAGTATCTGTTCCAATTTATGGGAAATGGTTTTACATGTAAAAAATTCGCCTCAATAGATGCTTATAAAAATTGACTGTCCCAGTTTTTTGCCAATAGGGAGAAGGGTGTCTATGAAAGAGGCATAATGTAATTATTTTTCGAAATAACAACAATTATCGAACAAAACAGAGCATATTTGATTTAAATCAAATCATTTTAACTATACTAAAAAGGACCTTCAATTTCATGCAAAAATAACAAATTTCTTTTTATTTTAATTTTTCTTAACAGTCAATATATGGTATCTACGGTCGATACAAACATTGATGAAAAATCAAATTAAAAACTTTTTCCTAGTTCAAATGAGCTTTATTTATTCAAACTGCAGCAAAATCATTATGATTTAAGACAAACCATTTATAACTAGATAAAAAATACATAGAAAATTGCATGATTTTGAAAATCAATAAATATTTCAAAGATATTAATACAATGATTTAAATTGACATAATGCAATAAAAAAATAAAAATAAAACCGCAACTTGTAACAGTCAAATATAGAGCACTTTTATATTTTACTTCTTTATGGACCCACAAATCTAAATATAGTATTTTAAAATAACTTTTCATCAGTGACAATGAAAATACACAAAAGGATTTTATCAGGGATTATAAATTAATTTATATGGAATTTGATTAATATGATTATTGTAAGTCTCACACATTTTAATCAAAGACCTTTTTTTCTATCAGGAATTTAATGAGTATTTTATTTTGGTTTATTACACGAGTTACTAGTCAAAAATCCTAAGGGGTATAAGTATAATAAAAGTTGTTTCGTTTTGCACACTGGTTTATAATCCGCAATTTTTTTTTTCAAAAATCCTACAGTTTTCGAGAAATTGGATCCTACTTTTTTGGCCCATTTTCCAACTTTAACTTCAATTTAAGCCTACAAGGATACTCATTTTGTGCATTAAAAATGTTGACTCGCTAGTATATTTAATGCAAATTCCATTTCCAGTCTTTGTTTTAATATAAAGGAACTCCTAGGACCGTAGGAGACGGAAGTAGACCCAAAAGTCAGCCAAATCCTTTGTACTTTAATTACTGCCTTGAATATTCCATAAAATGGATTAATAAGGAATGCATTCAAGAGCTGAGATCCACAGCTTTCAAACGAGATGTCAAGCGTTCCATAAGAAGAATCCTTAATTAAGAAGAAATCGTCCATTTAAATGTGTAAATTTTCATTCAATTTCGAACAAAAATTCGCTGGAAATCTAAGACTCAGGGAAGAGCTACTTAAGTAGGTGCGCGCAGAAGTATTAAGAAACCAGTTGAAATCCTTAGGATTTTTGAAAGTTTAAATTTATTGACCTATATTATTGCATTTATGAATTAATTATGAAACTAGAAGGATGTAATTATTTGATAATTTCCTTATCCTATGAGAATCATCAGTGAAATTGGTTATCCCAAAAAGATCTCATTCCCCCTCCCCCCTCCTTCTTGTATAAGGAAATTGTTTCGTTTTTTTAATTTAAATTTTCCTATCATTTTTATATTTTATGTTTTTCACTGTTTTGACAACATTTTGGTTCATAAACATTAAAATTGGGAATGTAACGAAGCATTAAACGCTATTGTATGATACCCACGGTACTATACGCCCAAAGATATATTTGATTCATCTCGAAATTTATGTTTATTTTACCTAACTGTAAACTGAACAGTGCTGAATCGGTCTTCATACCGTATCGTGTATTTTACGTAAAGTTTCAGCCCTACTATGTATAAATATATGTTAATATAGTTAGGAGACACTGAACGACTCCACTGTAGGACTCGATAAATATGAATGGTCTAGGTGGTTAAAATTCCGATCATCGGTTTATTGACCGATTTTTTTCTTCTTCAAATTAAATTTTGAGATCAACACAATAAATAAACTATATCCAATAATTTTTATTTTGATGATTTTTAAATAGTAGACTCAGTTTTATTATATTGATGGCCTTAGTGGAATTAATTTTATACAAATTTTTAGATTATTAGAACTTATTGACAGTTAAAACATTGAATAATTATCAGGGTCAAAAATAACTTTCAGATTTCAACGACTAAGAAATGAAAGACTGAGAAATGAAAAATGAAAGGGTTAAAAAACCCTTTCAAAACCGTAAGGTATCAGAAAGTATTTTTAAACGGAAGTTATGTTTTTTGTTGCCAAAATGACCATACTAATTTGATGTTTAAAAAAATTGTAACTCTACCCGTTTTTCTAAAAAATTATGGGACACTGGTGTCCCTCCGGGTGAAAAAGGAATTTATTCATCATTAAAAATACACGGTTTATCAGTACTTTTTTTCGTATTTAATATATCTTTAGGTTCATTTATTCTTTATTCATATATTCTACTTGACAATAAAATTTGAAAAATCTGAAATAAAAGAATAAATATCATATGTTATGTACATTTTACAGGTGATATTTTATGAAGCAATTTCTGTTGATATATTAGTAAAAAAAAACTCCTTTTACACTCAAAGGGACACCTGTGTTCCGAAGAACGTAGACTTGAATAATATCTAATGAATACGTTAGAATAAAAAAATATTTTTAAATTTATAATTCTTCAAGTATGTATATATTAACAAATATTCGAATTACAAATAATTTCCTTGAAAAACGAAAGTTATATGTAAAAAAAAAAAAAAATTGTTGATTTTGTTTTTATTTACAAAATTTGAATTTTATTTTTTATGGAAATTAAATATCAGTAAAAATTGGTAATTTTGTCAGATTACTGAATAATCTAAAGCTACTTAAAATGAGCCGATAAATGGGTATTGAGAGCTACTCACTAAAGTTTAAGGATTTTTCTTTACAATAAAGGGACTTCAGAGTGAACTAATTGACAAGTATCTACATATGTAAGTGTATTAGAAACATTATCAAAAAAAAATATGCTTCAAGGTATATGTTTGTAATACCGACAGTATCTTTAGTAGCAGGGGTTTTTTTTAATCATGTACTTTTAGTATGTTTTTTTATACTAGGAAAACGTCAGATTGCAGTATTTTTATACCTAGGTATGTATGTATATCTCTACATCAAAATGTCTATAGCATTCCAATTTATTTTATTATTGACTAATATTTATAGACTGTTAAGACGGTTCTATATTTATAACTCTGATGCAGGTGTTTGAAAAAGAAAAAAAAAAGAAAGAAAGAAAATAACAAGTTTCAAATAGAAAGCATTATTTAGGGATAGCAGAAGAGTACTTCATACCCTTTCCAATAAATATTCAATTCCTACTACCCCCAAATTTATTATCAAGTTAAGAAAATTTCTGGAATATTGCTGTTGGCTTAGTGTGAGCAACTATACTCTAAGAGTCCTTGTCATTGCTTGCTACTACATAAAATGCCTCCCTTGGATCCCAAAGTTTGGGCTCTGCTGAACATTTGTTAAGATAGGTACTTTAGGTTGCAGAGTAGATATTTCAGCTGTCAAGTCGACTTGAACTGAGTAGGGGCTGTTTCTTCGTTTTTTGAGGTGGCTACTAATGTTGTTCTTTCATTCTAGCGAATGCAAACGTGGAAAGACACTTCAACGTTAATTACGAGGGAAATGTCTTACGCAAGTATGTGTAGATATGATCCCTTACCTTGATGTAGATTTCAAAATGGTTTGAATGAATAAGACACTTTGTAAATTACACTAAGGCTTATATATTCCGTCAAAGTTCTATACAACTCTATTCAAATCAATTATCCGAATTAGGTTAATTACCGTGCGGATAATGTGCCTGTTGTTTACAAATGGTTTGAGTCGGGCGCTGTTCCTTCTGGACCTTTCTAATTACATGATGAGACGACCTCTAAGTTAACGTTCAACCTGCCCCTTTACATCATAAATCATACATATATATTTATATATATTACAGCAAAATCTTCAAATTAATACAGTTCCTTGTACATGGTATTTTATCAGAGACTCAACAAAAAATAAATATACACATCTTTTCAAGTACAAGGATCATAAAAACAAATACATAAGCTGTGATCCGATGATACTCCACTACCCAATGTGATTTGATGATCAGGGAAATACAACAATGGTGGAGTAAAGAGGAGGAAGAATCCCTACTCCTTATCCAAATCTAATAACCTGTGGGATCTTTAAAGAGAAATGAATGTTTATTTGAATATGTAACTCAAACAAAAGATCCTTGTTGATGTTGTTTCCTTTTTGTGGGCTGTCAAAAAAATAATAAAGTATCTGTATGGTTTAAAATCAATTGAGTAATTAAGGGGCTCATAGAGAAGTCACATTTTTATCAGTTTGAACATGAGTAAAGCCTATTCTATATATTATATCTTATTTGTGCTGGTTTGAAAATGTATCGGCCATTAATAGATTGACTTCACATCTTTTGGTATTTCTCATTGGCTACTCGTTTTACAACGAACTAACAAGCATGTAAATAATTAATTATACTGACAGTGTTTACTCTTACTTTTTTTTTCAACAGCATTAAATTATTCTGGCACCCAATTAATAGAAAAAACAACAACAAATGTAACAAAACAAACATAAAATATTAAATAAAAATAAAAATGGAAAACTAACCTTCATAACATCATTAGACATTCGAATCTCTAGCTCATTCAAATTTCAATACACCTGATAGTTGAAACTTGAACAGGCTTTTGTATACAAATAAATAAGAATAGCTATTTTCTTCCTTAATTAATTTGTTAATTAGCGTTAGTGCATGGATAATATTATAATTTCTTTATTCATTTTTAATTAAAAGTTACAATGAATGTGAGCTATTATTTTTTTGATTCTTCTTTTTTAAAGGAAAATGTTTACATCTCAACTATCCAACTAAGAATGAACAAAACACGTCAAAAGTACCATTTGGTGCATATTTTTTTCTAATCCTTTAAAAATGTAATTTTCCTCTTAAAAAAGTCGGAACCCTAGTCATTTGTAAATATTCGAAATAATCAATTTTGTAATAAAATAATATTGAAATGTTACTTGAATTTCATGCACCTTTTTTTTCTTCATGTATTAAAGTACGAACAAAAAATATATAATAAAAATCAAATTTAAAGTATATTTAAAATACAGATCTATTTTTTAAACTCATTAAAATTAAATTAATTTCAACTTGTGCTGCATACTTTGCAACAGAAGCTGATAAAGAGTTAATATTTGTGTTAAATATTCTGCGAAGGAAACAAATATTTATAAGCCTTGCTTCTGTTTTTCCTCCCTTTGAAACGTTTATTGCAATTTTTTAATTGAAAAGTTCAAAATTATTCATTGTTTAAATAGTTATAGTAATAATTAAACAGATATTTCAGCCCTGGTGTCAATTCTAAGAACCTTTTTTTTCTCCACCATGTAAATAAATGGGGGATTTCATTGATTAAAATGATCTTGCAATAAAAAAATATGCTCCTACTTATAGAGTGAAATATGGTCTGATTGAAGAACACAATCAGTTCAACTCCAGTTTAATCTATCAATTAATTAAAAAACCCGTAACCCTTTTTAAAAAGACGATTCGTTATGATTAACTTTTATAGTACACAATAATCCTTGGAAGATCTTTTACACCTCGTTGAATATAATCTACCACAATATACATATAAACAGAACAAGCCTTTTAAAGTATCGACATCAATGGATAATTGCAATACCACTAAAATAGAAATATAGATAAATTAAAATACCTAATTGTCCTTGACTCCGAAATCATACATTATTTAACGACTCGAGGGAAATGCTGTAATTTGTACAAAAGGCCATGAAATATTCACACTCTTATTAGATAGTAGTCAATAACAACTATCTTAATTGGCTTTTAGTATTCTAAGCCAATATAAATATATTAATACCCTTAGTCATTAAGTTGAGTCTTTTCATTCAGAGTCCTTCGGATGAAGTATCCTTTACCAATTTAGTATGGGCATTGTGATAGTTGATTGTTATTATCCAAGGATATTTATACATATGTTTAATAGGTTTTGAGGAAGACAATTAGAAAGATGGGTCTTTGTTGTTAAAAGTCCTTTGGCTACCATGTGGTATGTTCGCATAAAATGAGGCTAGAAGTACATATAAAAAAGAAAAAAATTGAGAAAAAAGAGTTCCTCTTATTTTTCAAAACTATATCCCCTTTAAAAGAAACAATCATGTGATTGTTCATGGGAAATTATACACTCTGATGTCTGCTATTATCAATAAAAATTACATAAATATATTTTATTACTGGAGGTAATTAATTAAATTAAATGAGTACAAATGAATAATTTCAAAAGTTATGGCTATGGACTCATTAGGACAGACCTTTTCACATAGTAAATGAGAATTGTTACATACTAAATGAAACAGTGACAAACTAAATGGAACGGGTTTCGGATTTTATGAATAGTGACACACTATGTGGAATAGTAACAAACTTAATGAAAATAGTGACACACTATATGAGAATTAATAATTCTTTTTTCATATCCTTTATGACGAAACGTACACCGTAATTAAAGAGGGTTCGACACGGAAGGAAAGGCACAAATGACAATTGGCATGGACTTGCTGCAAGTCTGGGAGTCACATAAGCAACGGTTTATCGGTGAGTTAAGTCGGACTATTCTGCCGACAAACATGGAGGCGTATTCAACACCAAGTCACTCGATATTCATCGAGAACACATGGTCAACCTTATCGAAGGCAATTGTTTAATAACACCATATAAAGGCCATTGTTGATTCGTTGTGGGCAACGTTTAATGTACGTGTTTCGAAGCAAACCGTGGGACGGCAATTGGACATTGAAAAATGTTAGATTGCAAATATTCAAGGAAAGGTTGAACAAGACATGAGGCAGGAAGATATGGAGTTCTTCCTAATAATAAATAGGTGATTCATTGAATCTTTCTTGTAATTTTAATATATTATTTAATTCTCAAATAGAATGGAATTGTTCTCATTTAGTGTGTTGCTATTCCATTTAGTATGCCGCTATTCTCAAATAGAATGTGAAAAGGCTATGGAGGCGGTATATATGTGTCTCTCAACAATGCTTGTGCCCCCTTCTCAAATAGATAAATAAGCACATTTAGGGACTACCCCAATCTTTAATATCCTTGTATTATTTTGTAGTTATGAAGTCATAAAACCTCGACATTATCAATTAATTTTTTTTTAATAAATCAAGCCTTTAATTACTTTAAAAGTAAGTCTCTCATTGTTTTTTCTTTCATATAAAAACACATTTTAATCATCATTGCCTAAAATGAGAAAATCATAAACCTCAAAAAAAAAAGAAGAAAGTCATAATTCTTTCACACTTTAAATCTATTTTCTAAAGATAAAACGTTTGTCTATGATATTTATATTAAAGGATTTTGTTTTTGTTTTAATTACATATTTTCTACATATTAAGAAATAAGTTTGAATCATTTATATGTAAAAAGCAATTTGTAGATAATAAAAGGAAAAATCTAATTATAAAATGTGTATTTTCATGATTCCTGACATATGTAGATACAAAAATTAAATATATAATCATTAAATCCTATGCATCAAATTTTGTTTGTTGTATTCTGTAATTAATATTTATTTAATATGCTCACAAATAGTTCACTTAATTACAAAAAAAAAAACTTGATTAATTATAATATTATATATATTTGAATGACGTAATAACCTACGTATTAAAACGTCATTTTATTCATTCATTCAAAGGTTGCAAATCACGACTTTATTTTGGGGATAGAGAAAAATATAATGTACTCTCTCTTCAGCTGATTTCATTTCATTAAGGATCTAAAGCAGCTGAATCTACGTGTTTGTGAGTTTTAATGAATATTAATACTTTTTCACGATCCCAAAGGTACTTTAGCATGCCAAAAGTTCTTCTTTGTTTGTGTAGAGGTTTTTTTTTCCGAATCGGTTCTTTTAACTTTGAAGGTAGAGATTTCGAGTGGACAATAAAACTAGTCGTGAGGCTTCTTCCTAAAAAAAAAGAAGATGTATAGAAACCGTATATGACGTTTGCACTTCATGATGTACGTCATATCATATATAGGTTTATATTAAAAAATTGGTAAATGGGTGTTTATAAGTAGGAGTTTAAAAGTAATAAGTCAACATAAAACACATAGTAATGCAAATTGAAAAAAACTTAAAGTGAAATAGTTTTCTAAAACATCGATAGTCTAGTAACATCTGTCTTTTAAAAGGTTTGATATCAAATCAATATTTATTTTTTTGAATTTTACACCCTATGTTAGGAGTATTCAATATAACCTGATGCGATTACTCCTTGTTCCAAGGTTTGTTTTTCACTTAACACGAATGTGATGAATGTAATTTTTGGATCATAGTTTTATAAGGAAAGCACTCAATAATTTTTTTTTTATAAAAATAAGAATGCTTTGTGACCACATATTATTTTTAAGGAACTTACCACGAGATGAAAATCAAATAGTCAATGAAAGAAAATTTAGCAATTACGTCAGTGGCAGTTTTCCTATATAAACAAAAAAAACATATATGACCACATAACTTACTTATTTTGAAAATGAAAATTTTATAAAATTCGATTGCTTTCTACTTCAAAACATAACACTTTTTACCTCCTAAAAACTGGGAGAACAAACTGATGAATGGGGTAGCGAAATCCTATAAAATTATCTATTGGTTTAAACAAAAATTAAATCAGAATTCAATGTGTGAAATCCTTTATACATAGACATTGATCTGAGATCATTAATCATTTTAATAGTATGCTGTTAAACATGAGCTTTGAGGTATTTGCATTTTCAAAATGGTCGAAAAACTATGATTTACAACAAGGATTGCTTTACTAACATCCACCTCTTGATAAAATATGTAAACTGATAAAAAGTATTGGTTCACTCATCTTAGTGTATGAGACTTTATAGCATGTATTTAAATAAATTTCATACATCCACTGAAGCAAAGCTGACAAATAATTTGAATTATATTTCAGAACCTGATTGCTAAATTTTTTACGATCCTCATCTATTAAGGTAACACGAAACGATAAGAGGATTTCCACAACAGCTCTGCATGAAAAATTTTAAATCTTTCTAGAATCTACATATGTCATTTATTATAAGCACCTATTAACCTCTGAGTCGGACAACAAAAATCTGATAAATATAAGAAACCCTCTACATAAATAACCTTCTTTCGAGATGATTTTAATAGTCAAACGTCAAAATACGAAGTTACTTGTACATTTAATTTAGTACAAGGATCATTGGTGATTCTTATCGTTATGACTAAGAATTAACCCTGTTGACAAAAAGCAACAAATGTATAATTGATGCAATCCTTTAGGAGTTATTTCCGGGTTATTCAGGAACATAAAGAGCAACCATGCAGTATGCCCTACCTGTAAGACCCAAATAAATTTGTTTAGCAATAAATTAAAATTATTTTGGAGAAGAAGAGTTTTGAAAAAAAAAAAAAAAACCCAAAAAAACTTTATTCCTATTCGTTATTTAGGTATTTTTTTATATACATAGATGTAACATTGTTTTTTATTGATATTTATGTCTAAGGACACTTAAATAAGTTTCTTATTTTATTTCAATTTCATTATTAGGAACTATTTATTTATCTATTTTTCAACTTTCAAAAGATTATTTTTAATTTATATAAATACTCGAGTATTTTTCATTCCTTTTTCATTCAAATATTTATAAATATTTGTTTCCTAAATTAAATGTAGAACTTCTTATTTGGAATTTATTTTATGGGATGCAAAGATATTTGGTCATTAGGGTAGCTTTAAGCTGATACTATATTTACAGCATCTAATGAATAAATAAAAATTTATTGAGGACGCTCACAAAGGGTTCACAAAGAGAGGATTGTGTATCTTTGAGCACAAACGAAAATAAAAATGTATTTATAGAAACAAATTGTCTATTTTTTTTTCCACGAATGGTTCTTATAGAATTGAAGCTTTCTACTTGAAGCTGATTGGTTGTTTTTTTAGGACAAAAATCGTTATGAAATAGATTAAATTCCTATATGTCTTTCATTTCTCAACTTATTACCCCAAAGTTTCAGAATTGAATATAATTTTGTAAACTCACATGTAATTATAACCTTATCTGAAAATATCAATTAAGTGATAGGATCTTGATGTTTGTTGTCTACTTTGTTTAGTCAAAGTTGGATTGGAAAAGATCGAATGAGACTCAAACTTTAAGGATGATAAATTTATATACTTCAATTATAACCAAATATATTACTTATATAAATGTTGAGAGTGAAGCAGCTTGAGCTGTCATGACGTTTTACTGAGCTACAAGCTGCTATTCTCCATTATATATACAACAATAAATAATAACATGGATGAGAGGCAGAACATTAATTTTTCCTTTATTACTGAGGGGAGAACATCTACCTGATAGTAAAGATCTCACATGAAGGAAGAATACATGCATTAAGTTTAATAAAGCGAATAAAATGTAAATAAAAAGGGCTCAAGTCCTCGTATAATTATTATTAGTTAAAAATATATAATTTCCTGACATTAATTGTCAGAGTTACCAGGTTGATTTTCTCTTTCTTTTTTTCTAAAAGCCCGATTTGCATATTATTTACATTCCTACCTATGTAGAGTCATTACTTGAGCCCATTGAACATCCAAATGTGAAGCTTCCCTCTCCCATGTTTTGTATGATGATGATGAGTCTGAGCAAAATTTACATTTTATTGTCTCTTGGTAGTTACATCAAACAGTTGATTGGTAAACACACTACTCAGAGCCAATGAATGGAACGTGATCAGTATCGTCATTATGTCATGTTCAGAAAATAGTTTATTAGGAACTTCAATCAATTTGAATGGTGGTCTTAAACTTTTGCAAATAACAGTTTATAGAATTGTGTAACTTATCAAAAAAATATATGAAAATGATTAATAACTCTTGTTAAAAAATATTTGTAATTGAATTTTGATTTGACTTTACAGTATAATTACCAAACATTGAGTTACCTACCTGTAATGACTGTGGAGTCAGTTAGTAAATATTATAATAACAAGCATGATAATTCACGCAGTTTAAGATATATTAATCAATATTAAAACCCTAATGACGTCTGTTTTTTATGATCGTTTTGCAAAAAAAAAAAAAGAATATGTGCTGAGTTGTTGTTATATAAGTGTGCAAGATAGAACCCATATGTATGTTGTGAAGCTGACAACATATTACTTTAAACACAAAATAATATTTTAACTATACTTCATAAGAGAAAAGAATACATCCGTATCAAGTCTCCCTTCTTTGGTTTTTTGTTTATTTGCTACGTGTACAAAGTTATGCGTTGTTATAGTATTTAAAGTATTTTAATAAAATTTAGTTCTTTCAATGAGTTTTTAAACAGAATGAAATGTTTCTATGAAATCATTGCAATTTAACCAAATTTAATATTCTTACCTTTTTTTGAATTTTCACTTTTATATGAAGTCAGTTTTTTTTTAAAAAAAAATGTATTTATTTTTGTGGATCCACTCAAGAAAATATTCATTCCAATGTATCAACTCTCCCTCCCTTCACCCTAACCCTCTAGGTTTGATGCTCTCAAGAAAAATTCAATCATTTTTATTTATAACAAGTGTTTTTTTTTACATGTTTATTTTAAAGTATTTTTTAAGGAGTAACTAACTGATGAATAAACCCACAACTCAGATCCAGTGAAAAGTGATGAGTACATGATAAGTTTGTAGCAAGTTCATAGCTTATTCAGAAAACAAGTTTGAATGGAGTATAATATGTTTTAAACATAATCGTTGTAGGTGTTATTCTACAGACACACTATCAAAGATAAAAAAATTGTAATTTATTGAGATAGAACGAATGCTGACATCGTCAAGAATGAAATAAATTTCTATATACATACATATATTATATATATATAAATATATCCTAGCTTTAATATTACAATAAAAAATGAAGAAAGTGAAAATCTACAGCTGTGTAATATAAAAATGGAGGAAACATGAGTTTATACATAAGTACCCAAAAAATGAAACAGACTCCAAAAGCTAGAAGAAAAAGGATATATGTATTCAAATTACAAATAGGACTCATATAGGGACAGTAATTGACTTGGACAATTATAAGTACCTACATATATGTACATATAAGTAAGATATATTTAATATTAATAATAACGCAGCTTGAAAGTATCTTCATGAGATGAAAAGCATTTAGATTTTGTCTCTTTCTCTCTTTCAAAAATCTCATGTAAAGTACACGCACTTTGTGTGCGTGTACTTTACATGAGTTTACATATTTTTATGGTAGGAGGAATAATTCAATCAGCAACTTTAGATATATACTAGTAAAAATTTGCATTCATAATAATCAAATTTGTTGTTAATAATTTTAATATTAAGGACGCAAAAAATTTAACAACTTCTCCTTAAATAAAATATTTATTTAATTCAATTTTTTCATTTGAGTTAATATATTTTTGTAACTTTTGATTAATGGTTGTTCATACCTTCATAGCATCTCTTTTTTTTTTTTTTACAAAAAAAAAATAGGCTTGCAAAGCCAGGCAGTTATGCTTTTTTTCCAACTATTTGATTCATAACAAAATAAATATAGAGACAACAGGTAAAGTTAATGGAGATAGTTTCTAATTGGTAGACAAAAATAATTTTGCTAGAAAAAGTTTAGATTGAAACAATGATAATTTGAATCCTTTAATAATAACCATACTCAATTTTACAAACCCCATATCAATTTATCATCATTTTTCAATAAAAAAAATAAACTCTCAGTTGGAGTGAAATGCTTTTATTTACTTCTGATTAGCCTTCTCCAAAGCTATAAATGAAAGTAGTGAAATGCTCCTGTTAGCAAAGAGAGACTTCCCTGTCTATGAGATTTCTTCGCTTGATGTCGCTTTTAAAGAACATATATATAATTATGCATTCACTTTGTCGAATAACCCTTGTTTTAATTAGAGTAGCAAGGTAAGGTTATGGAGTTTATATAGTTAGTTATCAAATAACTGATGACATCCTCAACGCTCCAAGCTAAAAAAAAAATCAGCTATTAGACAAATGATAATGTAGTCATCTTTTTGCCACTTAGTTTCATAGCTTTGCTCTTCTTTTGGTCTTTTTGCTTTAGTATTCATTGAAAATACATAAAATTATTCTACAAACTTTGTGCACAAAAAAAACTAAGATCCCTACTCGTATCCAGTCTACTGCAACAGATTAAACCAATCTATGGCCTTTGAAAAGATCGTATTTACATATATATTTCTTGCTCTACATATATTTGGAGTATACTTTATGAACTGATAGAAGGGATATGTTCTCTAATTAGCAAGAAAATAATTAGAATTCAGTAGAGCCACAGTCATAACACTAATATAATCTAAGAGCGATCAACATCTGACAAAAAAATACATAAAAGACAACACAAAAAAATGATGTTGTGGCGACGATAAAATAATTTCAACTCCATCGTATTATACGTACATCAAAAGAAACGCCATATTGGATGCCTTGTTGTTCCCCTTAATTTACAAGCTATGGACTAAAAAATACTAAAAGGAAACTTCACCATCCTTAACGAAAAAGAAACATTAACAACTAAACTGTTGTTTATAAGGATCAAGGGTTTTAGGAATTTGTTTCAGGAGTGTCCATTTCTTGAATGATGACGTCACGTTCAAACTCTTCATAGATCTGGCATTATTACACTAATTGTCATTGTATTTATTTCTCAGCTATCGATGTTTATACAACTTTTACTCTCCTTATTATCGTCCTGAACTCGGATCGGTTGAACTCGTGTTAGCACTATGTAGTGAAGAATCATTGTGTTAAATAATAACTAATGAATGGAGTTCAAGAGTTCACATCTATTTACCAACTGATTTCCCCCCCAAATTTCTCTATCTTTCCTTTCAAGGAAAATGTAGAGTGACACAATGCAAATCATTTAAGGTCAAATGGAAATTTAAAAATATAATTTGTTAAAAGCTTAAAAAATCACTAATGTATGGATTCTTTTAGGGTGTGTTTCCTCCTACTATTGAGTGTATTTATTAATGCATGACTTATTTTTTATATATGTCAATGAATAAATAAACTTCATGTTTATACGACTTGCATATAATTATCATTTTTATAATATGTATATATATGTAAAGATGTATATTTATATCATTCAAATCACAATTAAACATTTAATTTTAACGTTATGTACATTCATAGACATATAATAATGAAACGTTATTATATATAATATATATATATATTTTAAGAATTTCATTATTTTTCTTAAAACTAGGAAATTTTAATTATACATTAAATTAAATATATTTTGCTTGATGTCCCATTTTTTTTATTCCTCAAGATTTATAAAAAGATATACTGCATAATTATATATATATATATATAAAATTAGCACATTAATACTTATTCAAATTTCTATTGAATATTATTCGAAAATGAAAGTCCATGAGTCAGTGTATAGTTCATTTCCCAACCTTGGTAAATCACATGTTATACTGGATGAGTAAGAAAAAATGACACTGGAGTCTGAATATATGTGTATAGCACTTCAACAAAAATGAATGACATTGAATACAATTGATCATTTTTGATTCGTCTATTGATTGGAGAAGGAAAAAATCACTCAAATTGACCTTAGCCACATCTTGAAATCTCCGTAAATCACCTCCAGCTAGAGCACGGCCTCTTTCTTCCCAAATAGCGTCCCCACTACTACGTCTTCTAACAATTCCTAAAATCATCAAAATTAGTATGAGACTACTTATAAGCCTTCACTTCAAGGATGGAACAGACTTTGTAGCCTTTGGAGTTGAAGTCGGGCTAGACAGGTGAATAAAATGATTTGCTCCAAAATTCAATCCTTCTTCAAGAAGATTACAGGATTTAACCTAGGGATACAACTTTTGTAGAGCGAGTGAGAGAGAGGAAAGCATTAACCACCTTTATTCAACATCAGCTGCCTTTGGTATTACTCAGGAGGAGGAGGGGGGGGGGGGAGGAATGATATACAAGCAAATGCAATGTTGACAAAAAAGGGCTCAAGTCCAAGTCCTCGTAATAATTATTATTATTAGTAATAATTTTTAACTTATTAGTTAAAAATATATAATTTCCTGACATTAATTTCAGTTCATTTTCTGCCTCTCATCTACGATATACACAATGTTATTATTTATTATTGATGTCTTCATTTGTATGTATAAAGAAGAATAGCAACTTGAAGCATAATAAAACGTCATGACAGCTCAAGCTGTAGTTTTTCTTTACATAAGTCCTATCCCTATTTATCACCATTCGTTTATCCATTCATCCAAGGTAGTACATGCAGGCCCTAGTCCACTTGAATTCCCTTACATACAATCAAACGTGACTCACATCACGACTGACTAGGTCTTTAGTGATGGACCACTGATGTGTGTGTATTTGCTCATGTATTTGATCATTTTGGGAATTGTGATTTCTATGGATTGAGAATAATTGATGAGGAAGTGCAACAGAGAAACACGAACCTTTGAAAACTTTTGGATATTTTTGTTTTCATATTTCCCTATATTTATATGATTTTTTTATTTAACAAAATTTATTACGAATTTTTCAAATTATTACACTAAAAATGATGCAATCGAAGTTTGTCTTCTGAAAGCGGTGTTAGTGTCAATTTAGTAGTTACACTCTTTACATAACTTAGACACAAATAGTTTTACGTACATTAAAATGGAGAAGAATGAATTCTTAAAAAGTGAAGTTTTTTTTAAAAAGAAAATAAATATCAGACATAAAAGAAAAAGTGCGTTTATGAATAATTAAATACCACTATTAAGTTACACTACTACAAAAAGAAAGCATGAAATTAGACCTTTGAGGTTTCAAAGATACTTGGTTTCTCATGTATTAATTTCTAGTTCTTTCATATTACCACTATATTATTTTGTGTATATTTTAAAGAACTATTTACGGTGTGTATCAAAATCACGCCCGAGAGAACATCATAAATAATATGATAGCTTATATTTGATATCAATACTATCCACTGATTTGCTATGGGTTCTTTAATAAGAGATGAAATAAACATTTTCTTTTATTCTAGGGAAGTTTGTATTACACTCATTTGAGCACATCACAACAAAAATGAATTAATGAAGCATTCCCTATAAAAAGTGATTTTGTGACAATTTGTCTTTACATTTTGACATTTTTTGACTCATTTGCCATGTCAAAACATGGATATATGTAGTAGGGCTCTATCCTTTACAAATTTTTAATGCAACTAAATATTTAATACTAATATGTTCTTAAGTAAAACAGCAAAATAATGGCAGTTACATTCCGCCCCTTCAAATGTAATCGGCAGAAATTCTGCCTTACTTCAAGGGTATCATATTTTTATGACATCATCTCAGGCGTCTGATGACAGCTTAAAAAAGACATAGGATACATTTTGCCGACTGATATGATTTTGAAGTGATCAACTCTCACCAAAAATTTGGAATATATTTACACAAATACAATGTGCTCTCTCTTCAGATGTTTTTCTTTCAGTCAGATCTAAGGTGATTCCTTCTAGATTGATCATCCAGTGAAATATTGGCCAAGAATTGGACCAAAATGTAATAGCTCTTAAATCGAAGTGAGTCACTCTGAAACTTCTTTGACGTCACAATGCAATGCTTCCTCATTTCAAATCACATTTTAATTAATCAATATTTCATTAAAATATCTGCTCAGACTAAAATTTTTATTCACGATCAAAGTTTTATGGGGCAATTCAAATAAAAATATATCAGTTCAAGAAAAAAAAAAATTGTTATCGACGCGTCTATAATAATAAATATAAAAAAAATACAGATAAAGTTATCAGAAAGTGGAAGTTTAGCCTCTTCATGACATTAACCACTATATGGTAGCCATGTGTAACATCTGGCCCTCTTTTCACGTTTGAATCTTAAAATTATTGAACAAATTTGAGTTTGACTTGAAAACCAAACAAAAAACTAATAAGATTTATGAGTGATTGTCTCTCGTCCAAAATTCCTTTTTTTTCAGCAACTATAAGTAGAAATATTATTGATATACTACTAAAAAACAAAGTATCATGGGGGGGGGGGGGGGGGGAGGGAGAGCAGCAATCTACTTTTGAGACTAAAATTGACGTCTATTAATTTTAGTTTAGACAGTTTTATGTTTTGTTTTAGTACATCAATAAACAACCATGTACTGTGAAACATATTATTTTTCTTCGTGAAGAAACTTCAATAAATAAGGGATGTGTTTAATTTAGTAAATATATATATATATATTTATGATGTTGATATTTACTTATGCACTCATAATAATATAAATATGTAAAATTCTATACAATAAATATTTTTACAGAAAATATTTATCTTTAACAATTAAATAAATATTTGAAACAACTAGTTTTTAAAATATGTATATCACAAGTACTTTACAATGAGAAAGATCCAACATGAGCTTAAAAAAATTGAATTAATACTTCTTTGCTTCTACGAAGGTAACTTATTATGCCAAAACTATACACACATAGCTAACATATTTATTATCGTTTTCTCCAATTACTCCGTTTATTTTTAAAAGTCGACGTTCAATTTGAGTTTAAATCCTTTTCACTTTGAACTTGAATTCAACGTTTAATGAAACTTACACGACGAGCTTTTTCTACTCGAATGACTCAAAATTCGAGTACATTTGGTTCAAAACGAAGTCTTAGTTCTTTAAAAATTGATTTATTGTTATGCTATGAATAATAAATTGAAATGTTGGATAAAAAGGCGAAATTGGGAAAGAATCATATATCTAATTTTGGACCTTTTTTCAAAAGTTGAGAGATGAAACGGATATAAATGTTTATGATGTCATCAATGAACAGCTATTTTTATGGTCGATGTTTGTTGGTAATGTGATGAAAAAGGTTGCATTTTTTTTAAATATTTTTTTTTTTTTTTTGTAAAAAAGGATTGAATAATTAAAAATTAAACACAAAGCAATACAGTAAATTAAGTATTCTTTTCAATATTTTTCATTTTATTTTCATACAATTCCGACAATTAAATATTAAGGATCAATACGTATGCACTCTTCGACTATGGGCAAAAATAATGTGCCAACAGATTGTCGGATATCTTGAGTAATAGGTTATGTATTTCGAGAAATAAACCAAAGGTTCTCAAAATGTCTTTCAAATATTTTAAAAAACGAAGATTTCGACTTTAGCTGTTTATAAAAGGACGTGTATCTCTAACACTAATTAATATTTTGACATGAAATTTACCCCATATGTTAGTGACAAGAGTGCCAACATACCAAAACAAAATCATTTTTTCCTATCAGAATCCCAAAAAGTTAAATTCAAATTCCCCGATATTTATGGCTCATAGTTGTATATATTATTCTTATAAGTTTTATTGGAAATGTACTCGTTACCCGCTTTAAAAAGAGTAATGATATTCCGAGTATACTCTTTTATAGTATTGAACTTGTTAATTTCGAACATTTCATTTCAAAATTAGTCAAACTCTTTGGGCTATTGCTAGAACTGTTAATTCTAAGCAATTTTTCCTTGTAAAAAGGGATAGAGAATACTGGATATAGTAAAACATCATGCCAGCTAACTCTACTCTCCTCTCAAACATTCATCAAATGTCAGGATTACCATATCAATTTCCGCTTTCTTTCTTTTTTACATACCGACAGAGCATAAGGTAAACAGTTCCAGTTATAATGAATGACAATTTTTACTGCCTTTTACTGCAAAGCTTCTATGTGCGGGAAAAATACACAAATTTACCAATATCAAGAACAAAATCTACTAAATATTTGCAACTGCATAAATTTAAATTATGCAAGTAAATACTTATTTACATAATTATTTAAATATTCATTGAGTCTCTCAGAATAAATGAAATAAATAAATACACCATTATCAAGTAAGAACAATACATAAGACATTGAATGACTTCAAACAAAAAAACCCTTTAAAAGACATACAATGAAAGGAAAAAAAAATAAAAAAATGTCAATTTAAATTTTAAATTTACTCTCAAAAATTTGCATATCAAAGTATAAATCTACTGATAATTTCGAAGGAACAAAAAAACAACTATTTTATTGCAGTTATATATGTAGATTATATAAAGCAGCAGTTGGCAATTGGTAATCCACGTAAAAAGTTTTAGATGTTTGTATACAAATTAGAACATTATTTTTTACTTTTAATAGAATTAAGTAGGGTCATATTAACCCATACCTATATGCCCAATGCTACACCAGCTAAACCAAAAGTGACCCACCACTATTAGACATTTTCTCAGTTTTTTTTTTCACAGCAAAAGATGCAATAATTCATTATGATTGGTTTGTTAATGTACTTTACTGAGATATGTAATTGGTAGTTTTATGGTCTTTCACAAAAAAATGGCACCAAATAGAAACAATTTACCGTATATTTCGGCGAACAAGGCGATCGTCAGATAAGACGAGTTACAAAATAATAGCAAATTTGTATGACTTTATCATTTATCATATAAGGTCTGACTTTTATATCGATTGTATAAGACGACCCACATTTTTTAAGATTGATTTTTTTGACTTTAAGGGTCATTTTATACGCCAAAATACAGAGTATTTTAGTCCTTTGATTGTGAAAAAATGAGTTCTACATAAATGTTAATCCAACTGAAATAAATAAAAACAATTTTATTTTATTTGTACTTTGGCACTATTAACTAACCAGCTAATTTTTCGGACTCAGAATAACAGTATTGACAAATGCAATTGTATGTTTGTAAAATGTTTTTTTTTTTTAATTTTGCAAATAATCAACATTGGGCATATCCCTATTCAAATTTTCAAAATTATATCATAATAATCACATATTTCCCCATATTCTTTTCCTTCTCTACTCATGCAACTACTAAAATAGCAATTGATCAATAGCTTTGAGAACCTTAAAAGTATGCTTCAACACAACTTTAATACTTTACATATTTTTTAAAAACAATACATATTTATAGGCTTTATATCCTCCAGAGCGGATAGACATGAAGAAAACGTCTCACAGTATGTAATGGTAATTCCTGGAAGGAAGCGTTATATTCCTATTATTTACTAAATGTATGTATGTGTGTCAATATTTCTTGATTATTTGCTCACCTAGGTGGATATGAAAGAAATTTGTTAGAATTTACTCAATGTATGTATGTATCATAAATTATCGGCTTAACGAGAGAGCAACAACAACTTAAAAAGCAAAGATTGTCAAGAATAAATAAATAAATAAATCGTCAAAATAATCGATTTAATATATAAGAATCATTTTATTTATCAAGATGAAAATAAAATAACTTGTAAGTAGAGAATGTAATGAATGACAAACAAAATTTTTATGCTACCTATGTAATGTTCCTTTACATGTAAAATGTATTAATGATTAACATCAAGGTATCATGTATCATGTTTTTGTTTTAAAGTTCATAGCTTGCACATATAAAAAAAATATAATGAGAAGTTCTGATTAGACGAGGATAATAATAAGGAAATATAGTGTTTTTTTTTAATTTGCAACAAGTTGCATTTATACAACTTTATTTTTTTAGAGAAACAATTACAATATTACAAAAGTTACTTTACAACATATAAAAAATATATCATCATTCAAAACCTAAAAACTCTTTGTCAATTATTGGAATATAAAATTTGTCTCTGTTGTAGGTCTTTGAAAATCATCTCAAATTTTTAAAGTGTCCTTTAAAAGACATAATTTGTACTTATTAGATTACAGTAAAGTAATTCAATTTATCAGTTCAATTTGTTCAATAAAACATTAAGAATACCTTTTCTAAGAAAACAATGCTTTGCAATTATTCGTATATTTCAAACCCTATTATTGGATGTTTATAGAGAAAGATTGATGATGACGTCATATAATTATATATATAATGATGTCATTGAGCAATGTTTATTCCATGGAACAACTACTGCGTCTGATTCGGACTCGTTCTTAGAATTTAGATTGCGATTGTGTGGGATGTCAAAATTTTGGGACTGATGCATCCCTAATATTATATTATAAAGATATTTTCTTTAAGTAAACTTTGAAGAAGAATCTTTCTAAGGTTAAATAATCAGTCTTCTTTTATAATGATTATTAATAAAAATAATTTGTTGGTAGAATATCGTTTCAAATGTCGACAATTGTTTAACTTTTTACATGGAGATGAGCTTCAACAGGAGACCATAATCTGGAAAAAAAATAAAAGCTAGAAGAACAAGTTGAGTCTCAAAGCACTTCCTCTCTATATTTTAGATTATTGTTCAATACTAATATCTTTTAAACGCACCCACAGGACCTTCTAGAAGGTTAACATTTCTTTGTTAGACTCTAAATAAGCCTGTGACGAAATATCAAAGATAATACACGACTGCAAAGCTAAAATGGTCGAATCAGGGAGGCAGTCCTTTAAAACGGATTGAAGGGAATGCAAGATAGATTTGGATACGAATGGTTATACAGAAAGAAAAGGGAGACATAAAACACTCTAAGAAGATGAAGAAGCTGTTCAATGAAAAACTGTACTGCATCAATGAAAATAAAGTTACTGTTATTACGTGTAAAAAAGAAATCCTTATTTAAACATATAAAAGCAGTAAATTCATATATAAAACTACCTTCAATGTGTCTATCGACTAGTCTAATAAGCCCTGTTTAAATCTGAAATAGGGGACCCAATTTTGCAAAAAAAAAAAAAAACCAACAACCTTTATAGGTACTCTAACTCTCCCCCTAAGGTCATGTGTGATTTTTGCTATCACTGGCGTCTCACTAAAAAGAGGAAAACTTTACTTTCTCACACAATATGAGCTCTGGTGAGGAGAAAAAATCAAATGATCAATTTTAATGTAAAAGATGTCTGAAAAGAGTTGAACTAGTCGATTTTACATTTTTTGTAACTCATAAGTTTATAATTGAGCAGTTTATTAGATATTGGGTTCCTGAGGGCTTCGTAGAGCAGGTAAAGTATGTACAATACTTTACAACTCATCATCAAGGATAAAAATATCACACGAGATGTAGAGCTTGGAGCTTTACTATCACCTACAGTCTTCATTATAGCAATTTTATAGCTTAAGAGAAAGCATGAATGCTGACACCAAAAATAAAGGAACTCAAAATGGTAAGGACCACTCTAAAATGTCAATTAAATGTCACCTTAATCTTCTTCACTGGCTTCAATAAGAAATTGATTATATTAATCAATGTTAGTATAAAAACAATCAAAACCTTAACTACTTTAGTTCAACATGACTACTAGGGGGTAAAAGATTCTGCTTGTTCATATCTATGACGTCATAAGTACCAAGTGTTGCTACTATGTGTATATTTAGCATGACTTTTTAATGATCATTATTTGCTCGAAATCGCACCTTTTAGAGGACTAATTGAAAAAAAAATAATAATAGAAATTGTAGAGCAATTAATAAAGATTAGTCATATTCTGCAAGAAACTGAATTTCGTTAAAAAAAATCATATCATTGTTACTATGTACCATCTCATATATGTATCTCAAATTTCAAAAATAGGTTTCATCCTAGTAGGAATGATGGAGCCTGTAATTCAAATAAACAGAATATAATCAAGGAATGATACACTCTAAGAAGTTCATAGCTATGTCTTCCAACAAAATAGAGTGAGCTCCTTAGTATCAAGTATTTGATATTCAAGGTACAAGGAGCCCTATATGCCTCTATGTAGAGTCCTTACCCTCTCCCACTTAGCCTCAATGAGTATTATCCATCGATGTACATACATTGAATACTTTCTTCCCAGACACCAAATCGAATGAATGACATCTCCTATGTTTACATTACAACACTAAATCAAGGCCAATATATTCTTTAATAATAATCTAACGTCATGTTAATGGGAGGAAATAAAGGACTGTTTTTATTAGTACATAAAACCTTTGCGTACTGCATTGATATATTTACAAGAGCATGACAAATAATGATACTAATCGAGTATATAATAAACATTTAACTTTTATTTGTTATATATATCACTATTAACTCAATATTCTAAGATAATCTAAATGTCTCAAGGATACTTGTTTTGCTGTATCCATTCTGAAATCCCTTTCAGTAGAAGTTCAAAAAAATAGTTATTTTAGTATCAGTAGTTTGTATTTGTTTGTATCAGTGTCTAAAGATATTATTATTCATTCAAACCATGAGTATTATTTAGAGTCAATTAATACGCAGTTTCAGCTAATTAAACTATGCTTTTTTAATAGTTTTACTTAGAATGTATCAAAATATACTAAAATAGATGAATACAAGAGTGTTTTGAATTCAACATAACTTTTTTTATTGTACTTTTCTGCTAAAGACTATGAAGAAAAAACCCGCTATTTTCAAAATTATACGCCCCAATGCCATTTTTGGCATAGAGGAGTACTTGATAAATACGTTATGAGCATGTTTAACTTAAAGTTTGTCACTGCTTACCATTATTTATCATCCTTATTTTATCACTATAAGCAAGATTTTGTAATTTTGTTCTTACTAAGGTTTGAATCTACAAAAAGACAAAAACAAACTTGACTGCACTTGACTTTTTAAATGTATAATTGAACTACATTTGTATTTGTACAAATGTTAAAGTCAACTGAAATTAATAATTTGAATATGTTTAGTGATCTAAAACGATGTAAAGGTTAGTGACTGAAGATTTATATAGAGAAGAGGTACTCAATGTGGGGTTCACATAATTCAGGCCTTTCTTAACTGTCTCTTTTATGGGCTCTATTAATAAAGTTTCGTATGCTATCTTGAGTGGTAAATATGTATAATATTTAAAAATGTTTTATTTTACAGTAGCAGGCCCAATGAAATGGCAGTAGAAGTTATGACAGATCCAAGTAAACAATAAAGTTAAAACTGAGCGTTATTGATTTTATGTGACAGGCACCGATTATATGTTGATTAAAAAACCGATAACCGATTCATCAGCTATTTTTTGATAATTAATAATTAATAAAATAACCAATGAATTACTATTTCAGCCGTTGCATCTTTTTTATCATAGTCATAGTTAGGTTCATAGTTCATCAGGCAATGTTTAGCCAAATGACATCCTAGAAATTTTTCTTTTGAGAATTTTTAAATCATTGATGCGGTTTTATTTTATTGATAGCTGGTGTGAGGACAAATAGAATTTTATGTTAGTTTTGAGGGTTTTTTTTTGTCAATTATAAAGAATAGTTAATAGTGATGTTAGACTCCTAAAATTGCGTTGATTTTGAAGGTCAAAAATATTAATTTAGGTGAAAGGATTTCACTTGCCAAGTTTGTGGTTATAATGTTTAAAGAACTGAAAACATTACATCTTTAAATGTGTTAGAGGAACACAAGGTTTATTTTGTCCTTATTTTTATGAAAATAAATTATCGGTTATAGTTATTGACATATTTGGCCAGTTAAACTAAAATTACCTCAAATCAACTAATATACATAGTTGGCTCACAGATCGTCGAGCAAAAGAAGATATGAATATTCTTTATAGTTTTTGACGTTTTATGTTAAATATATGTATATATGTATATATATGTGACCATAGTTCTATGAAATCAAAACAATGAATTCAAAACTCATTGAATCTACAAGATCAGAAACATGTACATATAATGAGATTTTGATAAATCAAAACCCTTGAAAACCATTTTGAAACCAATTTTCATACTCCTTATAGTCTTGATTATACACTTCCATATGGACACCTTTTTTTATGAACAGTTTTGAGACAGTTAGGGTTTTTTCTTGATCCATCGTGTTTTTTTGTTATCGTCAAGAAAAAGTTCAAGGATTAATTAAAGGTACTAAATAAAGACATTACAATTTACTTTATTAAAGACATTATGGTTGATATAGATCCTTGCTATTTAGGCTTTTTTTTTTCTTCAAAAATATTAAAAATTAAAAAACTAACCGTCATTTTTTTAAATTTTAAACATCGATATAAGACGCATCGATGAAGTGCTATAATCATTTGAGTGCGATGGGGTCCTAGGTTTCAATTTTTTTTTTCATTTCTACAGAGACCATGTAATCACTCCAGAGAATGAAGAAGAAGCACTCAGGAGTTGCATTACCTCAACTGAGGCAGGTCAGTACACAGAGAAAATGCTATACTGAGCAGAACACCACAATCTAGGAAAAACTATAAATAATCAAATCACTATAAGGTGCAATCAGATACAACCCGGTCGAATTTTTTGGATCCCAACGAGTGCTTTTACTATATTATATATACATATGTCAGTATGATATATAATAAAATTATTTGGATAGGGGTTAAAGGCCTCTCTCATCTAGAAAACACAATTAAATGAATTAAAAGTTAAATATACATACTCCTAATGGAGCTATGTAAAAAAAAAACCACATAAAGATACAGAAGATTATTACTAAAACACAAATTCTTTTGATCATTTTATAGATTGAGAGAATGAAAGGATTTTTTTTATTTTTTTTTTCATGAGCTCTGCTTATCTTTGTGGAAAGGAAAACAAACAACAAAAAAAGGTATTGATATGAAAATTGAATTGTTTCATATGATTTAATGATGCATTAAGGTTATTGGTTTTTTTTGTTTAGCAACAGAAAATTGTTATTTCCATTAATAAAAAGAAAAGGCAGTGCTTTATATCAATTCCCATAAAGAAAAGTATATAAACTACTATGGAGAAGAAATATCGGGAATCAAGTTTCTTTGATTTTATAATACAAATTTCCTTCATCCCCCTTAATAAAGCCCCCCTCCCAATGCAACACATATCTGCTAATGTTTTTTTTTTTTTTCAATTTTCAAAACAGTTAAGAAGTATTTATTAAAGTCAATTACACAGGTCAACAAATTTGAAATGTCGAAAATCCTAAGGGGCATAAGTAATGTAAAAGTTATTTAGTTTTGCACCCTGATTTCAAATCAAATTCTTCGCTGCTAAAAAAGAAATAATTCAAATTCCATCAATAAATATATTGATACAGGGAAGACAGTGAAGCAATCTCACACTAGCCAGAGTTTGTTTTTTTGATTATTATGTATTCTTGCAGAATAAAAAATACGGTAATAATTACAACACTTATTTATACAGAATCCTTTGTGCCGAATAACCAAAAAACTCAAATGTCTCAAATATGAATTAGTTTTTAAATTTGATAAATTAATCAATATCATGTAAATTCACTGCCCCTGCATTGAAGTTAAAATATACTTTTGAACTATAATTTTAATCTTATTATACATCTTAATTGGTCTTTGTACCTTAATGTATTCAAATATATATTGAAATTATACATTATGTCTCATAGTATTCTTTACTCTGATTTTCCTTATTTCTTTCATATACTTAAATTCGCTTTATTTCTCCTGTTGCGACTGTTCCTCGTCTTCCCAATATCAATATATTTTAATAAGAGTTTTTTTTGAATGATTTTGAGGGTAGATTCTAAATTCCATGGATAGAATTTTCAATGTACCCTTTATACTTCTTATTCTACATGCTGACAAAAATGATCCCTATGGTAATTCTTTTTGAGTTGACATGTAAAAAAATAAATTTGTTTTGACCTATTTACGTGATACATGATGTAATACAAAAGTTTATTTGTTATATCCACTAAAAAAAAGGAACTAATCTCTAGTTTTAAAAAAAAGTTTGATGTTTTCTTATTCATTGAATCCCTCAAATTAAAAAAAAAAAAAAGAAATACATTTGATCTGCTCCTTCAAAATTGACTTTTTAATAATAAGGAAGATATACCTACATATTTAGATAACAGATTTTCATCAATATAATTTCAACACCACAAAAAATATCCTTCCGCTTCTTTGGTGGTTCATGAGAAAAGGGGGGGGGGGAGGGGGATAATAAATGTGATGTAATTACGATAACATTCCTAAGAAAAAATACCAATTTTATTTCTCAAAAAAAAAAAAAAATATATATATATATATACTTAATTAACTCATCCTAGACATAAAAATCCACTCACAAACACTAAAAGGATTTAGATTACTTTTCAAGTATTATGTGTGTACCTAAGTATGTATATAATCCCAGTCAGGGGCGTCTAAAGAGGAGGCTAAGTGGCTACTAGGTAGTTCATGAGTGGTCTAATTGTTACAAAAGCATACTAAAACTACAGCATAATATATATTTGTAATCCCTTGAAATATGTTATAATGAAAATTCATTTTGAAAATTGATTATTAATATGAAAAATGGCCGTAGTTCAGCTGTTTATGGAATGAGCATAGTTTCATCAGTGATGTGAGCAGATCCGTGGTAAAAAAGCATTTTTAGATGTCTATAGAAAACATACATGAAATTATGTTTTCAAAAATCTGGTAAAACGCAGATACATCCTATCAGCTGTCGAGTATTAAATTAGGAAGGAAATATGAAAGCTACTTATTATTTGGGTCTTTTCACTCAACCTCTTTGGACACGTTGCAAATTTTCGTTATCCTAAATTATACCAATTTGGACATCTCTGATAAAATACACTTGCCAACTGACAAATGATATCGGAGTGATCGACGCTCGATCGGAGGAACACTTATTCACATCTCAGATATGAATGAAAACCACTGCTTCTCAAGCATTTTGAACTGTGTCCTCCTAGGTTATCATTTTAATGATGTACATTCATTTTTAGTATCATTTCAGGGTTAGAACCAATATATTTATGCCGCTAAATCAAGGTTTCCATCATCAAACAGGTTATTTTATTATCTGGATCCATGGCTCAGACGCGGATACTAATCTTATAAGCACAGTCATACTTATAATAGTCATGATGCAGCAAACCAATTGGGCCTCAAATGTATCTGTCTATAATCTAAAAAACTTGATTTTTTGCTAGGCTCATCAAAAAAAAAAAAAAAATTGAAAGTTTTGATCTTAATGAAAACGTATAAAAGAATTGCGCCTACTATCTTTAAAAATTGCCCACTTAAAAAAATCATTTTCAAATTTTAAATGAATTTAAAGATCACAAAAATGAAAATTTTTCGAACAATAAAAGTTTCATTTATATGCAGCATAAAGTTCCTTGGTGCAGACAAAATAAGTGATGAATAGGAATGTAAATCATATGCAATTCGGGCTTGTAAGAATCAAAGAAAGAGAAAATCAACCTGGCAACCCTGACAATTTAATGAATGTTGAGGAGGGAAGCAGTTAGAGCTGTCATGACGTTTTACTGAGCTACAAGCTGCTATTTTCCTTTATATATGTATACAAATGAAAACATCAAACCACAAACATTATAATACGTTACTCCAGATTCATTATTATATTCACAAATATCATTAACTCAATCATTCTCCTCTATGAATGATATCCATTTTTTAATTTTTCCTTTGTTCCTCTCCATGATATAATCTTTGCAGACTATTCTTTTCTTGTAAAACATTATGTTGAGGTAAAGTTGATGTTACCTTCTTAAGGGAAATAAAAAAGTGATAACAGCTTTGGAAAATAAAAAGACCTGTTTGAGGAGCCAACTCCACTTTTTTATCACACGCCCGAATTGCATATGATTTACATTGCTAGTGATCAACCTAAAAATAGGACACCTTAATACCCACATATATGTATAAAATAAGTCTACTCGTGTTTATAATTTATATGTACTTTATATATATATATTGTACAAAAGAAATAAGTTTTTAAGAAAATATTTCATTCGTATTAATATTTTTTATAGGACACTTTCTTTCTAATAAAATGATCAAGATAAGTATAGAAATTATTGGTCATACTCTCCAGGGTCTATGTAGGTATATCTTCATAACAGTTCAATTTCAATTCCCTACACACAATCTATCGGCACTTTGCTCATAGCCTTACTTGGAATTAATTTGACCCAATAATTTATTTTAACATTCATGTTTCATCAGGATCAATAAACCCACTTGATATTAACACCCACTCCGAGTACCACTTTTTGAAAGTAGAGGAGGTAATATTTGGTAAAAGAACTTCAGAAATGGTTCATGGATATAAAAAGACTTATTTTTTTTAGTTATTTACTAATTTTGAATTTCTGTGAAATTTAAAAAAAGTAAGGTATGCTCTCCTGTGTCTTCCTTGTAGCTCGACCCTTGTTGCATCAATCTGGAATCATTTTTATTCTTTGAGGTCATTGCAAGGTAGAGAGTTTGAAAGTGTAACATTATTGCTCAAGTGTTTGTAAATCCAGCTGGCATTCAACAAAATTGTAACTTTATAAAATTTTATAGAATAAATAATTACCAGAGAGTTGGACAAGGGACAAAAGTCTGTTCACTCTTCTTTTTTCTCTTTCTTTTTACTTGTGACTCAAACTTTTATAGGGGGAGGGGAGGTGTCTTCATAGTTGAGCTTTTGTAGATGCATTTGCTCCATCAATTTTCCTCTTGCACTTTTTTAATTATCTGTCATTTTGAGCTTTCTTTACTCATTTTCTTTTTTTGTTGTCAAAAGTATTCATGAAATGTAGTTAGATATGAAGAACAAGCTGTTATTACTGGTTACAAAGTGCTTTGGAACACCTCCCGTATAGATTAATGTTGCATGGCGTTTTGAAGATTCCCTGTGTTTTGTGAGCAATGGGGATGTTGAGAGAGTTTTTTCTCAAGGATGGAATGGAAAAAGGTATAAAAAAAGAAATGTTACGAAGAATTCTAAACATCAAATTGGACTTGGAAGATTAAAGGCAACTCCCCAAAGTTTCATTCCTCCTGACTCTATCCGTAAATACAATAGTTCAATTTATATGTAATAATAATAATAATAATAGTATCAAAGGGAGGTTGAGAGGTTGTGTTTGTGACGTCACGTACATACCCTCCATTTTGTTTGTGCTTTTTCTTGCTCTTTATACTTTTTTCTTGCGCTTTTGTATTAGAGGAATCTGGAGGCAATGCATAAATATTTTGATTTCTCCAAAACTCAAGACTCATGTTTTTTTCTTAATTTGACTGTTTCTTAATGTTTGTGCGTGTCCCAAACTTTCTGTTTAATTATGTATTAGTTTTTGCAGTTTTGATAGTTTATTTTAAATAAATTAAACAAAGATAGAACCAAAATCTATAATCGGCTCTGTTTTACAATTAAAAGTCCAGTGAAGATGACGTCATAATTATCTTTGGTGAAATATGTGAAATTTTTAGGTTGTTTTTTTTACAAAATATGGGGTAGCATTCAAATTTTGAAGGAAAAATACGCCATTTAAATGTCGTTTGAATATTTTGAAATCTTTGAAGCATGTCTCAAGATATTCGACCCACTCATCCCTTTTTCTCCAATAAAATATTGAAAATAAATTGTCAATGATATTCACTTATTTCCCTCAAATGACTTCTTAACCTTTCCTTAATGAACATACCTTTTTTTAACACTGTTAACGAACTAGGGTAAAAAGACATCCCAAAAATAAAACGAATTTAATTATATGGTAGACAATTGTAGAAAGATATTAATAATTGCATTATTTGCATTTTTAAACATTTCTTAAGTACATGTTTCAATCATCTTCCACACATATAAATAGGAATCAAAATACTAATACAATCAGTAAAACTCTGGAAGTATTGGCATTTTTGGGTGATGATATTCTTTTTTATTTTTGCTAGGAAGAAAAAGAAACAATTCCACATCTTTTTACAACTGAAAAATCCTCAAATAGGAGTAATCATTTATTTTAAAAATAAGAATATAAAAAAACGTCTACCTTTTTATAGAGGTTTAGTGATTTATTCATCATATGCATAATACTTTAAAGTACTCAAATAAGCAGTATAAGAGATAAAGAATGTGCTCAAACTATTTTAATAAACAGTTTTGTTTTTTCTTTCGAAACTTTGAGATAAAGTTAGGAAATTGCATAATAGCTTAATATTTAATCATGTTAATTGATTCAATCATTGTATGTACCTTCGGGAGGATAATTTAGAAATGTTCCTGAAAAAAAAAGAAAACAATTTATGCATTCAATCAAAGATGTTCCATTGTTTTATGAATTGTGGGCTAAAAATTATGAGAGGTTGAAAGAATTACATTTATGCTGACTACTGAACGATCTAGAACGATACTATAAAGTGTAAATAATCAAATGTAATTAAAATAGAATTAGAATTATTTTCATAATAAAACTTGTGGTTAGGAAAATACCAGTTCACTTACAAAAGGTTAACCCTATTTCTTATACTTCATTATAATATTCATTTTCAAAATTGATAAATCTTAATTTCAAGGACTCTTGTAGTTAATTAAATTAAGAGCTTTTCGATTAAAACATTAATCTCTTTGTTTATTTATATAAAAGAAATGAAAACCTTCCCATTGTTATCTTTTATTTACATACATAGTTACAAACCTACAGAGTTGACATTTAATCTAAATTAATATGCAACAAAAAGCTTTACTTTTCATCGAACTAACAAATATATTTATTTTATTAAATATCTTTTATAAAGTTGTCAAATATCTCCCTTCCGCTTTTTTGCTCTTTATTCAATGCTCTATAAAAAGTGTTATAGAGATGGGATTTAGTTCAAACATGCGCCGTTTTGTTTGATAGTCTGTTTCCATCTAGGAGGCAACTTCAAAATACCCCCCTCGTAGAAGCTCCCCTCCTTATTTGCGATGAATTCGGACAGCCACTTCACACAAGCCTCTTTTGAGTTCAACTTTACACCACCAAGGGCGTTCGCCAAGGACAGGAACAGGTGGTAATAACTTGGCACTATGTCCGGGCTATATGGCGGATGTGATAAAATCTCCCATCTGAGCTCCCGTAGCTTCTGCCGAGTCATCAACAAAGTGTGTGGTCTGGTGTAGTTCTGTTGGAACCCTACACTCATACTGTTGGCCAGTTCTGGACGCTTCTGGTCGATCCCCTGCTTCAAGCAGTCTAGTTGTTCGCAATAGACGGTAGAATTAAGCGTCTGGCCATATGGTAGCAGCTCATAGTGGATGATTCCCTTCCAATCCCACGAAACACACAGCAAAGCCTTCTTGGCCGTCAATCTCGGATTGACCACTGTTGGGGACGATTCACCGGTCTTCGACCACGAACGTTTTCGCTTGATATTGTCGTTTGTGATCCATTTTTCGTCGCCAAATCAAATGTCTAAACATAATATTAGTTATTATGTTTTAGTATGCGGATCACTCCAAAATCTTGTCAGTTGCTAACATGTGAAATTAATTAGTATTTGCATTTATTAAAGAAAAGACACTCTACATATGGTTATGAAATTGATCTCTAAACCAAGACCGAACTTGATAACCACATCACTAATAAACATATATATATATATATATATATATATATATATATATATATATATATATATATATATGCACATTGATGATTTGTTTTTGCTGTTACTAATATCTCCACTCCTGATGAACAAAAGAAAATCAAAAATGAAGAATATTGATAAAAAAATTTAAATTTAATTTACATCATCTTCAATAATTGAAAATGAGATATCACATTGTTCCTAAGAGAAAATAAAGACATTTTCTTTTCCTACTTAAAACTATGATTTCTTCCATTGTTTAGGAATTATGACAGTTCTTCGAAAGACTCTAAATTATTTTTCTGTTTATTTTCTATTTTATGATATTTTGTAAGTGATCATTTTTTCTTCTACTGATGGGAAATGGAGAAGGGTATTGTGAAGAGCATTGCTGACTTTGGTAACTTCTTTATCAAAAGTATCTCCTATAAGAAATCAAATTTAAATATGTTTTGACATTTAAAATAATTTGAGTTGACAATAGCAAAAGATTACAGTGGAAGATCAGACATTTCTCATAATTTCTGCAGCAGTAAATAGTTTTATAACTTTGAGGTATATTTCCTTCTTATTCAACATTCAAAATTCCGTGTATTAAGGGGAAGGGGGGGGGGGGGGAACTACCCCCCCCCCCCTCCTTAATTCCTCTCATCTGTATACAAGGTCCCTAATACCATCTATACATATATGCTTCTGTGTTTCATTTGATGATATTAATTTTGATATATTTGTATATATAAGCTACTTAATTTTTTTGCGAGTTTCTTTTACTATTTTCATGTATTTTCTAAATGCATATCAATCATAATTGTGTCTCTCAACCTTTCCTTCGAAAAGAAAAAGGTAAAAAAAAGTCCCGAATTCAATTGGTTGTTAAATGTAGCGTAGGTTATAAATAACCATTCTTCCCAACTATAGAACTTTTCTTTATTTTGAAGCAACGATCTCTTAGAGCTTACCAAAATTTAGTTCAAGTTACAGAAATCATCGTTCAGGGTGGTAATAAAAGATAATTATAGAAAACACTTCAAGAGCAGACGAAAAAAACAGACTTTTTTATGTTAGTGAAATGGCTTCAAATCACTGGGTAATTAAGTACTTTCATCATTCTCTTCAACTGTTGAGCTGTTGATTCTATTATATAAAAGTAATATTTAATATATATTTTTATTTTATTTATTTTAGGAAAAGCTTAGAAATGAAGGTTTTATTATATCAAAGTATGACAAAATTACCGAGCACTTGAGCAAAAAAATTCATTACTGATGTGTAATCATAAGAGAAAATAACTTCTTCTTGAGACACTTAGACAAACGGATAAACCTGCAATGAAATCAGTAAGATTTGAGTCCAAAGACTCTTTCCATATTTACTCTTATAACCATCATAAAAAAAACGAAATAAAATAAAGTAGTTATAAGAAAAAACCCCAAAACAAGGATGTTTTGTAGGCATTGAAAATCAATTTTTTGATTTTTTAAAGCCCATGAATAAGTTCAGTGACCCATACATCACTAAAAAAAAGTCCTTTTAAGGTGTATAATATTTTTAATGACGCATCATATGATGCAACATCTGCCACACTTTAAAAATTATAATTAACCTTGGTATAACACTTCATTATGTATGTATATATAGCATATATAAATATATATGAGCAAAAAAACAAATTGGCTATAGTATGCATTTTTTATTATTATTTGAAAGTACACACACCCTGACACTCAAATTAAGTATGTACATGAATAGAAAAACAACTATTAATAGACATGCATTTAATTAGAGCGTATAAATTTAAATACCTAATTGAAAATGATTCTTAATGTTGTGACTCGGCTTATTAGATTAGGAGTCCAAATGAATAATGAATGTTATTCACTTGTATCTTGATAAAAAGCAATAGTTGTACAACTAATATTAGTAATTATGTAAATTTTACATTATGTATGTATATATGTATGTATGTATATTTTGAAAAAAGTGGATAATAATTTATTTATGACTTCAAAATGCATGAAATTAAAAATTTCATAAATTAAACAATGCGTTTGTTAAAAAAAAAAAAGAAGTCAGGAATGGAATAGTTAATATCCAATTATGATAATGAGAATAAATAATTATACACTTGCATTATTTAAAATATATTATATTTTTATAAATGTGGAATTGCATTGTGTTTATATGCAAATTTGATGTATATTGCATATCTATAAGACTATAATATTTTGCAGGGATTGTAGTTTTATTCCTGCGCTAAGCATGAACAGATGTGATGTCTAGTATCTTTTTAGTTGGATGTTTTTTATTCAGTTGACACAATGGTGGTACTATTTTACTAAAGGAATAGAACTAAAGGAGTAATTATTTCATCATCAATAGCACACAGGAGGCTTGAAGAAGAATATAAAATAATTTTGGGTTTGACTTATATCCAAATTCAACAACCCAAAAAATGTTTTTTTTTTTAGAAAAAGTTTTAAAAAAGAAATAAGATTTTTGTACGTACATCGTAATTGCTTGAAGTTTTTTATATTTTTATTTTTTGACTATGATATTACTCAAAAAACAAAGTTATTTAAAACTATTTCTTTGTGTATGAGTCCATGCCGGATTGTCGCATTTATTGATATCCTCATACCTTGTTTTTTGAGTTTTTCCTCACACCAATGTGTGGGTTTTGAACAAAAGTGTAAATAGTACAATTATATATATCGTATAATGTATTCAAAATTATGTACATATATCACATTTTGACAGTGGACTTATTCAAGACTCGAGACATGCCTTTGTACTAGGCATAAAAATTACTTGAAATGCCCCATTTAGTCTGAGTTGCACAATACATACTATCGTTTGTATTGCAAAAAAAATTTCGTAATCAAATTTTCTTGCTAAGCTGTTAGCAAATGTCTACTATTAAATGAAAAACAATTTCACGGTTGGAAAGAGTTGGCTACTCATTTTGGGCCTTTTTGTTTTTGTCAACAGCTCAAATCGAATTTTTTCGTTTCATAAAATGTCTGAAAGATGATGACTCAAATGCAATTTAGATTATTGTTCTTGAAACCAAAAAAGTTTAGGTGAATATTACAGACTGTATTATTTTGAAATTTTGAGAACCACGGGTTTATTTATTCAAATAAATAACTTATTCATTAGGAATTAATATGGCTCTGTAATTATTGGTTTAATAAAAAATTTTGTAACTGTTTTGAAAATTGAAAAAAATGTTTCAAAAAGGTTGGCGATAGTTTTTTAATTCTTCTTGAGGAAAGGAGCTGCTACCCATTGAACGGTCTAACAAAGAATAATTTTAAAAAGAATTGAAGTTCCAAAGCAATTTCTCTTTCTAATCATAAAAACGTTATTTTTTTCTACAAAATGTCCATCCCAACTGATAAAACATAAACTTAGACAAGAAAAGTAATGAAACTCCTTATATTATTTGGCTGTTATAACTTCTATTCCAAAGTTTATTTAATCCATTTAATCAATACTGTAATAAAATTAAGTCATTCTCCATAAAATGTGGTGTTTTGTTTATTGTTGTGTTGTTCTGATGCTGAAGTTATTTTATTAAATGAAGGAAATAAGCAGAAAATAATGCGCTTTATATGCCGTATATATATTTTTTTCTCTTAAACTATTCTCCCATTATTTCACAAAAAAAAAAAAAATATTTAGAGGAAGTTTATTTATTTTCTAAAGTTTATTCATTCATTTAAAAAAAAGTTATAAAAGAAAGCAAAAAAACTACATATATCTCAATATGATAATGGAAAATAGATGAAGACATTTTCAGAAAAATTGTCAATTAATATAATATAATGTGTACACCCTCGATGTTAATAAAATTATACAAAGTGCTTCCATGACCATAGCTGTAAATTATATGCATTTTTCTCGCGTGCGACGTTTTTAGTAGTTGATAATTTGTACAGAATTTTTTTCTTTCCAAATATGTCATTCCTTAATTATTGAGGGAAAAAACATGTTGATCTAACCACGTGTAATGGAATAATACCTGCCGTCTACAAATAGTAACTAATCAATAAAATGCCTAATGGAGTGAACTCAGAATTTTTGTTATATGTAATTTGATCTTCTGTGCAGTATATTCGTCAAACCAATTTCTTGGACTTTTTGGTGTATTAATATATGTTATTTTCTAATGATAAATAAGCCATTGAACCCTAACAAAATTCGGAATCACTGATTTATAAATTAACTTATAAAATATTTAAAACTAAACTATAGTTGACATGATCATAACTTTTTAATACACTTAAAAATATATAAAAATATATTCAAACTTATAAGTTTCTACTTATTTCAATTGATCAAAATTTAAGACACGTGATAAATATAATAGTTCTGTGTGAGTCCTTTCATATTCTGCTCATCCTGATATGCTCAAGGAGGAACGGACGTTATGCAAAATTCTACTTCTTTATAGATCTTTGCTGCGTTAGCAGACATCAAAAGAATCCCATTTTTATTTTTCCCCTTCACAAACAGCTCTAAATCTTATATAACCATTTAGATCAATTATAGGCTATTTATACACATTTTTTTTTGGATAGGTCGAGATACCCAGGAATACCAACTGTATTCTAGAGACTACATTTGATTCCTCTCATGGCCTTTTATGCCAAACAAAAGCAAGGTCGTAGAGTACATATTTTGGAATCCCAGAGCTTTTAATAATAAATACACTTATCAAAGGAGAGTCACTACATGAAGAAGGCCGATCCTAATAGCATCTGCCACCAGGTAGTCCTTATTTCCACTGAAAGACGTCTCCCCCTGATAAAGGGTAATAGAGTCGCTGTTATAGTAAAACGTCATGGCAGCTAAAATTGCTCTCCTCCACAACAATCATCAAATATTCAGGGACACCAGGTCATTTGTCGCTTTCTGTTTATTTTACATACGTGGAGAGAGGCTTCAGATTACCAGGTCTAACCATAGCTGGTAGAACACAGCTACAAAGGGAGTGTACTTTTATGTACTTTATCTATGAAATCCAAAGAATAAATTCACAAAATTTACAAGAGAATCTTATTAATCATGTTGAACCATTAGAGCTGTTACATTCGAAAAATCACCGGGTAATTAATTTAAAAGCAGGAAGTGATTCAATTGTATTCTTGTCTTTCCTATATATATACAAAATATATAATATTATATTTGCATTAAATATCTAAACTGTGAAGGCAGCATGCATAGTGAAGTATTGCCTAACATTGGCATATATATTATATACCTTTATTTAATTAATTAGTGTGCATTGGAATGACTATTGCGTACTATCAAAGACAATTATTCATTTATATATATTTATAAATATATTGACATTTTATTCTAATTAAAATACACCTGTAATATATATATATATATATATATATATATATATATATAATCAACAACACGTATAGAACAAAAATTCATTTAATCCATGTGTTGAATTGCTTAAAATAATATGTCATCTACACTGGAGTTGAAAGCATAGGCATTAAACATTATATATATTTATATATATATATATATATATATATATATATATATATATATATATATATATATATATGTCATATATTGTGGAGATAAATAAGTACACTTATACACCATTAAATAGAAAAATCCTGTTGAAACATGGGGAGTAATGTGTCTAAAAGCATCAGAAGATTTGCACTGAACATTATAATTAGGACACTCATTATGAGTGCATTATTTATGTGCATATAGATGTTCAAAATTAGACATATTTACATATGCATTATAGAAGATTCAACCTCCTCCAAAGTACACTCGAAGAAATTGCTTTACCTTAAATTGCCGTAGTCATTAAAGGAAAATTATTATTATCAATTATATAATCAAAGTGCAAATAATAACTGTTATTTTACAGTTTGTGGATATGATATAAAATGACAAAGAGCCAGTTGTCTAAACTAATTTTCTGTTAGATGTGAGACTAAGTTAGTATGTAGAGAGGTGATGTCAAGTATTTAATTTCATAACTTATGGACCATTACCCAAAGGAGATAACTCCAAATTACAGGATGAGAAACAATTATAGAATAAATGATTCTTAAGAACAAATCCGAATGCTCAGAATTAATAGAATATCACAGTATATACATTTTGTAAATCAATGGTCAAAATTATGCCAACTTTATTTATATCGAAACAGAGGTTCATTACTAAGTTCCAGATTTTTTTTTTTTTTGCCTTATCTGTTTAACAAAAGATAAACTTTTAAGCACATTTTGCTTCATATATTCTTCTGTGGAATTGACAATAACGTTAGAAAATTGACGTACAAAAACGGAATATCGGGTTTAATCATTCTAATTTCGGGTCTCTGAGGATTCCAAAAATGTGTATAATACTTGTATATTTATTAGTGACAGGTAGGACATTTTGTGTCTACTGATTTATACAACCGAGAGTGGTCCTATATCCAATTCATTAGCTACCTATATGTGTCGTACTCCACTTTAAATAGTGCAATTATGATATTTAAGGATCAAGTTCCCCCTTATAGTTTAACCAATCAAATCCCTTGAAAATTGACGAGATTCTTTAGTCATTGTCTAATGAGGCCTGTCCACCATGAGCAAAAAGAGGAGGTTTTGTAGTTTCCATATCTTATATGGAGCTCTGCATGGTCAGATGAATTGGCCTTAATCGATAGATATTAATCTACTGCGTGTGAATATGTATGCACATATATAAGTTGATTAAACTAAGTTTGTGTGAAAAAAATCAAGCCCTTTTCAATTCAATTGTGACGTCATGTTTCCATTTTCACTATTTTCCGACGTATGACGTTATAGGCTCATTTTTAAAGATCAAATGGCCGGTTTTTTGATTTACTTCATTCTTGCATGTAAATTTGGACGGACCCCTCGGCGTAAGGATTTTTTTTTTACTTCTCAGTCAATGGCATCTTTTTAAATATAGATCGACAGCTTCAGGACCTCTCTTGATTCGGTCGCAGATCAGACTTGGTGACGAGTACCTGTTTAAAAACATTGTACTTTTAAATATGATTATATAATCATTAATATTTATGGGGTTTTTTCCAGATTTCCTATTATGGACAAGAAATGTCGGGTATCAAAAAATCTTCATTTAATTATCAAAATTCATTTCATCCCCCTCGGATACAAAGCACAAATACAACTTTTTTTTCAATTTTCAAAACATTTACAAAAATTATATTTACTCAATAATTACAGAACACTAACTGCTGAGCTTTTAGATAAAGCTATTGAAATTAAAAATCAGATGCTCTGTTTATTGAGTAATATATTATGTGCCTTGAAAAGTAAAGTACGGATTCACAAAATTTTTAAAGGATACAGTTTGAAATATTCACTCAAACTTTTTTGGTTTCAAATACATTTCTCTAAAAAGCATTTTAGTCATCATCTTTCAGACATTTTAGGAAACGAAAAATTAGATTTGAGCTGTTGACAAAAGTACACATATCTCAAACACTAAGGAATATTTTGACGTGTAATTCTGCACAGATGTAAATGACAGGAGTACCAACATATTAACAAAAGCATTTATTCCTATCGGACTCCCAAAAAAGTTAAATTCAAATTTCCCGGCATTTTTTGCCCATAGTACTACATCTGTGTGGGGTTTTAAAGCTTGCTTAGATATTTAAGTGTGTTTGTTGCATAATTCATGTATCAGATCGTTATCTTTATTATATACATCCTAAAAGACAAATAAAATAGACCCAAAACCAGTTGGTAGTAAAACAACTCTTCCCAACTGTATATTTACAGATACCATTTTATCCTTTTTGAACTCTCATCATCTTCAAAAGTCATGTTAGTATCATTTTGTCTGTAGTTGTTATTATTATTATCATTTTAGTTTATAAGGTAAGGTTATAATAGTTTATATATCTTCTATGACCCTAGGGTATAAAATATTACAGATTAATGAGCTTCTGTTTACTTTTTCTGCTCGTACTTTCTCTTAATGAAAATGTGTGTTCATATATGCAAATTAAATCCAATATATGTATAGAGTACATACATAAATACAAGTACATATATGTAAAGAAAAACAGAAACAGCTGTATTTTCACTAAAATTTTAATTAAATGAAGAGGTTGCACATGTTCAATACGGTGATATCATTTTACAGCATGAGAGTCGTTTATTATTAGTTTTAATATATTGATTACTTTGGGAATTCCAAGAGTCATATCATGTGTACATAGAAATATAAATTAAAATTTGGTAAAGTGCTTTAACATTCCCATGATTTTGTTCTTTAAAAAAATAAATAAGGGATCATATTGGAAAACGGAGAACAAAGTATGTATTTGATGAAGATGATTTAGAAAGAAGAATACATTCCTCTCTGTAGGATTTGAGGATATTGTCTGTACTTCAAAGTTTGAAAGAGCAGAGTATAGTACGGGTTTTTTTTTCATATGAAGCCATAGTGCGACTACGATGGGGATCAATGCATATGTAGAGCTCTCGAATTGCCAACTTCCCCCCCCCCCCTAAAACAAATGAAAATCAAACATAAAGAAGGATTTCTCCTTCAGCGAAAATTAGTATACATCTAACTATGATTAGAAAAGGAAATAAAAATGGAACTGAGCTGTTCTTTTTGACATTCTGTTTATTCTTTATTGAATATAAATAATATGAATAAAAGAATTTCCGCCTACATTTGAATGCATAATAAAAGTCTAGTTTAAATATACTTATAATATTCTCCCTGCACCGAATGCTACTTTTAATTATTGAAAGGTCTACTTCCTGCGACAGTAATGAATATAATTATAAATGAATACTTTGCTGAGGTGATTAAGGGTGTCTGCTAGGTCTATTTGATGACTTTTTTTTTCATTTTATTGGCAACATTAAATAATACTCAATAATTGATAGAAAGAGTAGAAAGAGAGTCGACTGAATGGGATATGAATTGTCATAAATCCATGACTTAATAATATAATTAGATGTTGAACTACTTATAATAGTAGCAAGAAGTTGTCACATCAATAATACAGAGAAGATTGAATTAAAATAATTATAAGGGTAATTCTGCCAGCCGTTTTTTTTATTTCCTTCCATAGATTCAACACTATCCACACATTTTGTAAAAATCTTTTAATAATACAAATATATGTATATATATCGACAAAGGTGTTAATTCAATAGTACCATATGTATTGCTCTACAAAAGTCACACCACTAAGTATGAGTCTAGGGATATGTATGTATTATCTAGAGTTCGAGGAGAATGCTAGAGCAGGACTTATGGTATTATTGAATAATTCCTAGGGTTGTGTATTTTGTTGATGTGAAAGCGCGCGCCCGCAATAACATTCTGGTACCTCTACATTTTATTTGCCGATTGTTATTTAACAATATTAAATAGTGCACAATAGCTAAATATAATTGCAGGAAGCTCTGGAGCCAAGGATACTAAATGGATTATGAGGGTAGTCATACCAACTGATATTTTTCTTTTCTTCCCTATGGTTTTTTCGTCATGAGAAAATGTATTATTAGTCTTACTGCCCAAAGGAAGGAGATCCTTGTAGGATTAAAAATAGCATTATAGATATATTTTAATTTGATTATGTACTTTTAACAAAATCTACAACAAATGTGAGGTGATACATAGAAAAAATGATAGGATTTTTTTTTTGGCGAAATGCAGTTCTTTGCAAATGACTATTCTTTGTTAATTGCAATCTACAGTTTGTATTATTATTATTTTTCAATTAATTCTCTAGAAGGTGGGATTTCGAGCAAATAATGATTCTTAAAAAGTCATGCTAAATATACATCTAGCAGCAACACTTGGTACTTATGAAGTCTAAATATTGAATAATATAAAAAAGTAATGGCGCAGGTGAGAAGGACAATAAAAAATGAAGATCATCATATCTTATCATCCGATTACTACGGCAATCGTACCAGTATAAATTATTATTTGTCTATTTGGTAAAAATTATATTCATGCCTCTTTAGAAAGCGAAATCGCACGTACATTTGCATAATGTTTTGAAAAAAGGTATGACCCATAAAATATAGACAATTATCTAAAAGACATGTTAACGAATCTTTTATAAATTTTGTTTAATAGTAGCAAAATTAAGAATAATACAAAAGTCAGTGTCTACTCCTATGAAGATTAAATAGCTAGAAAATGAAAAAGATTCTTTTCTCCTTTTCTTTTTTTTCTTTCTAGGATCGTTTCTATGAATCATCTCACAAATAAAGTCACAATCATTTCAGAGGGAGATGCGTATTGCCTCCTCAACGATTTAGTAGAGAATGAACATCATTTAAAAAAAAACCCAGCACTACCAACCTTTTTTTTCCTTTTCTAATAAAAATCTCTACAAAAGTAAACCCTGACATATTATTTTGCAGCATGTCTGGCAAGGAAGGAAACAGCTCTGCACTGTTTTGAGTTGAGATTGAGTGTTTTCAGGTACATACATGTAAGAAGTACATATATCCACTTACAATACAAAATATGTATGTATTCACGACTTGAAATAAACTCACTCCCAAGGTGTATTTGTATGTATGTACATACAACAATGAACATTGTTCATGCATCCTTATCGCACAAGTTAAATTATCTATCATAGGAATAATGCACTTACATAAGAGATGAAGCAAAAGAAACTTCATCAATCTCTTTCCATGTTTACAAACATAAAATTCAAACCTTAGAAAAAAAACAAAAAAAAAAAACTTAAATTAATGCATGCACACTCTTGAATATATAGAAGCGTAGTAAATTTCTTGGTTGATCATTCTAAATAATTTACATTGAATGAATGAGCTACTTAGATGATGCATTAGCTCTAATGAGAAATTTGATAGTGAGACCTACTACCCCTCTAAAAAAAAAAATAATGTTACAAATAACAAAAAAAAATAAACATAATATTTGTCAAACTTTTATGATGAATATTTTATTCAAGGAGAAGTGAGAACTTCTTCATTCCTTCTATATACTTATATATATAGCTACTGGCGTGTTGTATATTTGTACTTATGACGAATTGTTTTACAAGAATAGAATGTTTTAATAATTTAATATTTAATTTTTATTTTATTTCGGTAAAGTTTTTACATAAATTATTAACTATTTTTTTTTGGATAAGTTGCTTCTTTATATAATATTATATATGAGTGTCTGGCATTCTGTTATATTGTTAAATCTTATATATTAACCACAAAGTTATATTTATTTGGTATCATTAAGCCTTTACTTTTTGAAAAAGAAAAAAAAAAAAAGAAGGGGTATCAAATCTGTTGGGGAAAATTATTAGCCAATTTTTCCAGTCACTTTTGGACTTTATTTCATTTTTATAGATTAGAGAATTGTTCTTAGTTATAGGGAAAATAAGAAATAGAGAGGAGTTAACAGGATTTTCATTGGCAGTTTGGCATAACTGACCAACAGCAGCAGATTTGAAATCTTATGCGTACTTTATAAATTCAGCTGACCAAATAGGTAATATATAGGAATGTAGATAATATGCAAATGGGGTGTGTAAAATAAAAAGAAAGAGAAAATCATCAACCTGGTAACTCTGACAATTTGATGAATGTTGAGAGGGAAGTAGCTTGAGCTGTCATGACGTTTTACTGAACTACAAGCTGCTATTCTCCTTTACATATGTATACAAATGAAGACATCAATAATAGATAATAACATTATGTATACCATAGATGAGAGGCAGAAAATTAACTGAAATTAATGTCAGGAAATTAAATATTTTTAAGTAATAATAATATTACGAGGACTTGAGCCCTTTTTGTTTACATTTTATTTGCTTTATTAACCTTAATGCATGTATTTCTTCATGCGAGATCTTTACTATCAGATAGATGTTCTCCCCTCAGTAATATTGGAAAAATGATAACAGCTTTGGAAAACAAAAAGATCTGTTTGAAGAGCCAACTCAACAAAATCTCGCACGCGGCATTTTGCAAAATATTTACATTCCTAGTAATATATATATATATTACTCTGTTTAATCTTGATTCAATCATTCTGTATTTTGTAATTGTATGCTTTTTCATTTGAGGGCCGTTTATGTAGTAATAAAATCCATCATTTTGTATACATGTTAATTTGTTGGTTAGTTTCACATAGCTCTTTGATTTATTGCTGTATTCAAATTGAAATAACTATTAGTCATAAACAACTATGACGTCATCCCTGGAGTATACTCCTTCTGTCAGAGGAAGTCCTTTTCTCAGTCTTGTACGCACATTGTAGCCAGAGCTTTAAATTGGAGTTTAACCCATCAACGTTCAGAGTACTACTAAGGAGCAAATATAGAGCAAAAATCGACAGCTAGCAAAATAATATAAACTTTTATACAGGTGGAATAACGTTGAGCTGGGCCAAATATAAAGGGAATTCGTTAAGAAATCATTCGTACATCATAACAATAAAGTCACTGCCTTAAAGTCTCTATTTGTTATTTTGTTAATCAGTCATTTCTTCCCAACTAGAGGTATATCCTTCATTCTCAAAGCTCTAAGTAAGAATTAATTTGAATTTAATCAATCCACGTTCAAAACACAAATACATATGGGGCAAGAGTAGTAGAAAAATCGACAGCTGACAAAAGATCACTGAGTAAATTTGCATATTAGTGGGAAAACGTCTTGTAATAGAAGAAATGTGTGTTTGCATGTATCTTGGAGGAAAAACGTAAAATAAGGTCATTTGTTCAAAAATCAAGACAGCATTAAATCGTTTTTCTTCTTTTCTTCTCTTTTTGTAAAGATTGAAAATGTATCAATCATTGTGTTAGGATTTAGATCAACCATAAAATTACTCTACATGAAGTTAAAAATTATAGACAAAATAAACTTTTTTTTAAACTTTTTCATGTTCAATATAGTAATAAGCAAGTTCAATATAAATAGAAATCCTAAGCTGGAACTTTTCAAAAATATGTTCAATTACTCCTTGTAAGGTAATTCGGGGATTAAGTTCAATTTCTTGAATAATACAATTTGTATGAATTTCATGAGTCTTAAAGTAACAACGTTTGCCCCCTCTTTCATTAATTCTCTCACCCTCTGAAATTCACCTATAAAAATGTCGTCTTAGGGGTACCACCAAGAGTCTGAGCAAGGATTATCCAATCACCATTTGCTTCCTTTGCAGCTCAAAGCTGCCTTCTCTTTTCCGCCAGATCTTCTTTTTTCTTCATACCGGTCATTAAGGTCAAAAATATGATCCTATTATTTATTCCCATATTGAACTTGCTTATTCCTATATTGAACTTGCTTATTCCTATATTGAACTTGAAAAGGTATAGAGTATCCCGTTGTTGGAAAAATGCTTTTTTTTTAATTGGCACTATGTTACTCACTTAATGCTGTAATAACTTTGGTTGACTCTTTTCAACGTATTTAATTAATCCCTACATTCTAGAGAGAGAATAATTGTTGAAGTTCAAAGGATTAACCTTAACAGAGGATTATCTCGATAGGAAAAAAAATTAAAGGTAAAATCAAGCAGATCAAATCAAAGCGAAAATGGTTCGACTTTTTTTTTTAAGTTGAAAGGGGTGTATTTCTTCTTTAATTCGGAATTTCATAGATTCTAATTGTTATTGCATAAAATGAGAAATTTAATAACCCATTCCCCCTAAATTGTTATTTGTTAAATAATATTTTATATTTACTCGTAAAGGATTTTTTTTATATTCAGAACAAGGATACCAAATGTATGTTCTTTTTTAAAATTATAATTCATATAAGAAGGTTTCTTTTAATTTGCTTATTTTTTTTAAAGTTAAAAAATGAGTTTAAATCGTCAATATGCACTAAGAAAATAATAAAACAACAACACAGAAGTAAAATGTGTAATTTTAAGTGCTTTATTTTTATGGTAATGACTTGCCATAGAGGCAAGAATGGTAAACTATTATGGTCAAAAAATATCGGGAATTAATTTATAAGTCAAAAAGTCTTTATCTATGAATCAAATTTTCTTTTATCTCCCTTAAGTTAGTATCTCCCCGCAATGCAAAACATTTGTGTAACGTTTTTTTCTAATTTTCAAAATAGCTCATATAGTGAGTAAAATTGCAACAACAAAAAATTCACATCCATTCGATGATTCATGGTTAGAACTAAGGCGGTATCTGATTGCCTTCAAAACTCCAAGTATGAGCCACTGAATGGATTTGAAAACTTTTTTTTTACAATATTACTATGTGAAATAATATCTACAACTTTTAGTTCAATGAATCTTTGCTCTTTTTAATCAGGCATTTAAAAAAAACGAAGAATTCGATTTGTGCTGTCCACAAAAGGACACGTCTTTCAAATACTAATGAGTATTTTGACGTGTAATTTGGACACAAATGTCAGAGACAGTAGTTACAACTTAAAATCAAAAACATTTATGACCATCATATAATTTAAAAATGGCAGTGACAGTTGTGCCAACTTAAAAATAGAAACATTTATCCCTATCGGAATCCCAAAAAAAATTAAATTCAAATTTCCTGATATTTTTTGCTCATAGTAGCTAGACAACCATTTTAGCACGATCGCAATTTTTTATTTTAGCAAGTAAACAAATAGTCATGCATAAATGCAGACACATTTCAGTGTTTATTTACTCTCCCGAAATGTAATTTTATGGCAGCTCTGTTTCGGACATTCGATTTCAATAAATATTTGATAATACTGCAATAATTTTAAAGTAGAAAAAATTATTATAACATAGATATATTGTATAACAGTAAATGAAACTCTTAATGACTCATAAAATTTTAATTACCTCATAGTCACTGGTTCATCACATTAAAATTTATGAAACATGGTTCTAAACATAAAAGTTATACATCTAAGTACTTTTACTAAGTACTCTCATATGACATTTTGGTGCAGTATTGTCAATAATCCCAGTGGTTGTAAAAAATCTTTATTTATTCAAATTATATTTTATGTGTGCAACAGACTGGGTTATGTATGTATTTAAAGTCTAGTTTGATACTCAAGATATTTTGATTATTATTTTGATTTGAATCAATAAAATATTGATTCTTTCAAATCTGATGATGGGAAAATTTGTACAAGTTAGAGTTTTAGAAGTATTTTATTTTTTTAATAGTAAACGATATGAAGAAAACAATGTTAGCCAAATTTTCGATCCCTCATACCATATTTGCCATAGTGCTGGCATTGTATAGACATTTGTACGTCATAATTGATCATTTTTAGACGTTTTGTACCTTTCAATTTTAAAGCTTAAGGCAACTATTATGATCTTATGTTTGTATATGTTCCCATACGCCAAAAAACGATTAAAAATTAAATAAACCAAATTTAGTACACCTTGCTATTTAGAAAATTTAGATGTCTTTGTTTTGTGTTCAACGATAATAATTTTTGTAACTGATTGATTAAAGAGTCAAATGAGTTCTCATTAATTTATTTGATTATAAAACAGGTAGAAATTTTATTATGAAAAATCCTTTGATGGCGTCAATTTCTGCACTGATCAAAAGTACCTACACAAATCCGCTTTGTGAACTGCTCATATAAATTTTTAAATGTTTAATGTCTTGGACACGCGTTTGATAATCTTGATCACATCACTTGGTACACCTCACCATTTCATTACTTACACAGCTGATGCTAATTTGGATAATAAATTAAATATGTATGTTGTCACTATATTAGAGTGATTATGAATGATAGTTCTGTCATTGTCTATTCAAAGAAAAACACTTTTTAATGAGAAAGTCTCATTTTCAAGACATGTAAGGGTTTTATGAAGAGAACAGATCCTATACTTTTTTTTTTCTTTTTTTTGGAGAAATACATCTTATGCCTAAATACATTATGAACGATCATATGTATTATATATATATATATATATATAAACTATATCTTTAGAACATTCGTGAACGAATTTATAATTAGGAATGTAAAAAGTATGCAAATGGGGTGTGTAAAATAAAAAAAAAGAGAAAATCATCAACCTGGTAACCCTGACAATTTGATGAATGTTGAGAGGGAAGCAGCTTGAGCTATCATGACGTTTTACTGAGCTACAAGCTGCTATTCTCCATTATATATGTATACAAATGAAGACATCAATAATCAATAATAACATTATGTATACCATAGATGAGAGGCAGAAAATTAAGTGAAATTAATGTCAGGAAATTATATATTTTTAACTAATAATTATACGAAGACTTGAGCCCTTTTTGTTTACATTTTATTTGCTTTATTAACCTTAATGCATGTATTCCTTCATGCAACATCTTTACTATCAGGTAGATGTTCTCCCCTCAGATATAAAGAAAAAATGGTAACAGCTTTGGAAAACAAAAAGACCTGTTAAAAGAGCCAACTCCACAAAGTCTCGCACTCGGCGTTTTGCATATTATTTACATTCCTATTTATAATATTAGATAAGACATTTTATTATGTATTTGAGTAATAAATATATGTATTTAAAAACTGGGATCAAAGTTTCATTTTTGTAAAAAAGAATAAATATACATATATACCCATAACTATGTAAGTACATAATAATAACAACTAACTATTGATTGAGAGAGATAACGACGCAATTCACAACGTGAAGATGAGAAAAAAGTCGTCATTTTGTAGCAAGGCTCACTCATTAGTTTAGTTTTCACATTTTGATGGATAGTAGTAGTAGCAGTAGTAGTATCAAAGTTAATTTGTATTTTTAAGAGACACTCAAAAAATATGTAAATTGATGTTTTGAAAAACTGTTTCTGGTTTGTATTCCAAATATATGTACATATGTACATTTCTTTTACTTAAATACATTTAATGTAACAAATGATCTGACAACATATTATTGCTTTAACAAAATGAGGCAGAGATCTCCCCACCATTTTTCTCGAGTCCAACATATTTAGATGACATTGAATGTACATACTGAAATGCGTATCTAGTACAATTTATACAGAAATTTGTAAACAAATATGGAGAGGAAATTCATCGAATGTTGTATTCTTTTTGAATACTCAATTTTGTACATATGTATATTATATATATATATAAATACAAGTACATTTCTGCTTAATGGCCTATAAAGCAGTTCGTTGTTCCTAATGTTTGCTATGCTTAAACCAACAAGATAACGCTAATAGTATCATATCTAATGTTGAGACGATTCCGCAAAAATAGAGCATCCTGATTCCTTTTTACTACCATTTCTGTAGTTTTGCTTTTAAGGCCATCATCTTATCCAATATTCAGATAGGGCTTAGACTTTGAGAGTTTAAGATCAAAAGGTTGAGAGATTACAAATAAGTATCGCACATGGTCAGACAAGTCGGCCTCAATCGATATACATATTTATTATGTATATATGAGCAGATAAAACAAAGCATTTGAATTGAAAATCAAGAATTTTTAAATTCAATTTGGATGTTTTATGACGTCATGTTTCATTATTATCTGACCAAATACGTCATATGCTCATTATTAAAAATGAAACAGATATTTTTTTTTATTTACCGTATATTTCAGCGTATAAAACGACCCATCCTTAAAGTCCCAAAATCCCCCTTAAAAATTGTGGATTGTCTTATAGATCCGATATAAAAGTCAGACCTTATATTTTTCTATGACTAAATTTACAATTGCCACAAACAGATACTTATTTATCTTATTGTACTTTCAATTGTTTTAGATTTGAAAAACTTTGGAGAAATTTTACGTACATTTAAAACTTGAGGATTAATGAGCGTGAAATCTAAGCTGTAAAGTTTTTTTTTCTTCTTCTTTTAAGTTACATATATATGTATATATATATATATATATATATATACATATGTGTTCTAAGGAAAGAATATTAGAGCTTTCAAGATTGTGACAGAACTACACAAGATATACGCATATATGTACATATGTATGTATTTGAAGTTATGCTCTTAAATAAGCTTACGAATTTGGTACATAAGTTACCCAATTTACATACCATAGTATCTTCATATATGTAAATGAACAAAGAAGGGATCAGTAGTGACGTCATCATAGGACATTTGTACCATAAACATTATAATAATGCTGTGAAAAATAGGAAAATCAAAATTGTACTTGCTTAAGCAAAAACCCTTTCAGATGCATATTTTTGAAAAGATATTTTCTTGAAACAGATAATAAAAAATTTATCTACAATATTTACTAGTCATCATTTTCTATTCATGATAACTATGTTACGAGGCTCTTAAGATAATTGCATTTTTCCTCTTTTTTCAGAATAAAAAGACATTTTACCTCAAGCTTAGAACAGATAGATACAGAAACAGGTTTGTTATATTATTAATCCCTTTATATATTAATTTTTTTTTCTTTAATTTACAGACTGTCTTTGAGGTGACAAATTACTCTGTAAAATATTTCAATATATAAGTCACAAAATATGTTGTACTACAAACCTGGATTACTCAAAAATTTGACTTATGAAAGAAAAACTGATATCAATCTTTGATTTTGCAACTAAGATACATTCAGTAATTATCTCAATATCAAGGAAAATCCGGTTTTACTATTTTGAGTGTTAGAGACAATTTGTCAGATCATTCCAAAAGAGGAGGTGTGTCAACTCATAAGAAAGCTTCTTTTTACATAAGAAATGAGCCTGAATTGCAATCATATTCTTCAAATAATAATTAATTATCTACCCCTTCTACCAATAAATTAATTCGACTAATTCTTTATAGGTGCAAATAATCCTATTTGAGTAACTCAAAAATTCTCGGTTGCAAAAATAAGATCGTCTATTAATCATATATATTTTTTGTTTTTGTAACCCTATCGCACAGATTCGATTTATTTCTACATCATTTATTCAAACTTATAAGATTTGGGTCCATAAAAAATGTCAAAACCAATATCTTTATTAACAATATAGATATAAGTGTTTAAAGATTAGAAAGTTTGAAGATTTTACCTTGAAAAATAAGTATTTTATAGTGATTTGAAGTAAGACTTTTTTTCAGTAAGGGAATTTTTACTTTGACCCTGGATTCAAAATTTTCCAATCTTTAAATACTCAAATCTATGTTGTTAGTAAAGATATTGGTTGAAATTTTGCTTAGACTCAAGTCTTAGTAGTTCAAACGAATGATGTAAAAATGAACCAAGTTTGTAAGGCACTCGTCTGATAAATTGACATAAAATGACTCATAAATGAAATGAAGGCTCCTTAAATCAATACTTCTTCAAAAATTTTACACATCAAGACGCATCAATGAAGTAATTAAAACCATGGATTGCTCTATTGAAGAAAAATTTGATCTTTATAATAGGCTAATATGATATAGCTTTGCTTTTCATATCAGTCTTTTTTTTTGAGGAATGCTTCGGTCCACACCCAAAAAAAAGGTTTGAGATGCATTGTTTGAAAACAACTGGCCTTGATGATAGTGCGCATTCCTTGGGATTAACAACCTCTCTACGAGATATGTATATAAGATCCATCATTGACCGATATAACATGTTTATGAAATATTAGATTGCTTACATTAATTTCTGAAGTGCAAAATAAATTAAGGATATCGTTGAGTTTTTTAATATTTTTGTTTGAAATTGCGTTTATGTGAAGAACCTTACATATATGTTCAATTTAGAGAGATGAAGAGGGAATTCCTGCACATTTATAAATGTAGAATGGAAAATGAACAATGAAGCCATGATCTTTTGACCAATAGTTCAATATATAAATATATTTGCCAATTATAATATAATTATTATTAAAATGAAAAATCTCCATTCATTTTATTCGAAAGAAATGATTAATATTTTGCAAATAAAAAATACAAAATAAAAATATCAAAAATTGCTGATAAAAAATACAAACAATATTTTTTCATGATTAAATCGTATAAAATAATGCAATTTCCGCTTGACGAACTCAAAAAAGTATTAAAACAGCATATACCCTCCTCAAGAGTTGTTAATTTAATGCAACATGTAGTTTTGAAGAAAAAAATACATGAATTAATGACTTGATAATATTTATTGAGTGTTATTCAAACCATATATTGAGTATACAATGTATGTAGATTACTAAGAAAATGAATTAAAATCTATTTTTTGGTATAAGCAATTAGTATGAGTGACTTTAGGAATTTTTATGTGTTTTTTTTTTTTTCAAAGTAAAGGATTTATTTATATTGTTCATGACAATAAATAAATCTTCATTGCATTTTGTCAAACTTTCCTCGTTAAAGAGAAGGAAAAATAGTAGCTAGTCAATTACGTCCAATAATTGCTATTAAACTAATTTAATAGTAGGGATATTCAATGCTTAATAGGATTTAATTCGAGTTTGGTAAATCAAAATGAAGAATACATATAAAGTGGAATGAGTAGATAAATCAACCAATCTAAAGAACTATTCAAATTTGGATTTCAAATCATGAATGAAGTGTTCATATTTCTGTGCCAAATGGTATCGAAGGGAATCAGGCACTTGATATTTGATCAACTCAAGTAGAAATCATTTTTGGAACAGACAACACACGGAACTATAGCACATATTTGAATAGTTTATGATTCCCTGATATGATGATTTGATGCCCCCATGACCCGAAGAGGCTCCAGAAGCATCCTTTGGCTGGGGTTGGATTCTAGTATATAGAGAAAGGAACAAGTCGTACTGAATTTGATATTGGAGGAATGAATACATGGGATTAGTGACATCATCTCAAACCTCAAGAATGAATCCCTGGTTTTGTTCTGCCTTCACTCTTTAAGGTATGTTTCTCTTACTATCTTATTTATTGAGTGATTGCTGCTCCCTCTATGATTGATTGGGCAGATCCTTTCTCATTCAAAATCATGGGACCCTTCAACTAAAAGTGTTTTGATATTTCGTATAAATTCAATAAAAAAAGTGCTTAAAAAGTATAAAACTAATTATAAAAACAAAAAAAAATTAACTTTTGTTTATGCCTGAGTTTTAATGTTTGTTTTATGATTGGTTTTGAGTCGAGAATATATTTTTTTGGATATTACATAGAATAATAATTTGTAATTTTATTTTTCAGTGTGCCTGAGAGTAAAACAGCATTTAAAAACTTGCTCAAAGTACAAACCTGCCTAATTTGGAGCAATTTTTGTCCCTTTAAAGGATAGGCCAATTAGTAGAATAAATGTTAATATTACTCTGAGGATACTTTCATAATAATATTATTCATAGTAATGAGTTTAATATTTCCAATAACTTGCGGAATATTTGATGATGATATTTATTCAACAAAACCTTTACAGGATGGGGAAGAAAAAGATTTTGTTTTCTTATAATCAAAATTTGATTATATTAAACATACATTATGTATGTTTATTCAATAAAATATCAATCAAACATAGTCATTGATCTTCAGTTAAAATCTAACAGTAGGCATTCCATTTGTATCACGGAAATGAATAAAATTAATCCTTTTCTAAAAGTAACTTTCTTAGTGAAAATTTGTCAATTTTTTATTTTAAAAATACCCCTATCACAATAATTGGATCAATTTGGATATAATTATCTGATGGATATCTATCTAAATATGTATATATAAGATAAATATTTTATTTCATGGATAATTCAATTCAGATTCATGTTTTAAATGTTTTATGGAAGAATCACAAATCCTAAAAGTATTCGATAAAAATAGCACTTTCAAACCTAAACCAGAATACTGAAGATAATTTATATTCAAATTATATAAAATACATGCATAGAGTATATGAAAAAAATGTAGGGTATAACTGTAGGAATATAAAAAATATGCCAAATGCCGCGTGCGAGATTTGGTGGAGTTGGCTCTTCGAACAGAACTTTTTGTTTTCCGAAGCTGTTATCATTTTTCCTTTAATACAGAGGAGAGAACATCTACTTGATACTAAAGATCTAGCATGAAGGAATACATGCATTGAGGTTAATAAAGCAAATAAAATGTAAACAAAAAGGGCTCAAGTCCTCGTATAGTTAATTATTAGATAAAAATATATAATTTCCTGACATTAATTTCAGTTAATTTTCTGCCTCTCATCTATGGTATACATACATAATGTTATTATTTATTGTTGATGTCTTCATTTGTATATATAATATAAAGGAGAATAGCAGCTTGTAGCTCAATAAAACGTCATGACAACTCAAGCTGCTTCACTCCATTTGCATATTTTTTACATTCCTAGGTATAAGTCCAAAAGGAAATCAGAACTGTACAATTTGTCATACTGTTTTTCCTCAATATTAGCAAACTTGCAAAAACAATTATTTATGCCATTTAGTAAGGTAAATAATTATCTTTGAATAATTTGTACTAATCACTTTTGGTTCTACAAAAGTTGATATCCTCTTTTATACACTGCAGTAGCACATAAGGAACTAAATTCATTTGTTGTTGTTGTTGTTTTTGTTACATAACAATACTCAGTTGTTCAATATTAATTGAAAGTCATTATATGTACAATTTATTACTTTCCATGCACAACCAACCAAATAACGATGTGTGAATAAATAATTAATTCTAATGTGGATAGAAATGATAAGAATCTTAATGGTGTCATGAAATAAAATAATTTGTATGAGTTGAAACGGTTCTAGGATAATTTGCCAAAAGCTTTTTTTTATTGGAAAATGAAGATTTCATTGAAGGGGTAATTCGTCGAAAAAAATACAGATATTTGATTCATGAAGCATAACTAAGTTTTGATGAAGCCTAAAGGTGATCATAATGAAGATACTTCAAGAGTGAGTTTATGCTGCCATTATGACTGTTATCATAAAAATGACTTGATTATTATTTACTAAATAAATTAGTAAGTGAAGAAAAAAATATTTATAGGAAAGAGGCACGACGAGCTCTTTTGTTTGCTTGTAACCTCGACTCACAAAAGGGAAGGGAAAAATTTGGACAAGCAACTGGTAGCTGCTGCCTTTCTGTATTTTCCTTGTTGCCAACTTTTTAGTATTGGCCGGAGTTATTATTTAGATATACGATACATTTATAAATTCTATCAATATACAAATCAATCGTTAATACTTGTAGAATAGCATTCAAAAATTCAAAAAAAGGGCGCGCAATCCTTGATTTAATATATTATATATAATATATCAAAATCATAAATGATAATAATACCATTTTTGAGTTAATAACACGTAGAGTCAGCTGCTTTAAATCAAAAGAGTCAACTAATAAAAAACATCTAAAGAGAGAATACATAGTGTTTTTGTATATCCTAAAAAACTCGTCGTAAGTGAGCCAGTCATTTGGAATGGATGTGTGTCAGGAGTCCAAGTCCCGGAACTCCTTTTTTTAATAAACCTATTACAATAAGTAATATTCTAAGGATCAAAATCAAATGTAGGTTGATATTATTTGATGAAACTCGATCCAAAGTCAATCTTTTTTTTTCGTTTGAGTTTTAATTGATTTCTATTACATTGGCAAATAGGCGGTTGCAAACTATGGACCAAGATTTAATATTTTCTCAAACCGATAACCGCTATCCAATGGATCTCAAACTCTAGAGCGAAGACTTTATCCGTATCAAAACCAAATAAACCATCATAAGACATTATATTACGTCATGTAAGTGATGTTTACTTATTTGAAACCACAACCATTTAATTATAACATCGAGTCAGACCAAAATTTTATTTGAGACTTATCACGATGGAATTAAGACTAACCTTGTCCATAGTACTGGTCTGAAAATCAACTTATATTCCCTTAAAACAATTTATAAGTGCCTTGAGCCAGTCTGAAATTTCTAAATTGAATTGCAATGGTAGCAGATACCACCTTTATTTATTTTGAAGGGTTTTGTAATAAATTGCTTCGGCAAATTGTCCACACACTTAAATATTTTTCTATCAATATCTTACCACAACATGAAACAACGCAAAAACTTAATAATATCTTTATAATTCATAAAAAGAAATCTTACAAACTTCAAGTTGGTTTTTCTAGCATTTGTAACATGAACTATTGGAAAAATATATGTATAAAAATACCTACAATAATAACAAATTCAATGTCAAAAGTTTTTTTATTTTATTTATTTATTTAGAGTTGTGTGTTTTGACAAACAACTTTTTTAAATAATAGATTTTTAGTTTGTTCATGTGGAACACAAGGAATTTTTGTACATACATTGATGTAAACAACTACTTATTTAGTTATTTTAATAAATATGTCCTTCATAAATTTTAACCTCATAGAGAGCTACTACATTCTGGGTGAGGGCTAATTGATACTAGTCCAATTTTGTTGTAAAATATAGCAAAAGTTGTTACTGATTTTATTCTAATGAATGCAAAATGAGATCATCTTAAATTATATTCCTTTCCAATAAAAAGTGTCTCAAAATATATATTTTGTAGAAGAATGACTTCTTGGATCGTTTTCGTTATGTTATACTTAAATGACATACAAAAAAAACTGCTTTGATATAAGAAACCAAAATATTGAGAGATTTTCCCTTCTTCAAGACTCCAAATTTTTGATATTCAACTTCATAAAACTACAATATTTTTTGACATCGTTGTCGTGGAGTGATTTCTTTTTTGAATTGATCTATGAATAGCTCCTTTTTTACACGTTTCTACTTTTCATAATTACAATAGAAATTTTTCCAATTGTATCAAATCTATTGTGTTCATTACTTAGAATCTCTCTTTTTGCATCTCCAATGCATCTTTAGTCATGGTATGATGACAATTAATCATAGACCCCTTACAACAAATAAATTTTAATAACAACTAGAGTTGTCGAAAAAGAGGGATTCCCGGTGAGATTCATAATTGTATAATCTTCTACGTTTGCGAACGTGTAGTATATTTGTATATATGAAAAACAAACGCACTACCTATTGTCTCCATTATTTTAGATTCAAAAGTCATCTATAGATATATTTACTATTTCCCATGGTTACCACATTTTTTTGACAATTTCAAGAGAGGAATTTCTTTACACACACAGGGAGTCCTTTTTTTGACAGCTCTAATAACGATTGAAAGTATAGAAATAGCTGGAATAATGATTGTGTAAAAATCAGGGCTAAGTGAATGTTATTCAAAATATGGTAACTTTGACAGATGATCTATCTGCTGACATAGATCTTGTCTATTCATGACGTTTAAATCAACGAAGTAAGGAAGAATAATTAATGAAATTACAAAAAAATTCCGACATATATCTTTTTTTTTTTAAATTTAGGCTTGCCGAGATTCCAACAGTTTTCAAATCACTGATAATGACAAAAGATGGAACAACTTCTGAGATCCCATTGAGCGTAGGAACTCTTCCTGAGAGAACAATACTTCAAAAGTGGTAATTCTGAGAGGTAATATATCTTCTGTTAGAGATCACTTACGTATATTGCAAAAGGGGAAGAATCATTAATGGAAGTATAAACATTTTAAAGTTTTTATTATTTTTGGAGAAAAAGTTGAAAGGTACATTAAGAATTGGTAGTTTATAGATTTTAGACACATTAAAATGGATTAAATCGTGGATGGCCCACAAATACTATATAGTACAAGAAGGAATATCTAACTAAATACAAATGTAAAATCAAGGAGTGTACAAACTACCATATTTTTTATCCAGTAGAAAAAACCTTATACCTGTATAAGAATGCTTATAATTATGTTGAGGCCTGGAATATTGGTATAAGTAGTTCCAAAAATAGAAGTTACACATTTATTTGGATAATTATTATTTTCAAAGAATTCCTATAGAAAAGTTTATAATGAACTTTGGCAAAAGAGTGCTTTGTTATTTGTTCATAGTTGATGTATGATTCTACTTATTGAGGGAAATTGTGTATATAAACATATAATAAAATGAGTTGAGAAAGCATTCAACTCTGTTTATTTGATTGCTTGCCTCCTTTAACAAGTCAATATTCCACAACAGATGATCAATTATGAAAAAGTAGTTTTATATTTTGAGAAGTTGTACATAATATTATGTTGTCAATCTCAGATTTTTTAAATGAGGAAAAAAACAAACATCTGGGTATTTAATTATTTTAAGGATGAGAAGAAGAAAAATTTTTTTTTTTCCTTCTAAGAAATAAAGTAGTCAATGTTAATGAATTAATATTTTCTCAATAATTATGTTGTATTATGGCAAATAATGTATGTATATTTTAAATCCAGGTATAATACTATTGAATAAATATCCTATACGCATATGTAGTTAAACAGAAAAATCTGTAGATAATTTTATATCATTAAAAAAAAATGAAGTTTGAATTTTTCTCTATACCTTTTCAAGTTCAATATTGGAATGGACGCACAGATTTTGTTGAATGCTTACTTTCCTTTCAGTCTAAAAATAAAAAATGTATCAATCTTGTTTATGGACGAGACTAACTTTCATTTCCATATTTCAAGATCAAATGGTCGTTCACCACGTAGAAACATATGCTCTACATTTGCAACAGCCTCTAAAGGGAACAATGTTCATGTTATTGGATGTATTGGTCCCTTGGGGCTTATTCATCAGTAGTTGAAACGAGGAAGTTTCAAAAAGAATATATCAATGGAGTGAGTGCATGAATGCTTAAGAAAAGCAAAGGATGTTGTATATGGAGGGCCAGTATGTAGTACTTGGTATTGATAATCCTCCGGCCCACTCCAGGGTTGAAGATCTTTTGAATGAAGAACAGCATTCAATTCACAAAATTTGAAGACTTGAGCCTTAACAGTCCTATGCTCAATCCAATTTTTTTATTTTCATTAATTATAAAGTTTATATTGTTTTTTTTTATTATTATTGTTTATTCCCATATTGAACTTGCTTATTCCCATATTGAACTTGAAAACGTATGGATATGTTTAACAATAAATATTCTTGATATAATCTTTTTTAAGGTCCTTTTATAATGAAAATTTGAAGCCTTTTAAGCAAATGGTCTTTAAAAGGAATTTAAAACGATTTAAAACAATTAACCTATTTTTCAACTTTCATCCCTTATTTCAATTCCTTTTGATGTATGATCATAGCATTCACTTCTGCTGTACATACACCATATATACGTATATAACCATTCAACCATAACCTGATTGGCATAGTTTTTTTTTCAATTCTATGGAATTGACTAGTAGGGTAGAAGGGTGTATCTCATTTCAAGAGTTCCCTTCTTGTTTTGTTTTTTTAATAAAAAAACAAAATCTAATGATAGGTTTGCTCTCTCTCTCTCTCTCTCCCCTTTCTATCATTTAATGATTGATGATACAGTATCAAAAAGTTTCCGTTGAGGGATATTTTGATTTTCCTCTAGGGAAATCAAAATCTAACGGAAAAAAATATTTATTAATTAATTTAAGTGATAACATTTCAAAATGTGACGATTACAAATCGTTTTGGTTTTAAAATGAAGTTTTCAGAAGATAATGTTTAATTAAAAAAAAGAGACCTAGTAAGCAGTGGAACTGTTCAGTCATTTGAGTATGAAGGAACAAATACATGTTCATATGTTACAAATATATGCTATTTTATTAGGGTTATAATTTGTATTCAATATGTTGTTATACAATAACTTTGTTTGTAGCCTTGAGCTCATGAATGACTCAAAATATGAGTCTTTGATGATTGTATATAGAAACATACTTCTAGATATAAAATTACATGTCTTTGAACTAAAGTCCTTCAATTGGGAGGTTGAATGAGAAACAAATTAAAGAAGTCAAGCGGGTCTACTCTGTTAGGGATTATTTCGATTTGGACCGTAAAAAAGTTAGATTCATTATGAATAAATGCTACAAATAAAGCTTTTGTATGGAGTAGGAAAGAGTTTACAAATTGCCAACAATCATGTTTTTGAGGGATCCGCACGTTCTGGGAATTCCACTTTTTTCATATTTACCTACATATAATGATGATATTTGATCCAAAAATAGGGAGGGAAAAGAATGTGCTAATATTTTGCGAGATATGCCTTTTTTTAACCCTTTAAGAACATCGCTGCAAAAACAAAGTTAGAATGTCATTCCCTACGAAATGACAAATTTTGTTAAATTGTTTTATTTCGGTTTGACAGATTTTGATTCATTATAATTAAAATCTATCATGAATAAGAATCAAGACAGCTTGAAAAAAAATCAAATGAATAACTGTAACGAAATTAAAATATATTTTTGATACATTATCTGAAAGGTGATATAGCTGCCTATAAGGAAACCATGATTCCCAGACTAAGCTTGTACAATAATACTTAGTTTAATAATGGACTGGGTATGTCTTTACCATCAATAACACTTCAATGCTGAAAGCCATGATCCCAGGTACAAACTATGCCTTTCATATATTAAGTCAGAACGTCAATTCCTAAACATGGATACTACAAACGACATGGGGAAAAAAAGTTGCGATTCTTAAGTTTCTTTCATCTATATATTTCTAATATATGTATGTTAAAAAAAAGAATATATATATATAAATCATGTAATGACAAAAGTACTTGAGTAGGGGGCAGACTATGCATTAAAGTGGCTTAGCGAGTAACACTATCGTATAACAAAAATTAGTGGAGTTAGAAACACATTTTTTCGCATTAGAAAAACAAAAGATTTTTGCAAAATGCAAAAGGATTCATTTTAAAAGAAAAACTATTAAAAAAGAAATGAAATTTTTTTAAAATATACTTATGTAAATGAATTTAAGAACAAGGCGGACTCCATGATGAATTATAAAGTAGGTGAAGCAAGGAATTCATTGTCTAAGTAACTAAAAAGGCTTTGATCTATTTAAATATGTGTTCTTTCTATTCAATATATTTTGTTAAAGACATGAGACAATAGCTGAAATCCCGTCGGATATAAATATCTCAAAGAGCATATCACTTAATCATCTCTAAAAAATATTTGTCCGTTATATTAACTATCATGTTTCGTTTTGAAAATTACAATAAGATCAATAAATATGTTCTTCTCTCAGAGTTATCACATTTTTATGACATTACTTTAGATGTGGTTTTCACACACTCTGGGATTTCAAATCACCAATTATTATGTATTGATGAGTCGAATAAATCCCCTAATGTTTGCAGATTATTTTTAATCGAAACTTTAATTTTAATAACAAAGTCAAGTATTAAAAAAAAGGATATCATAAGTTTTTAAATAATAATGAACTCATTAAAAAACCCAGATGGGGCCGAACAGGTCACTTTTAAATGTTTTTTTTTTTTACTTACTCACTTAATTCATCCTTTTTTCCTTAAAATTAATATCATTTAAGACATATTTTAATAATGTCTCTTTTCTGAATTGTTTTTATCAAAAAACTAAAAACTTGAATAAAATTCCTTACATGATCAGTCTGGCCACCAATAAATTAAAATACATTGGTAGGCTATAAGTACAATACAAATTATTAAGAATAAGAGAGTAACACATTGCCAGATGAGTAGCTTTGTTATTGGTTTTGAGAGAATTTCAGAAGTGGCTATGTGTGGGCTTTTGCTTGACTTTTTTTACAGGGTTTTGAAACTAATATCCGATTTTCCTCCAAAAATCCATAAGGGTCTATTGCCTGTTACCATCACAAAAAACAAGCGAGGATAGTTACTTTTCTCGAAAAAGAATTTGGGTATTATATAGACTTCAGCAGCATCAACAGAGTTTTTTTATTCTCAATGAACAACACACAATTACAATTGTGGTAATTTGATTTCATAGTTGAAAATGGGACTTTAAAATTCTTGTTTTATTTATTTTTAATTTTTTATAAGAAATTATTTTCATTCTTGTATATTTTTTTTTTAACAAAATAAAATTAAAATTTAGACACATTTCTTTTTTTTTCTTGGGGAAGTGGGGGGTGCGAACCAAGTTCATGTCTTAAAAAATGCTTATATTAGAAAATATATTTATATAGAAGAAGGGGTGATAAAGACCCTTAGACCCTCCACTGCAAATGCCCCTAGACTCAATGGTTAATGGGCAAAGTGGGAGTAAAATAAAGTCACATAAATCTCCATTAAAGGATTTATCGTCTAGACTCGTGTTTCTCAAATATTTTTATCCCAGAAGCCATTAATAAGATAACCAGAATCATGAGACGAGACTTTAAAATTAATCTTGGTTTGTTTACATTGATTTGCTTTTTGTATATATGTATTTTGACAACCTTTGGTTAAAAAAAAGGGGCCTTCAACTTTTTTTCATATAAGGACCACATTTGACACGAGGGCTTCAGTTAGAGTCGCTTGTGATTTATAAGTATTTCAGCTTCAGGAGCAGCTTTTTACTGAGCACTCACTTTTTCATGATGAATATGTCTCATTAAGCATGCGTCTACTTGCCTCTAAGGCAAGCCATTTGACTTCAAGCACGAATATCTTACTCTATATATATATACAATTAACAGTATTTAATTATTAAATTAACCCCAGAAACATGTATATGTATTTTAATGAAATAAAAAGGTTTACAGAATTTAAGGCAATAGTTGAATTTCAAAATGAAAATGAATGAACAAGAAAAAAATTACTCAGAGTTTGTAAATTCATGTATCATGTATCTACCCATATCAAGCCATGTATCATGGCTTTGGGCTGGTGCTCTCATCCTCTTCACAAAGCCATTGCTAATGCAATATTTATACGTGGTGGTTATTCCAGAAACGTCTAAAAGATAAATCCTATAAACTCGCTAGCAAGTTGAAAACTGACCTGCACGCCATCTCAGCCCCTCTCTCCTCAATATTGTATAATATGATTCTTCAATAATAGTACTCACAAGGTCCTTCTCCAAAATAATTCCCTTTACTCTCGAACCAAAGAATTTCAATATAAAATTGTCAAAAAAAAAAGTTTCGATAGTGATATAATTTAAACGAATAAATAAGTATCATGTACTCAATGATAGAAAATATCATGTAAATAGGCAGTCTTCATTCTACATATTTATATATAGGTATATGTACTACCTATGTAAATATAAGTCTAAAGTATCTACATATAATTTATTACTGCTTCAAATTATAAACTATGATTTGAATGAATCAATAAAAAATATACCTGAAGGAAAATGAGAGATTAGTTTAAAATAAGCGGCAAGTCTGCTCTTGGAAAATTTGTATAGATATTTATATTATGATCAAGTTTAGCAAAATAGAAAGTTATTGGAGAGTATTTATATTTATTTAGATACATAATATACATATATGTATGTATAATATTAAAATGTCTTCAGTTGGGTGGTAAATGAAGTTTTTATGTTCCTATCTATATCGAGTGTTTCTAGATTCGATAATATATGTATATGCTACATATAACTTGTAATAATAATAATAATAATAATAATAATTTATCTCTCATTAAATGAGATATTCTTTGTGCTCTTTCATTGTCTTTTTCACTCCTATAAAAAATTTCATTTCCATGTCATTTGGATGGTATATCATAACGTCATCTCTATGTATTAGTATCTTGCAACCCTTCTTTGGAAAATAGGCTGGATAAAAAAAGAAGCAATGTCCAAAATCAGTTGTATCATTCCCGGGAAGAGGACAATTTTAATTACCCAGGTCAACAAATTTGAAGTGTCAAAAATCCTAAGGGGTATAAGCATAGTACAAGTTATTTAGTTTTGCACACTGATTTCAAATCTGTAAATTTTTTTTCGAGAGTCTGACAGTTTTTGAGAAATTGGACTCTAATTTTGAGCTAATTTGGCCCATTTATCAACTTCAAATTCAATTTAAACCTAAAAGGATACTCATTTTGTGCATCAAAAAGTAAAGATTCGCTAGTGTATGTAATACAAATTTCATTTTCAGCCTTTGTTTTGACCTAAATGGACTTCTGGGGGAATAGAGTGCCGGAGTAGGCCGCAAAGTTGACTAAATCTTTCGTACTTAAATAACTCCTTGAATATTACATGAAATGGCTTAATAAGGAATGCATTCAAAAGCTGAGAAAATCCTAATATAGTATATTCCGAAAACAGCCTGAAATGGGTGAAGACGTTTTAATGAAATTCTGATAATGGATTTGCCAGTGCGAAGAGAACGTAAATCAAAAGTGTAAATCAATTTGAAGAACATGCATCTATTTTGTGATGAAACATTATCACATATAGATATGTTGAATCAATATTTGTCAGCAGAATGTCTTGTGGCAAATTATTTGCACCTGAGAGCAAGGTATGTACTATTTTATTTTCATTAATCTTGAAAAATTGCATTTTTTATACATACATATATATGTATGTATAAAAACATTTTATCAGATAAAAAAAGATCATTATTTCAAGACAAACAAACAGTTAAACAAATCACAGTTTGAATAAAAATGACGATAAAAAGGTGAAATGACATCATATACAAATGTGTATTTGAAATAATATAATATAAATACACTAGCTGAAAAAAGTTGACAAATAGCCAAACCGATGCAAAATAAATCAACTCTTTAAAACTGCGAATAATTTTATTCAAAATCATCAAATACCCTGTTATACAGGGAAGGGATTATCAAATTTCCATGTTGAGGAATTATTATCAATTTTTTCCTAATCAAAGTAAATGACAGAGTCTAATGCTTTGTTGTTCTTTTTTGTCTGGGACATTAATTTTCCTCGTGAATCATTCAAATAATAAAATAAACGAACTCCCTCTTCGTTAATTCCCTTCAAGTTGATCAGTACAAGCTTTCTTAGTATTTACTTGATACTTATTAAAATTTATGATGAAGCTATGTTAAATGGTTTGCTGTATGAGGAGGGTTGAAAATAATAGATCCGGAGGAAGTTTAAAAATTGTACAAATAAACTTCCTACACTCGGCTTTGACAGTTATAGATTTTAGAGTTCCATGATTTTGCAAAGAGTATCAAAGCTTTAAAATATTTAGATATGTATTTTCACCTTTTGAGCATCATTCGATGCATGTTTAATTGCCAATGCATTGCTAATTCATAGGAGTATTATGAATATATTTGCAATAAAAATATCAACCGGTCACACTATAAAATGAAGCCATTATTACCGTTCTGGATTGTTAAAACATCCTTTGAAAGGAGCTTCAATCTTCCCTGCTTTTCAAATCAATTGGGTTTATAAATTTGATTTTGAGTTTGTTTGTTTTTTTGTAGTTTTTACGTATAACCCAAATTTTTGTTGACCCGGAGTCATTTGTAGTTACAGCCATGAAAAGAAATATTAATTTGTAAAAACTTTTTTTTTCGTTTAAAGGTGCAAAAATGAGGACCTGGTATGGAGTGTGGAAATAATTTCACAGCTTGCTTTGTTATGATCATTAAGCAGGGTTTTAAAGGTCGTGTCATTATTCACTCTACTATGTGGAAAGTTTACTAATTAATACAAATATTAATTAACTCCTATTAGCATTATACTTTTATTTTTATTTTACAAATCAGTCTTTTTATAATTTGAATACCACATAGACCTTAATAGCTTTCGTTACTTCATAATAAACCCCTTCTTCTTCTTTTTCCCCATACATGCTTAACTTTGCTTTGCTTTGTTTTATTTTCCTACTTGAGTGTTGGTTAGAAACTAATAAGGTAGAATCGTGATTAATGACTTTTTTTTGTAGAGAAGCAGAAAGGAAAATTATTAATTCCGACTTTTTTGCATTATTTTTTCCGCCAATATATAGCAAACCTATACATTTATGCATATACTTTTCTTATTTTAAGGTGTTACCTTACAAAAAGCAAAAAAAAAAAAGTGAATAATATTTAAATGCTTTGTATGGAAATATTATTATGATAGGGTAGACCGGAGCTTTTAAAAATAACTTTAAATAACTTTTTTGAAATATTTACAACACCTCTTTAACAAAAAAAAACATTTGCCCCAGTCTCAATTGATTTTAATATCAAAAATACACAGTCATTGAGAATGGATGTGTTCATTTCAGTATTATACATCAAAGTAGCCTTTTTTAGGGGGGGGGGGAAGGCCTAAAAGTGATACATTTTTCATAAACAATATATAAGTAAAGACAAATTAAATGATGCATTCTGACATTGATTGATGTTGGCACACAGGAGAAAGTTTCTATATGAAAGTTTTTTATCCAAAAACAGAGGGACGGGGTATTTTGATATATTATATCACTAAAATATTTTATAATTATTTATTTAATATTATTACTAATGGAAGGTCTAGAAAATAATTTCCTTCTACCCTAGTTAAAAAAATATATTTTTTTGAAACTCTTTGGTATGTCAAAAATTGTTTTCTGTGTTATTTTTTTTTTTTGCTTTTGTTTTCTACATGTAGAGGAGGAAAAAAGACGGATTTTTGATCATTTAGAAAGCTTTCTGTGATTAACTAGAAGGAGTTAATAATTTTTTTGAAATTGGTATGTTTACTATACTTATTAATTGACTTTGATATGTTTGTTATTTAAAAAAATGATATCATCGTCTTTAGTATATATATATATATATATATACAAAAAGTCCAGCGTCTTTAAAAGGAAAAAAAAATTATAAATGGGAGTAAAAGCAGAGGAGACGCTTGCTTAACCAATACTCACATTCTTGGTTCTACTGTGTTTGTTTTTTCTTTTACTTAGTCGAGGTGTTTTTCAGTCTTGCTCCGTTTTTTTTTTTTTTTTTAGTTTTTTACGGATATTTCTGTGACATAGTGATATTTATAGAAATCTAAAAAAAAAAAAAAATTGTATCCTCCTCATTAAAAAATGGTTAACTAACAGTTATTGACTCATGCTGTATTTAATAAAAGTCGTTTTGATAATTTTGTGCTCTGTTACAACAAGAGTCTCCCTCCTAGAGGAGAACACCTCCAAACTCCTCCCACTTCCTGACTCATCATCATCGTCATCATCCCTATTTCCTTCCCAGGATCATCATCATCATCATAGTGTGGAAATCATCAAAACAGACACATGGGATCCCAAGCTCAAGGAGCGTTGGAATGCCTTTCTCGAAAAAAGAGGTCGTGAAATCGGCTTTGACTCCTCTTCCTCCTCCCTCAATATTACATCTGTGGCCGGAAAGGACGTGTATCTCACATGTGCCCTGAACAAGCCCATTCGAGGTAAATATAAAATCAGTCTCATGAGACTCCGAGATCTCAACCTCCTAGCAGTTGATAAAAGCCTTCATACCCAAGATAACCGAATGGAGATTCTCAAAAACAGTGTGGACAATCGTGTATGGACTTTAAAAATACGAGATGCAGTCCCAGAGGACTCTGGCCTCTATGAGTGTCACCTAAACTCCATACCCAAGAGTAAAACATTACTTTTAAGTATGAACATTGTTGAAGGAAGGATTCGCATCCTTCCGTCGAATCACGTGCTTCATTTGAATGTGGGCTCAGATTTGAATTTAACGTGTATTGTTGAGTCAGGGCCAGTGGAGCCCAAATATATCCATTGGTATCATAAGAATATCCTACTACAATACGCAGAGAACTCTCCAGCAACCATTCAATCCCACTTTAATCAAATTGGAGGAGAGCTCAATCGAACTTTTCATTCCAGCTCCCTCTTCATTTCCTCTCTGAATCCAAAGGACTCTGGAGAATATAAATGTGGCTCAGATTTAACTGGAGAAGTGAGTGTAAAAGTGTATGTCGTTCAAGAAGATTTAAAAACCCTTCATTTGGGCACTGCAGCTGTGGACAGTGGGGAAAAGGAGTTAGGGGAGAGCTCTTCGAGCGGCAGTGTTGGTGTTGGATCTTCCTGTAAGGGATATTTTCATGTTATGATATTCTTAACGTCAATTTTGTCAGTAGTCTTTCTTTTACAATTCCATTCTTTTCCTTGAAATACATTATGGAAGAAAATCAAAAGAGATATTATCAAAAAATAAATCCATTTTTCTATTTTATTTTGGAGTCGTCAGAGATTATTTATCTTATAGTCAGTTCCCTCTTACTATTCAGCTCATAGAATTATATATATATACATATATATATATATATATATATGTATATATATTATAAAATCAAAGGGGATTCATTCGTTGATTCACTTATTATTTTCCATTTGTTTCATTCAATTTGAAGGTATACTAATTATTATTTTTGGTTATGTATTAAATTAATTAGAAAAAACAGATAAAAAGCAAGACAAAATTGCAAAAGGAAAACTCATAATTAAGATTAAGTCAGAAGTACACTATTTTATAGTTATAAATTATATTCTACAAAAAACTAAAAACTCACATTGTTTCAATTTCAATAATGCAATTTATTTATTGTTCATAACTAAGTACTATCTTTTTTTTTTACCTGATTACTACATATATAACATTATTAAATCGTATACAAGAATACATACACCTTCAAACATAATTATGTGTGAATAGATTCATTATAAAAACATTGAAGGAAAAACAATTTCTTTTAAAATAAATATATATATACATACAATTATTATATAATAACGAAGGTGCATTCAATTTGCATTTAATGCCAGAACAAAAAGCCTTCACTTATTTCTTGGTTCATTTGACAATTTGAAAGTCCACATTTTGTTATTTGTTTTTTTGAGTCATTTAAAAAAAAAATCAAGAGATTGTTTTCTATATAAAAAATAATAAAAAAAACACTGGCTCTGTTAATTTTTTGTGTCAATTATGTGAGAGGGTTATTGATTTAGTTGAACTCAAGGCTCTAGACCTATCAATATATTATATATATTTATATATATAGAAAAAGATGCTGTAAATTATAGGAAAAATGGGGTCACGTGCTACTTTATTGATGTTTAAAGTCAGGAGGGGACCTCTTTGAGTAAAAAGTCTTAACAGTGTTTCTTTATTCTTTTGAATTACTCTCTCTCTCTCTCTCTCTCTTGAGAAAAAATTATATATTTTTGATACTTTCTCATGATTTGTGATGAAAAACAAATACATTGCTGGAATGTTAAAAAAAAAATAAGTGTTATTTGTATGAAAATATTTGGCCTTTCAACAAATATTGCATAAGTGAACATATATGTAATTGAGAACTTACACATATTTGGAGTCCAAAGGGTTTTTTTAAATGACGTCACCAATGACTCAAAAATAGTCTGTTGTTGTTTTTTTAATTTGATTTGCATTCACAAGAATACTTTAAAAATACGTTGCAAATTGTGCAGCTCTTTCAAATTTTTTACACGTCATTTACTTCGATCAAATTAATACAATTTTTAATGAGCATTTTTACGTCATGCCGTTATTCTGGAAATCGGCCATTCTTTGAGGAGGCATAAACAACTCAATTTTATACGAAGTAAAAATCTCTTACACTTATTGAATATTTATATTTTTTCTCATTTGTAATGTCATGTGATGAAGAAAAATAAGTCTTAAATAAGGTGGTTTTTTTTTGAAAATTTGTTCATTTTGATAAATAGTGATATTAAGAAATACATTTCCTTGAAGACACTAATATCAGTGAACATGGATGAATACCATGGAGTACCTACACTTTTTCAAAATTGGGTCAAAATTGACCCCACTTGTGTTCAGTTGATTACATATATATTATGTACTTTTTAATAAAATTAATAAAATATAAATCCATGTACCTTTTTGTCAGTGAATTTTAAATTGTATCCCTAAATATGGATATTAGCCTATTTAACTAAATGTGGTCAAACTATTTTTCTCCATCTAATATAAATGCACTCATTATTGTTGCTGATAAAGTAGATGAATTAAATAATTAGATTATAATTTTAAAAAAATACCGGGAAATTTGAATTTATTTTCTTAAGAAATTGCATTACGGATAAATGTTTTTGCTTTTTTAAAGGTTGGCACGACTGTTTCTGACATTTATACTATATTAAACGTCAAAATACTCATAAAGTGTTTGAGATACGCGTCCTTTTGTGAACAAATAAAATTAAATTCTTCGTTTGTTTAATATGTCAAACAAATGATGACTAAAATGTATTTAAGAGAAATGCTTTCGAAAACAAAAACGTTAATATAAATATTTCAAATTGCATTCTTTTGACATTTTGAGAATATCTTGTTTATTTCTCGAGATACGTAACCTATTACTCAAGGATTTGACCATCTGATCTTTAATTTTATAGCAAATCTAAAACTCGACAGTTGACTTAATAAATTGAAGAAAAAAAACCGTTGGTACATGTGCATCAGGGGAAGGGGGGGGGGAATACTTAGAGGGGGGTGATATGAATTTTTATGATTAAATAAAGTTTTTTTGATTCCCATACCCATAGTGCTAGATTACATATATTTTTTAGTAATTATATAACTACAATTTGAATACTTCAAAAAACATGCAAAGTCATCCAATCCATAGAAAAAGACAGAGTCAATTAAAGAAAAAGTGCTCAAATTGATCCACTGGGGTTATAAGGGATATTATCTCAAAATTACATCATATTTAAATATGTGGGGTTTGATGCACGAGTGAAACATTTTAAAAGAATAAAACATCAAACAAAAAGCCTAAAATATCATTTAAATTATTAAGATTCCTATTGAACCAACTACAATTAAAAAGGGGCAGTTAAATAAAATTGACAATTTCTTTGAATTTCATTTATAATTTTGGGAAACTATATTTTTATCATGTGAAGAATATTGCTCATTGAGGAATATATGGGTTGTAACAAGTATATAAATATATATGATTTGAAAGCTATTAAAGAATAGCATTCCCTTGAGTTACTTCTGTACCCATTTGTGCATCTAACGATTATTTTACTTTCATGCACATTTTATTTTTTAGAAGTCCAATTAAGCCTATCAAAATACAGGTATATAAATATTTGATCATGTGTGTTATTATTTGATCATGTATGTCATTATTTGAGTCAGTGTTTCATTTTTTTTACATTTAGCTATTGACTTAAGTTTTTCAGTTTTTTTTATATGTAATGTTGATATATATTTGATCTACACTTTAATTTTTTTTTTAAATACATCTTAGACCCTTTTAGATTAAGTTTGATCGTAAATAATTTGTTGCAAATATAACTGAAGTAAATACGTTGATATAGAAATAATAAAGTTTCAAATAATATATATTGAAAATGATTTGGTATGTTTAGTAAAAACCAAACCAGAAATTTGGAGCCTTCAAATAATTGTATTTAATACAACAATACCCGGAATTCTTTTAGTAATGAGTACTTGATCCCTCAAAGTCTGTGCTTGGTCCTAATGTCAATACAATGACCGATGCAACTAAATTTAAAAAAAAAAACAAAACTTTTCTTTCTTCTTATTCTTGATCCTTAAAGTTATGGCATCATCAGAGTCTGGTGTATGTTGGTATTAACCACGACACAACAGAGCAAAAGTATAACCATATATTATTTTTTTTGAAAATTAGTTATTTAGTTCCTCAATAATCAGTGAATTTCAATAATTAAATCAATAGATTTTGACAGTTGCTCCAAGGAAATTTTCAATAGCCACTGTAAAATCTACGATTCGATTTTTATAAAAATTGTTTATATTTGAACAAAATATGTAATAGGATAATGTTGGGACCCGTGTATCCAGAGAGTGCTTTGTATATATATATATATATATATAAAATTAAACACGTGATAATAGATTTATAATTCTTATTTTATTTTAATTTAAGGCAATAAATTATGTTGATATCTTTCAGATTTGTAATGACCGGCTGCATTCATTCCACAGACATGCAACCACTACCAGGGCTTAAAAGTAAAATACAAATAATCTAGTTTATGAAGTTTTAAAAAGAAATAGTCATTTTATCTTTTATTATGATTGCAAAATAATTCTGCCATTTACATCAATGATAAATAATACAGTACATACGCCTCATCAACATTCCAATGTAAATTATAAATGCATTCAGTAGTTAGTAGTTTGATGATAAGTGATAACAAATATATTAATCATTAGAACTTAAGACATAGATAAAAAATTGGGGAAAAAGTAATAGTAAAAAGGTATAAGTTTAGCTACATATTAATTTTATCGGGACAAAATATAAATATAAAACCGGGATATAGGATACCCTTAATGACATGTACACAAATATTCTACTTTTAGCGTGATACATAATATATGTCCTCTTTTGCCGAGTATGTCCTTTTTTCTTTTTTATCTAGCGTCTAGGTAAATTTTTTAACAATTATGAAATGTCTGGGTTTTTTTTCAATAACTTAACCAAGATAAAATATGCAAATGAGCAAAAAATATCGGGAAAATTAGATATAACTTTTTGAGATTCTGATAGGGATATTTTTTTTTGTTTTTATGCTGGTACTACTGTCACTGACACTTGTACTAAATTACACGACCAAATATTCATTAGTGTTTGAGATACGCGTCCTCCTTTTTGTGAACATATAAATTGAATTCTGCGTTTCTTTTAAAATGTCTGACAAATGGTGACTAAAATGTAATTTAGAGAAATGTACTTAAAACCAAAAACGTTATAATAAATATTTTAAACTGCATTCTTTTGAAATTTTGAGAATCTTTAGTTTATTTCTCGAGATACATAACCTATTATTTAAGAAAACCGATCATCCGATTTTTAATTTTAATAGCGTATCTAAACTCAGCAGTGATTGTTCTGCAATTATTGACTTAATACGAATTTTGTAATTATTTTGAAATTTGTAAAATATAAAAATGTTGGTATACGCGCATTGCATTGGGTAACTACTTTTGAGGGGAATGAAATGAATTTTGATGATCATTGATTCCCTATATTTTTTGCCCATACATAAATGTAAAAAATACTCTTATTATCAGAGATATTTTGCAGGTCTGTCAAACGATCAAATCATTATTTCATGAGGTTTTTATATAATGACATTACATGTCAAATGTTGATAAAGATTTAACAAATAAAAAAACTACTTTGCAAAATCTATACAAAAAAAATATACCTTTTTATTCGTAGATTATTGTGATTTAATTATTTTTTTTAATGTCTATCAGAGTATTGAGTCACATGGGTTCATGCAAACATACATTCTAATTGAATAATGATGATGATGACAGAAGATATTCAATTATCAATAATAATATTACAAGATCAATAATCAAGGATTTTAAATATATACATTATTTGTTAGTAAATGAATATTTAAAATCAAATCTAAACTATTAATCTTTATAATGAAATATATAAACCATATATATTATTGTAGACATTACTTAACAAAAAAAAAGAAAAGATGTCTGTATAATCATGTTTACACTCAGAAAATTGTATTTGCAAAAGATAGCACAAGTCTATTCAAGAAAAAGGTTTTAAAACTTTAACTCGGATTTGTATGATTTTGAGTATATGAAGCTAATTAACCCAAAAAAATAATATTAATTTTAAAAGGTAATTTTATATTAAATATTTAGAAATAATTTTAAAATTCAAATGGTTGAATGATTCTCAATTTTATATGATCATTGAAAATTTCGTGTGATATTTTTCCTGCGCATAAATGATTTATGACAGTATGATACTTTGAACTCATTCAGATCAAATACTTTTCTTTAAATAATATTTTTTTAAATTTGCGATATGTTCCATCCTATGCAATGAATAAACTTGATCCCCAAATGGGTAACACATAGTAAATAGCAGTTTCAAATGGACAACATGATGTTGTGTTTCTTACAACGTTCCTTATTTTATTTTATCTTTGACTAATTTACACATGGGATGCTTATGTAATTCAATTAATAGAGCGGATCAAATCTATTTGTTTAGTTTAAATGAGATCGAATATCATAGTAAAGAGTGTATAAGTCAGTTTTATTGAGAAACATGGAGCCAGGTATAATTTTGTGTCTTCAAGAAATCGATTACTTGCTAAATGATAGCGTCTGGAATGAAGTAATTTCTGTTTCCGGTAATGGATGTATTGATTTAATTGCATTGTCTCTAAATTCCGTTGTTACTATTTCTGACCAAGAAAAAATTGAGTGAGATAACTTTCGTGAGACTCAATATTATTAGATACTCACGAACACCTCGAAGTTAATGTCACATAGAAATCATAAGAAGGAGTAATATACACAAATTTATTTCAAAACCTTCATCAAAAAAGCTAAAAGCCAGAAATCTTTCAACATTGGGAGAAAGAGTGATACTTATATGAAAAACAATATAGATGAAGTGAAGAATAAATTGAAGAATTCCACTCCTACTAAAGTTTTTGAAAAAAAAAACTTATTGATACAAATATTGGAGACCAGGTAGTTGACTTATGCACAACAAAAAAACCAAACATGAATTTGAAATGACAAATGAATGTCTTAAAAATTGATTGGGTCTATCATGCATTTGAAATTCCTTACTTCACCCCCCAAAATAAATGTTTTGAACGTGGATATTGATTTATAATTTCTTTTATAAATGTTTTACAAAACGTATTGTGGACGAAATAAGTATGAATTGTGTACAACTTACCACAAAAGAGAAACAAAGGAAATATGCCGTCTGTCAAGGAAATGTCCGAAAAGAATGCATGAAATGCAATCTAAGAGTTTATTTAAGCTGTTTCAAAAAATGGTAATTTACTTCTTAGAATTAATTATGAATATATTTTACGCGAATGTATATTTTATATCAATGTAGTTTTTTGTGATGTACTATAATTAATTAATAATATTCATATAAAGGAAGTCCCTTTGGACCGTGATCCCCGAAGGGGAATCATTATAAATAGATAGATTCAACGGCTATAAAAAGGTTGAACTTCGGTGTGTAGATTATTTGAGTACCGATAAAAATATTATTAAGTAAAAATGTCTTATGCTTATCACTACAAGCTTTTTTGTGTACTTGCAACCTCGACTCACCAAAGGGAAAGAAAAATTTTGGAAAAACATCTGGTTGCTGCTACCCTTCTGTATTTTCCTTGTTGTCAACTGTTTAATATGGAACAGAGTTATTATTTAGATAAATTCAATTAATATATAAATCAATTGTTAATATTATACTTATATAATATTCAGTAATTCAAAAAAAGGGCGCGCAATCATAAATAATAATAATAACACCTTTTTTAAATTCATAACATGTAGAGTTAGCTCCTTTAAATCAGAAGAATCAACTGATGAAAAACAGCTGAAAGGAGCATACCACTGTATGTTTGTTTATCCCAAAAAGCTAGTCGTGTATTTTATAGAAGTTTTTTTACTTTTTTATTTACCCTCATATTCAAACTCATGTTAAACCGCCTCATAGAGCATTTGTTTATGATATTTGCATTTTTCCTTCCAAGTACGTCATTGGTTATTCATTATTGACGTCAGCGCGTCGAGCTATTTCATCCACTTGCAACCTTGACTCTCAAAAGTGAAAGAAAAAATTTGGAAAAACAGCTGGTAGCTGCTACCCTTCTGTATTTTCCTTGTTGCCAACTTTTTAATATTGGACAGATTTATTATTTAGATATACTATTACACATTGATAAATTCCACCAATATACAAATATATCGTTAATATTTGTATAATATTCAGTAATACAAAAAAAGGGCGCGTAATCCTTGATTTAATATATTTTTTATACATCAAAATTATGAATAATAGTAATACTCTTTGTAAGTTCATAACACGTAAAGCCAGCTGCTTTAAATCAAAGGAGTCAACTGACGAACATCAGCTGAAGGGAGTGTATTTTTGTTCATCCCAAAAAGCTCGTCGTGCAGATGTGAAGCTTATTTGGACCCTTTATATCTATATATGAATATCAGTATATTTGAATTCTATTATTTTTTCATGACGTACATTTGAACATGAACTTGTTTTGTCAACTCATCATGAAGTTGAATAATAAATAATTTATGAACTTGATAAGTTAATACGATTAATTGACGCTAACTCGGGACATTTAGTAAATATAAGTAAACAAACGATTAGATCCACAAAATTCCTAGTAATATATATTATTTTCTATGTGTGGTTTCCTCCAAAGTTTAAAGCTGATATCATCAATTACATGTATTTCATATTTTTTATTTTATTTTTCAAACTAAAGGGATCCAATTAAAGCATGAATAATAGGTCATTAATTTGCTATAGAGCAGGTGTTCTCAACCGTTTGTTGCGACTCTTTTGGGGTCAAACCGCTTTAGATAGGACTGATCATAAGATGAATTACTAAATAAATATTAAAATTGATTGCAACTTTCCTGCGGGCAATCCTCGTAGCATTGGATATTCATCCGCACAGATACTATACATAGTACAAATTAATTATTATTATCAGTTACAGATTTAAATAGATATAGGGGTGGATGTTAGCATACATATTATTAAATACTAGTCTAAAATTCAAACTACAACCCCTGTGAGCGAATTATTTACAGTACAGAGCAACCCCAGAATGCATATTACTACATGAAGGATCTTAGAGGAATGTTTTCATACAAATGATTACATTACTTAACTCGGTATTTCTTATATAGCTCAAATTAGCAATAGTATGTTGTGTCTCAGGATACACAATTTCGAAAGCCGTCAAGTTGCAGTTTTTAAGGAACTCCCCATCCCTCTAAGGCTTTGGTGCTAAACTAATTGTCTTGCAATTGAGTAGACGGCTTTCACTGCAGCATCACTGGCTTCTCGACTCTGGAGTAAAACATTTTGCTATTTCCTCAGATTCACTATCATATCATTTACCTTATGTTTTTTCAGCTATTCCTGTAAGATGTTATATTTTTCAATATGTTGAAAATCTAATGGATCCGAATATATTTAAATACAGAAACTTGCTGCTGGCATATTTGGTACACTGTATCCACTTTTCTCTTTTTTTGACAAAGACATTTCGCTAACGAGGGTGCGAGGCTCAAGAAAAAATTGAAAATGTAATTGCCGCCTACAGATGCTAAACAGTCTCAATTGTCACTCCCTGTTGGGGTTAGTGCCGTTACAGTGGTGCTTTTATGTTGTCTGAGAGTACTAAAACACTGTGTCCAAAGTGGACAATATAGGAATGATTAAAGATTTTATAGAAAATTATAGTTAACTCATATTTTATTTAAATAATGTAAATTTATCCCCTGGGCTGTACCAAATATCCTATCAGGTTGGATCCGTCCTCTGGGCCGTATGTTTGACACCCCTGCCAAGCAAAATCATCTATGCCCTAAGTTAACGGATGGTGTGGTATATACTTTGAGTCCTGAGGCAAAAAAAAAAAAATTACTACCTCTGACACTTCAAAACCCACAACGTATTGGGGGGGATAATTTCCTAAATTACACAACAAGTTCACAGATTGTACAGGATATTTGCAAGTCTTCGAGGTATGTTAAAAACTACCACAAATTCCTCATAGATATTTGAAGGACCTTTTTCCAAAATTTCATTTTATTTTTTCATTTAGTCTCTTACATATTTGGAGTCTTAAAACTGGATAACCATTTGTCTAGATAAGTTATGACCCAATAAGAAATTATCCTTTTGATTTTAAAAAAAGTACTTACATATATACCTACATATCACTAATAAATAGGTATTTTGTGTTAGATGTCCTTCCATCGTCATAAGAACTGGAGTGACTAAGGGGTGCACTGTTTCTGACCTTTCGAGTCAAAATTGATCTGATAAGCCCAGAAAAAGATTGTCTTATGTTATGGTTGTGATCATAACAGTAATCTGATATTTTAAGTCAAGCTTCCATTTATTTATCAAGAAAAATGTAGTTGTATATACTTTTTTTTTTCCTTAAGATTTCGACTTTAACATTGCTGAATATATTGAAACAGTGTAATTATATAAATAAATCATCATAGTGAAGGACCAAGGAGGATATCTAATTATGTCAAATACTGAAGAGATCCCTTCAATTCGAGTCTTCAGTGGAGATAATGGAAGAACGATCAAATTGAATAAGGGACTGACTCACAAAGTTATAAAACAAAATTGTAAAACGCACCTGTTAGCTGTAAGAGAGTTATTTATCTTTGGAACAACTTTTCTTTTCGCTAGATGTCACTCCTTCAAAAGCGACATCTTGTGGAAAAAATATATAGTATATGTATATACACATATTTATTTTCCCTTTGCAGAATTTATCTTATTTTAATTGTAGTAACAATGTATTTTATTTATATAAGTTATGTCCCTAGCGAACAAAAAGCTCTTCTCTCGGACAAGTTAATTTAAAGTTGTTATTTTTTTCCACTTGATTTAATAGCTTTGTTGACTCCCTCCAAATTTTTGTTATGGATCTAATAAAAATTTTATTCGTAAAATGATTTGTTACACTTAATAAAATATATTCAAAATAAATACGGAAAATTACATTTTAATTAAAAGCGTTTATATTCAACAACAAACAAGTCGATTAATTCATATCAGCCAACGATACATGTTATGTATACGTTATAATTCCAGCGTTTACATAATCTAACATTTGTATTAAAAAATATTCTCTTCTACTTTAATGCATTGTCATTATTCATACGACTAAATTATTTAGATATTGACTGGCATAATAATCTCTTGTAGTTTCTATATCATTTCATTTTTTTTAATACAAAATATATATGCATACTACTTATGTACTTAGATGTCAACCCGTACATTCTGATTTCAAAGATGTGCATAATTTGGTATAAAATAAATAAATGATTATTTTTATTATGAATAAAAAACTTCTTTTATTTTAGCAAAAAAAAAAAAAAAAACTTTAACCCCTCGATATTTAAATAAAAAATATATTCATTTAAAAAAATTTTGCTTCACAAATAAAAAAGTTTTTTTTTTTGTTCTTTTTTGTAATCATGTTTGCCCCATTGCGGTGCAACAAATGATAATTATTTTAATTCAAACCATTTTGCATGTTTGTATATGTATGTATATAAATCTACATATATATATATGCAAAAAACTCAAATAGCAAATAACAATATGGTTTTATTAATATATATAAATATATATATTTTTCCTCTTTCATGGCTTGGAAAAATGATAATTGTTATTACTGTGATTTCCATAAAAAGTTTCAAATTAAACACTTGCTGTTTGTATAAACATATATATATATATGTTTGTTTTATAATGAGTAAATTCTTTACATTAAGCACGAATGAGGAAGGTTCTGCATGAGTGGAGGAAGATTAAACTAATTTAGAAATGTGATAGCTCTGCATGAACACAAATGAGGAAATTCATAATTCAGTAACAAATTGTCAGTAATTTGTAATATATATAGTATTAGTATAAATCACGCATCACTATGGGATTGGGATTTTACTTCATAGTTGATTTTGGAGCTTTTACATTTGACGTTATGCATCTCCTTTGCTTAATGTTTTGTTTTATTTGACATGATAATAATAATTATAAGCAAATAATGGTCTTAGAAGAAACTAAAGTAGTTTATCATTTATTAATTAATGATGGGGCGTAGGAGGATTAAGTATAAATTGGAAATTATTTTTAATCAGACTTAAATCCAAATCTCTATCAATCAAAAATACTAAAAAAAAAAATAATTATGTAAATTTAAATGAACAGATATAATTATGGTCATTCCTCATGGTCATCTTTGATATTTTACCTTTTTGACTAAAATATTAGTACAGGAACAACGTGGAGTGTCAAATTGTATTATGAAACAAAAATGGCTCAATTTCTTCTTTTCTTCCCGTAACTTTTTTTATCTAGGGATGTGACTTTTGTAGAGCGCGAGGAAGAGGCGGGAGCGAGTCTTATGGTTATGGATGGGGATTTTGTTGAAGTGATTGAGTGTGCCCTATCTGGTAACTTTGTTTCATATTATTGACTGATTGTTATTGACAATATTACTCAATGTCTGATGGAAACTGAGAGGATTAGAGGGAATTTAAACTGCCAGAAATCATTATTAGCATAATTTCTTAATAGTGATAAATTGAACTTAAGTCAAACATGGTCGAGCTGTCACCTGCTTTAAGCGTGTCACCACACCAAGCTGTCATATCCATAAATACATTATTGCTTCAACGATATAGAGAAGACTAAATTCAAATTAATAGTAGAGTTAGTCGTACCAATTGATATTTTTCTTTCCTTCCTTAAACTCAACTCTACCCCAACATTTTGCCCATGTGTAGTTTTGGTACTATTGAATTAATACCTTTGTTAGTATCATCAGCCTGTTATATGATTTTATGTGTGTGAGAGAAGGGGAGGAATGTGTTATTATTCTTATTTCTGCCCTGGAAGGACCTTCTATATTTATAAATAGCAATAAGTAAAGGGATAATATTATAATTATAAATACATATATGTGTTACAATATTATTGTGCATTTTTAACATAGTCTGGAACAAATTAGGCGATAACTATTTAATTCTTCTATGAAAGGGAGATATTTATATCTATGTATATCAAATTAATGCTGGATCATCACAAATATCAATAATAATAAGAAAAGAAGAACATGAATTCGCATATGTATCAAGTCAACAAGAAAGCAAGTTTGTTTTCAAATATTGAAAAGAGGAAAATCCACTTTTAAGTTTTTTTACTTCATAAATAATATAACGGCCAAATATTTCGGAGTCATTTTAAAACCTATCGGGCACGGTTAAATGCTAAAATGCCACTTTTAATCAATAAAGTAAGGATTGTTGTCTATCCAATAGAGCAATTGCATAAATGTTACAACTGCACAAGGAGCCGATATGGCTCATGAAAGAAACTCCATCTTTTTCACAGCCCTAGAGATTTATTTAGTTGTAGCTTGCTAAAACCAGTTCATCTGTTTAAGAACAATTAAGAATCAACTTAATCCGTTATCATGCTCACCATGAAACATAGTAATAGTAACAGCATTGTCATAAATACCAGATGTTTTTTATTCTTGATTGTGGCCGGTATTTTTTTCCCTTAATTAAGTTGCAATTATTAGAGTCATCAGTTCATTTATCGAAATATACTATTAATACAAACGAAAGAGAATGTTTTCAAGAATATTAGTGCAGTTCACACTCATTTTATAAATATTTTAGATAAACTGTATTTCTTGTTGACTTGACACATAGATCTATTGCTTTTTACTCAATAAAAACAATAACATGAATATTTAAATAAAAAAAATCAGCTCTAACCACATAATATATAAAAGTTTAAACTTTATTTTAAATCCTTTATTTACTAAATTAATACTTTACTCACTGCACAATTTGGCTTTAAATGTGATTATAAAGCCATTTCTTATTTCATATTTAGCGAAAATATTATGATTAATAACCCTACTTATCAATGCATATAATAACAGATGAATCAAAAAATATCTATGATAAAAATTAAAGAGCATTAGTTGAAGAGTAAAGATTCATAGGCTACTCAACATTGAGGAGGAAAAATATTATTTTTGCTTTGCTTATTTCTTACATATGTAAATCCATGTCTTACAAAAGAGAGAGAGAAATAACCCGATATATGTTGGTAATTATTTAATTAGAGTCAAACCTGAGTTAAGCGGCCAGGCAAGGGAAACTGGAAAAAGGACTACTTCGTGTAGGTAATCCCTTTTTTTCTACTATGATGTGGTAAATTGGACATAAAAGAATGCATGAACTGCAAAATAAACTCAAATATCAAATAATATATGCGCATGTATTTAAAGATTTATGTATGAAATATATACAAAATTAGAATCAAATTAACTTTGATTATAATATGTACCAATATACATTGATACTACGAAATGAAAAATATTTTTCAAAATCATCACTAAAGAGAGTCTAAAACTTTCATTTATTCAAAGTGATAAGCCATTCAAATATAGTATGGCATCTGTTATTCTGATCAAATGATAGTATTTAGGATACTCATTTCTCTTCCATCGATTACAAACTGTTTAGATTTTAATAATGTATTGCTAACTTCGTTGAAATTGTCATATTCGTTCTCAGAGAGGGAAAGACATCGATACATATTTCATTTATTGCATATGGATACATGCATCTAAAGCAGGGGTCTCAGGCTTACAGCCTGCGGGACAACTGTGGCCCCCAAGATGATAATTTGCGGTCCGTCTTAATATGTAATTTCATTTATTAATTTAATTCAATATATGGTGTTAAAAATAAAGGTATTTGAGATGAAAATTGGAATGTTTTATCAGCGCTTATCTTGCGGCAATCCTTATATGGTCCAACCTTACCCAGGCTCTGCCTCCAGTGGCCCCCAGGTGAATCAAGTTTAAGACCCCTGATCTAAAGGATCTGCATTATACAGAATCGAACTTGTATATAAATATGAAAAGTAAGTACTCATCAAACCATCTCCGAGTGACAGGGATTATAATTTATTAACTGGAATAATTAATTCTTCTATTTGAAGAGCACAGCATCTGAAGTTTTGTATGTAACAATTAGTAAAAGTTATAAAAAGTGGCCGTTCAAGCAGGTTCATCTTCTCTAGTATACATTATTTTGGGGAATCGCTGGCCGGGGATTCCAAGAGCACGCTTATCAAAGTGCATTTATGTTATAAATTTCCTATGTGGAAACTCAATACAATCGCTGAGTGCAATGACACGCTTAAAGTAGGTGACCTTTAGACCGGGTTAGACTGTATAGCATTTTTCTCAAAAAAAACATGGCCATAGACGTGAAAAAGGGTGTTTGAATTTCTTTACCATTAAAGCCTTCTACAAGCATCAGTTTTGTTTATTGAACCCTTTTTTTAATTATGTTTTCAGGGTATAATTACGATTCGTGTGTATGAACCATATTGACGTTAATGAAAGTTGATAACAATTAATTAAAAACATAGCAGCATTTGATAAATAAATAATTTATTTCCGTATCTATATTACAATTCCAATAAAAAATGTTTCTAACAGAAAAAAAAAGAAGAAGAAAATAACGAGTAAAAAGAAATTGTCTCAATATGAGTGTAAATAAGTAATAATTATAAGCTATAACCATGAATATGAAGCTTTTTAAACTGATTTTAATTCCTTTGCATCTAAGCTATTAACTATTATTTTAGTCATATAATTAATTCACTAAATTTCTTTTTGGAGGTTTATTGAAACTTTATTTAATGCATCCTTGCATCCATGTTTCTTTCAATTTGCTAAGATAATTATTAAAACTACATAAATTGAGAAAATCAATCAAAATCGACCTTTTCTTTTTTTGAAGGCACATTTTTTTAATGCTCTAATACATAAAATATTTATTCTATAATTTAATTTTAAATATATAAAAAAAGCACTTGAAGAAAAAAAGGAAAAAAAACCATTAGCTTCTAAATAAAATCCTTCACATTACTCGTTATGAAAGATCTGGATTAGACATATTTTTTATGAATTGCTATCAAGATAAATTTGATTTTCAAACTTAAAATAAATTTTTCTATGCATTCTAATGTTTTTGTATTCTATATGACGAAAGTAAAGTAATTAGCTAATGTCCAACATATTTTGGAATTTTTATTTTTCTCTCAGTTATTGGTGAAAAAAGTAGAAATATGCAATTAAAATCGCCAAAGGATCAATAAAATAAAGTCTGTCATTGTGTCAATTTCTTTACATCAAACATATTGTTGAAAGTGAGAACTTTTCTAATTTGAAAATCATTTTATGTTGAGTTCTTAGACAAATCTGTTCCTAGAATAGGTTAAAAAATGGAACAATCATGTAGCTCAATGTGAATGAGACATTTTTTAAAATATTCATTTGTAATTTCAAAACATATCAATTAATAAATATGTGTGTCTTCAACTCAAATTACGAAAGAATAACAAAAGTTTAAAAAATCAAATATATATTACAGTCTGTCAACTGATATAACTTTGAGATGATTGAAGTTCACTGGGAAGGACTCCTTTTTTTACATCTTAATATACAACTACCTGGTTATGTTTTTTTTCTTCTTCAAAAACAATTATATTTCCCTTTTGAAACTTGAGGTATGTGGAGTGAGCAAAAGCCTCGACGTAAAGGCAAAAGGAGAAAGAAAAACAGCTTAACTAACGTGTCATAATTAGGAATGTAAATAATATGCAAAATGCCGCGTGCGAGATTTTGTTGAGTTGGCTCTTCGAACAGGTCTTTTTTTTTCCATAGCTGTTATCACTTTTCATTTATTACTGAGGGGAGAACATCTACCTGATAGTAAACATCTCGCATGAAGAAATACATGCATAAAGTTTAATAAAGCCAATAAAATGTAAACAAAAAGGGCTCAAGTCCTCGTATAATTATTATTTATTAATGATGTCTTCATTTGTATATATAAAGGAGAATAGCAGCTTGTAGCTCAGGTAAACGCCATGACTGCTCTAGCTGCTTCCCTCTCAACATTCATCAAATTGTCAGAGTTACAACCAGGTTGATTTTCTTTTTCTTTTTATTTTACACACCCCATTTGCATATTATTTACATTCCTAGTCATAATTAGACTCGTACAAAATGTTGAGATAGTATTGAGTTTAAGAAAGGAAAAAAATAATATCAGCTGGGGCCCCACCCTTGGTAATCAATTTGAATTCACTCTTCTCTGTATCGTTGAGGCAAGGACTTACTACAATTATAAGGTGTACAATATTCGATTACTAAGAAATCATGTGTCAGAAAGTTTGCCCCTTCTCCTGGCTTACAAAGAGTTCAAATGCCCTTCAGTCCTCTCAGTTTTAATTAGTCATTGAGTATTATCAAGTATAGACTACTAACAATCAGCCAATAAAATGAAACAGTTTTACCAGATAATAGGCAGCACGGACACACTCACTCATTTCCACATGATACTCATTCCTAGCTATTATAATGATAGAAGTTACTCCTCCTTCCATCTGCCAAATTGTTGCAATGAAGACCATCTGATTCGAGTCCAGGACTTGAAAGGAGGCAGTGAGGCCTGGACGTATTTTTTATTTCATTTTATTTGCCCTTGGTGTGTGTCTTAACAAGCTATTAAATAAGAAGACTTTGAGAGGAGGAAACCAAGATTAATGTTATGAATCACCACACTGATGTTTAATATCCATTGATATTTGACCAATGTTCATGCTTTACTCATTTGAATATAGCTGTAATTTTTTTAAATTGCCAATGCTGATAATTAGGAACCTTCTAGAAAATAATACAATGAGTATATATGTAATTTTTCTACTCTAAGCTTATTTTTTTTTTTTTTTTGAGGGGGAGGAAGGTTTTAATACTTTATTTATAAGCTCATACGTACATAAATAGTATATACATTCATACATACATATGTAGGTAAAACTAAACTAATAAACATTAACGACCTTCATATGAAGTTATTATTCTTATCGAAATGCATCATAAATCAAAGTTCCAAATACTTTTTGCACCAATTGGTAACAAATTAATGTTTTTTTGAAGCTCGTTCCTTCTTCAGTATCCTCAAATCTATGTGCCTTTGTTTATTTTTTTTTGTATTTTTCAGCATAATAAATTGATTTCTATTTATAATATAAGAAACATACGTGTCCACTTCCTAATGATTTTTTCAAATCAAAATGATGAAAAAAAGGCTTTGAGCTCATTTCAAAATGTGAACAATATTCTGATTAATTATAATTTCTTCAAGGATAAATGCAGAATAATATATTAACTCTTCAATTGAGGAATATGACATGCTCCATGCTTTTTTGTAAGCTTGTGAGCCATGCAAACAAAGAAAGTAGTATAGGAGCTATCCAATTTTAGGCTGTAAAGTAGAGTGCATTTGTTAAACTTTACTACTTTTGTCAGTTCTTGATTTTTCTATTCACACTTTGACCATATCCTTGTTCTGAACGTTCATTGACTGAACTCACATTATCAATTACTAAGTACTTTGAGCAGTTCCCTACTACATTTATAAAATAATTTCATAGTTGAAAACACTTGGCTAACTGCTACCAACTGAAATTCGATCTTTTTCTTTTTTCTCTTTCTTTTTATAGTAAAGGCTGGGAAATACCATGTTTATCACGTCCTGCTAAATATACAGACTTTACAGACAAAAATAACAACAAATTATATGATTATTTCAAAAAATAAAAAAAATTGTGAGACAAAAAACCTTTATTTAATCATCAAAATTCATTCAAACCCTCTCAAAACTTCAAACTAATAGAGTTTGGAATATTAATTGTAACTTTTTTAGGTTCAATAACATTTCTTTAAATTGCATTTTAATCAACATCTTTCAGATATTTTAAAAAAACAAAGAGTTTAATTTTATATGTTCACAAAAGGACGACGCGTACCTCAAACACTAATGAATATTTTGACGTGTAATTTAGCACAAATGTCAGTGACAGATGTGCCTACTATAAAACATTAACATTTATTTCTATCGGAAACCTTAAAAAATAAAATTCAAAATGTCCGATATTTTTTGGCTCATAGTAATGTATATATATTTAACATATGTTATATTAGGTCTAGTAAAAAGAAATCCAATATTTTTTGCGATAGATGACTTTAGTGATCTGTATATTTTGCGTTGTATAAGTGCAATTACATTACGCTAGATGGCGTTAAAAATATTAATTTAGTACTAAAGAAACTTTTAGAGCAGTTTTGTGATTGCTTGACTCAGTAGTGTAAGAGTGCGCGACAAAGATGGACACGAACAAGGAGAAAATACGCTATATTCTACAATTTTTCTTGGATAAAAACGAAAACGCAAGTCAGGCAGCTGAAAATATGAATAGGGTTTATGGTCCTTATACTGTAAGAGACGATCATGCACAATTTCGGTTTCGTCGATTTTGTTCTGGTAATCTTGATGTCAAAGATGCACCACGATGTGGAAGGCCAATTATCGAAAATGTCGATTAACCACGGCCAAACTCTTAATTCAAACCTGTACTGTAAACAATTGGACCGTCTGAAGGAAGCAATCACGGAGAAGCGCCAAGCTTTGGCCAACAGGAGAGGAATTGTGTTTCACGAGGACAACGCCAGACCACACACATCGAGGGTGACTCGCCAGAAGCTACAAGAGCTTGGTTGGGAGGTTTTTTTGCATCCACCTTATAGTCCGGACCTCACATCAAGTGATTATGACCTCTTCCTGTCTATGGCAAATGATTTGGATGGTAAAAACATCGCCTTAAGAGAAGATTGTGAAAACCGACTGTTTTTTTGCGAATAGGGACAAGGGTTTCTATGAAAGAGGCATAATGAAATTACTTTCAAAATGGCAACAAGTTTTCAAACAAAGCAGTGCATATTTAACCTAAATTGGATTATTCAAACTATGCTAAATAAAGCCTTCAATTTTATGCAAAAATAATGAATTTCTTTTTACTAGACCTAATATAATCAATGGAGCTATTAAAAGCTACTTTCTTACTCTACTTATCATTTGGTGAGAAAGTATTTAGGAGTGAAGGAAAAGAAACAGACAATTAACTCAATAATTATCCAAATTACCGTATAAATATTTAAAAGCAGCTCAAACAAACACTTTTTGTACATACATAAAAAAGGGAACAATGTACATTGAATCCTCATAACCTAATATATAACATTAGATAAAGTTCTCTGTTTTTCCCGCTATATGTATGTACATACTAAGAAATAAGGAGAAATGTTTCTCTTACAGATTATGAAATAATTTTTATATATCCTTTTAATGGGTGACTGCAATAATGAAAGTATGTAAAACAGAAAACCAATAACTCAAAGACATCTTTCTTTATAAGAGACATGTATATTCTGGTAGTTTTTTTAACGACTTTCTCTCTCTATCAACTATTCCTTCCCTTAGTCACCTCCCTAGCTATTGGGCAAATCATTTTACAGCCATTCTCAGAGCCTTAAGTATAAAAAAAGCGTAATAAAAGTAGACTAATATTTATTAGAGATCCATTCAACTTGTAGAAGCTCTAAAGATCTCTAGAGCCAGGGGTATACTTAAAAATCTAGGCTCTGTATAAATTTTTATTCAGTATGGATCGAGCATTTGCATCCAGGGATCTGCAATTCGTTGATATACTCTAGTTTGCAAGAAACAAAACAAATTATTATCACGTCCGTACCCCTTCCGTGTCCGACAAATTCAAAAGTTGATATTTTCATATACATAAATGCACTTTTAGATATTCTTTATATGACTAACCCATACAAGATAGGAGCCCTTTACTCTTTGAATGTTAATTACACAATAAGTCGTTGATTACATGATTATGAATTTATGTACATATATATATACATAAAGAGTCACTGAATACAAATGAACTTGTTTATATCCGATAAATAATTGTTTTTGCTCAAGCATAAATAAAAAAGATGATTGTATCATGAATATTTGATGCACAAGGTCCCTGTAAAAATAAGTCGTAGTATTTATATATATATCAGTCCTATTTAAAACCATTTGAAATGGACCATCCGAGTATTATTTGATGATGAGATGATATTTTGTAGATTAATACTAATATTAAACAAATATTAAAGATAATTGACTGTCCTACGAAATTCTTGTTCTTCAATTATAGTTCTTTGATTTTATTAGAGACATTTTCATAAAGCAGCCCTTTTTGGACACCCCTGATCAGGGATCAATAAGAATAAATAGTTTGATTACCAGGCAGTTAATCTATTTAGTAAGTAAGAGACCCAAAATAAAGTATGGACTCTCATCCTATGGGTATACATTTGTGGACTTCTGTCTGACAGTTTGCTGCATATAGATTCCAAAACTACAAAAAGAATTGACTTGATCTTTGCCATATGACACCCTTAAATCACAGTGCTATAAATAGGCTTCGTTTTCTTTTTTTTTTACTCCCAGCGCCTCAGGATCTTTAAGGCATCTGTAAAATCATTTTTCTCCCACTTTATGCTGTATTCTTAGCGTTTCTGTATGCATAAACTTATTCCATATAAAATTCAGTCTATCAAACTCTATACTCTAATCTGAACTTTGAGGTTCCAAGCTTGAAAAAGGAGCTGTCTAGCCTTTTGGGGGTAAGAACTCACACCAAACCAGAGCAATATAAAAATGAAATTAATTATTCATTATAGGTGTAGTATCAATAAGTATAAACTACTGTTTTTGATATCCCAAGCGCCAGGGCATCTACATGGCCAAAAGTTGTATAAAAACTGAAAAAAAATTCCGTGGCGCAGTAAAATTGTTTTGACAAGCGGGGTCCGAGTGTTTACCTGGTTCTATATTGCTTTTTTGTTTGAAATTCTATCTAATAGTGCTTAATTTTGGATTTTTCTGAAAAGAGGAAATTGTGAAACAAAGATTTTTTTTCTTTGGAAGATGCAGTTTTTTATTTTTTGTTTTTAAGTCAAAGGCAACTAAATTCAAAACCAGTAAATTCGTACAGGAACGATATTCCTTAGTCTCTATAATCAACCACATAATTAATAGTCATAACGTGTCATCGGACTCTACATGACTACATTTAACACTCAAATGAAGGATAGGTTTTCAATACGATCCAAGGAGAAACGTCACATCGTGAAGCTTCTGCATGCGTGGTCAGGTTTATAGTTTAAGCAAATATTTAGGTCATAGCATCAACTACACGTTTGCATTGAAAAAAAGTCGTTGCCCATTCTAAATACAAATGTATACGTATGTGTGTGTATGAAAGAGAAATAGGAAAAAGATTATGAACATTCACTTTGCTCAAGTCAAGTGAACGCAATCATATTTGTCACCCACGTAAATAAAAGAGTCAAAAAACGCCGAAAAAATCCTTTGCAACGTGACACTCTCTTTGTGTTGTATAGAAGGCCATTTTAAATAGAAAAAAAGTCAGCTGACTCTTAGTTAATGAATAAAAAAATAAATTGTCAACGGATATTTGAATACGTGGTTGAACAAATCAAACCAAACCAAACCAATTGGTCGTGAACTCCCTAAAAGCATTACACATTTAATTCCACTATTTATAGCGAAAACAAAACAAACAAAATGGAAAGAGCTTAAAACACTGATTTTTTTTTTAAAGAAAGAGTATGCCGTGTAAACTAATCCTTTAAAACCTTAAAACCATTTTTTTTTGTCAGAAAAATAAAATTATGTAGTCGTAAGTAAGCAGTATCTTGATTTTTCTTCCCATTTTCTTAAGCATGAGTAGATATTTTTTTTTATTTTTATTTTTCAGGAAGAAATTACATAAATCAGATGACTTTTCATAGAATCCTTTCTTTTTCTCTTTGTAAACATATGTGCGAGTGTACATACATATATGCTTCATTCTATATTCCATGACTTGCTCCAACAACAATACTATGGACACATACATATTATGAACAAATCCTCTACGTCTTTTCTTTCTTTTTATTAGCTCATGATTCCTCCGTTGACAACATCATAAATATCCTAATTTGTTATTTCCTTTAGCTTTCTGATATATATATATATATATATATACATTATCATAAGTCCTCAATTTGAGATTCATATTGGATCTTGAAAAACTAAGAAGGTACAGTCCTTTCCCTTTCTTACGAGATCGAAGGGGATTTCTTTCTACAGACCTCCTTAGAAGTATATTTTATAAGAAGGGACATGCTTATTTTGGTAAAAGAATGTTGTTGACTTCAAATATTCATTGCTTGTCGAATGGAAATGAGTGTAGCTGTTCAAAAATGCTGAATAAAGTTGTGTGTAAAATAATAATGTAAACTTCAGTTGGCAACCTGCATAACATCTTCTTTATGTAGATCTCTTCCCTGTTACCTTTTTACCTTATTGTTGAGCCATGATATGACAGGACTGAATAGGAATAGCAAATACCAAAAAAAAAAAAGGTTATAGCATACCTCAAGAATAAGCAGATTGCCAACTGAAATTATTATTATTATTTTAAATACAACTTTATTCAGTAGACTTTAACCAGTCTACGTTCAAAGCACAAATGAAAGTGGGAGGGGGGGAGAGAGAAAGAGTTGTAGAAACATCGACAGATCCTTCAACTTTTGTCACTTTTTATTGTTATAAATCTTGATCTACAGAACTCGAATTATATATGGTTCAAAAAGATTAGTCTAACTGAATCTACCCGTAATTGCTAAAAAATGGCCAGAAAGGAACTTAAAGTGTTCATATCTTTTTAATGACAAATATAACTAATTATTTATTCCAGTGCTTCTCAAACTTTTTGACTTTTTGCATTCCTTTATCTATATTTTAACATCTGTGTTTATTTTACTTTTTGAACAAAAATAAATATTAAAATTATTTTGTAACAATTTAAGACGCCATGATTTGTACCATTGCACAAGTACAACATCTGTGTATGTATAATATGTACTTTATTTGATTGCCTTGCCAATTCAATACAACGAATTCATTTTTGCAAAAAGATAAATAATATATTATATACTAAGATTATTTATTATACATACCTAATTATTGGATTATCGCTTATTATATGATATCTGTTGTAAGTTGCAATTTCTTCATGTTGACACGAATTCATTAGATAAAATATTACTTTTTGCAATGGTTGCATTAGTTTGAATTACTCTGCGTTTAGAATGCTTTTTTATACAATATCCTTCTTAAATTGTTTCAGGAACGATTAATTACAACAAAAAAAAAATATATTATAATATTAAAATGTCAAATAAGAAAACGTGACTTGAAAAGAACATATTAATCATTTGGTAAATATGAATAATAAAGACAATTGAAATCCTAATCAGGATTACCATACACTAAGGAGTAAATAAAACAATAAAGGCTGATAACCCCTGGCCAATATTTTTTTTTTTCTCTCATCTACCCACAAAGTTAAATTTGTAGTAAGTTGATTCGAACTAATGTTACTACAATATAATAAATATGTATAATTTAGATATGAAACACGTTAAATAAGCACTCATAAGCATATTGTTCTTAAATCTATATAAATTTAGCGGGAGTTTCTTTGTTCGTTTCTTTGTTTGACCCAGTATCACGGTCAGCCAGGAAAACCTAGGGAAACAGGGACAATTCGTCCTAGAAAAAGTTTGTAAGATATTCACAACCAGCCTCTCAAGTTGCTCAAGGTCTATGGAAGCTGATTTTGAGATCAAGTAGGATTTGAAGGCATGTAAGGCCGAGTTTGAGTTTGTGTATATTGTCATAAGTACCAAAAAAAGGTTAATTTAGGGGAATCAAGTGAAATCATATGACCTCTGCGAAGTCTCTAAAGGTCATTAGTGGTTATTTTGATATTTTTAAAGTGAAGAAAGAGCACGTAAATTATATTAATGCTACATTTTAAAAAGAATGTCTTTCAACATATTATTTTGAATTGTATTAAATATGGAAAATTTATAATATTTTTCGGCAAAATTTTATTTGACGAAAATGTTTCAAACGAATTCTCATCCTCCCATGGTTTGATATGTAGAAACATGTGTGCATATAATCACAAAACAAAATTGCAAATTATACAAAGAAATGATTTTATACGAACTCCTATAAGGACAACTTTAACTATCAGACTTTTTTTTTTATATATTTTTTGAAATATATCATCAAGGTAGACAACGTGTCACAAATCTAATGTTTATAGAGACATTTCATGGGTGTTTTGTGGATATTTATAATGTAATATTACTAAGATTTTTTATAATGAAGGGTTTATTCTTACACATATTAACATAACCTTATATTATACAGATTATACTATTATGAAACCTAAGCTAAATGGACGTTTTGACAGCTGAGCCTTTATGTTTGATTAATAATCATGTTTCCTATATAGAAAATTGTGGATTTATAATTTAACTTATTGCACATTTATTTTCGTATTGCATCTACATACATATGTATGTATTACAAATGCCGTTCTTTTTCGTTTATTATGGTATCATTGTCCAAAGTATAACAACTCTTGTATACAAAATAAGATCATTACTTGGTCCTTCATTATGAGATCATAATGTACTTGAATTAATTAAAACAAAAACAATTTATATTATTTAGTAGACCTTTTCTCCACATTTGATATTATTTAGCTATTAATTAAGCCAAATTAATCGCTAGAAAATGCTTAACGAACCAAAAAAAAGCAAAATCCTCACTAATAAATAACAAATGTACTTAGAGTAAAATTATAAATAAAATTCTTTTAAGAAACAAAATGGAAAAAATACCATTTTGTACTGTATGAGATAATTCTTATAAATCAAATCATATTTTATATTTTAACGTCGTCACGTCTGGTACTGCCTTATATCTGTATTGTGTACAATGCTATGATTTAATCACCAAATCAGTAGACAAGGGACATGACAGTAGCCGCCAACTTAACTCATCATAACCTTCTAATAACCTTACCACCGACAAGACCGCTCCGACAAGCAGCCAAAGACTCCAATTTGAAAATAAGCATCGACACAGAATCGAGGTTGAGGTATTTATTGAAGAAGAGGTACAAACAGTAGCAGAGCTTCATGTGAACTTGTCATAGGGAACACCCCCATCAGGATTCATTCTTCTTATGTCACTCAAATTGTTCCATGTCAACTTAAAGTTACTCAAGATAAGGGTCATGAAAACGAAGGCATCCAAACTTCAAAGTTTTTCAAGGACATCACAAGATCAGCCACAGTTTTGTCTCCCATTCTCTATGCACCAAATCATTTATGAACTATAGATTTCACTTCCAAATAACTAAACAGCTTCCTACTATTTTTATTATTGAATCCTCTGCTATTGTCACATTACCAATATTGAAACTTTCTCACATTATAATATAGCTACAAATGAAACTTATCTTTGCTGATGAAAAATAATGCTTCATAAAATATCATCTTTCAAGGAGCATGTGGTGAGAAAGTCGAAATTGAGTTGATTGTTAAGTATCGTTATTATATGATTTGTCTACTTCACTATCAGTTATCAACTTATCATTTTTAGGGGCATGTCTTTGTCTGTCTGCTCGGTTTTAAGTCAGTTGTGAATGCAAAGCATAGAGACATTCTTGATTACAAGATGACTCTTGTCTTTACGTTCATAAATTGTACACAATACGATGGCTGTTGAAGTATATCTTGATAAAGCTTCACGGCACAATTTCATATTAGTTTTACTATTAAGCAAAATATAACTGTATAACTATTTGAATGGAGTCATAAGTAACTTATTACTCTACAAAGTAGTATTTCCTAATGTTAGTATATTGTATGAATGAAGTTCATTTGAAGGCAAAATAACCATAATATATATATGAATAATAATAATTATGAGACTCGAAGTGCAGAGCATTTAATGAGAACATAGTATTTAACTTTAAAAAAAAAAGTTAATAAATATTAGGTCCCCTTCTTTTGATGATAACTTATCTAAATGATGGTACGATGAATATCTTACTCTTATTTAAAATTGAATAATTAATATTAATTGGCTCGCGTTAAAGATTAATGTTTCCTTCAAGTGTGTGCGCATGGATATGTAGAGAGTCGTGGTACTACTTCAGATTTTAATCTAAAGTTATGTGCTCGTATGTACATGTATAAAACTTAACGACTCTCTGTATATATATATATAATGCGTAGTATAAAAGAAGTCTGGTCTTTAAGCTAAACAGACATAAAAAGTAGAATAGAAAAAACTTATAAGGTTAAAATACATCCACATAAAAAGGTACTAGTTCAGTTGAAATATCTGAAATGGCTGAGTAGTCATTTTAATTATCACATTAATTTAAATTAGTTCGTAGAAGTTTTTTTTCGCAAACAGTAAGGATTGTCTATAACAAAAGGCAAATGTCTTCATATACTTGTTAACTGACTACACAGGTCAACGGTCAAAAATCCTTAAGAGTATAAGTATAATAAAAGTTATTCAGATTTGCACGCCGATTTCAAATCTGTAATTTTTTTTTCGAGAGTCCGACAGTGTGCTCCTTTTTGTGCTAATTTGGCCCATTTTCCAACTTCAACTTCAATTTAAGCCTGGAAGGATTTGTGCATTAAAAAATAATGATCCGCCAATGTATTTAATGTAAATTCATTTCCCAGTCTTTGTTTTGAGCTAGAGGCATAGGCAAAGTAGATAAAAAAGTTTGTATATAAATAACTCGTTGAATATTACATGAAATGAATTATTAATAAATACATACAAGAGCTGAGACCCACAGCTTTTAAATAAGATGTCAAGCGCCCGATAAGAATCCTTAACTAAGAAGAAATTTTTCATCTAAATTTGTAAATTTTCATTATTTTCAATCAAAGCTTCGCTAGAAGTCAAAGACTCTAGGTAGAGCTATTAAAAAACAAGTTCAATAGACTGAAGTAATAGGCTGCAGAAGGATTGTAAAAATCAGCTGAAAGTAACAAAATTCAAAAACATTGAGCTCCAATTTAATTACTTGACAACACCGAAAAAAGAGTGGAATTGTATGGCCGTGGATATCAAATGAAAGGCATAGTGTTCCTTCATGAGTCATCATAGGGGCTTTGTGAAGAGTGTCTCAGCACCCGGCATCCATTTTTTTTCATCATCAGGGATATGAACGGATCTGCATTGAGGAAAGTTCAATCTGTTTCCTTAATATGAAGAAGATGGAATCTCCGTGATTCAAACGTTTTAATTATAAGTAAAAAAAAATTACCCAAGGTTTTAAATGCCTATGCAAGAAATCGATCGAGCGTTCTTCAATGCAGCTCCGCCAAATATAAATCCTATATCACACTCGGAGAGTGTCTATTTTATATTATATAGTTTTATATAATCAAGCCATCTAATCTAAATTATTGACACTAAATTATTTCACGAACCCATAGATAAATTTAGAACACAGATTGGTCAACAAAACAATAACTTCTTATGAAAAAGTAAATATGAATGACTAGACATTTTTAATTTCGTTTCTTTTTCTTAGACAGTGGCAATAATTTGTGGGTTGCATAACGTGTATGTAGCTATATAAATAAAATTCCAAATCCCCATATAATGACTGCATTGTATATAAAAGCTAAAAATAGAAAAAGAAAGATAATTATTTGCTACTACATGAATCATAACAAAGAAACTGCTTTGATATTCTTTGTAGGAAATACGTGTCAGGTTTAGTTCATGCTGGAGTGTCGCATATAAATAAATATTTGTTCTATTAATTGAATGTCAATGCGAATGGATTTCATAGTTTATGACGCTATTAGCTTCTATTGTTTATTTTCATGAGACGACGTAATTTATTATATATTTTGTCTTAGTTTTTGGCGAAATGATTTTAACAATTTATTTATTAAACTTCTAACATAAATAATCCAGTGGATCTCGTTATTTTTTTCTTTACTCACTCGTATACTACTCTGAAAGACAATAAGTGTTGTCATATTTTTCATTAAAAAATTGCATGCAATTAAATAGGTTTTTTTTCTTCTTTAATATAGCTACTGCATTAATAATAATAATAATAATGAACGAAATGTAATTGTTGGTAAGAACTTGATGTTCATAAATGGTTCAAATTATGATTGTCATGAGTATGTTTCACGCAGTGATGACATTAATCCTCTGCCACTAAGTTAAAGTCTGTTTTTTCTACATAACTAAATATGTAAATAAGTAGTCCATTAAGCATCAATATTTACATAGGTGTGTAAATGAATCGTTTCCTCATTTTTTCAACAGATGGTGTACATATATAAATATAGTTCAGCTATTAGACACATATGCCATTTTATTGTGCTCTCAACAAGCTGCAAAGCCATATATGTCATAATCTGTGAAATTAATTACAATGTGGTTTTTCAAGCCGAAATTTGTGCCAGATAACGAGCATTTGCGCCATGCATTACTTTTCTTATTCAATCAAAAGAAAAAAGCAGCAGCAAAAAGTCATCGATTGATGGATCATGTTCATGGTGAACATGCTCCATCACTTCGAACATACATAGCATGATTTCGACAGTTCAAAAGTGGTAATTTTGATGTGAAAGACACTGAAGGCAAAAATCGTTGGAAGACACCGAATTGCATGCTTTGAATGATGAAGACGAAACGCAAACTCAACAACAATTGGCGGAGCAACTGAATATAATATGAGAAGCAATCAGGATCCGTCTTCAAACCATGGAAAAGATCCTCAAGGCCGGGAAATGGTTGCTGCGTGTGTTGAACGTTACCAGATGGAAAATCGAAAAGTGACCAACCAATTGTTGCTTGATTGCTACAATCGGAAGGGTTTTGTTTATCGTACCATAACTGGTGATGAAAGATGGATTTACTACGAAAATTCTACGTGCAAAAAGTCGTGGGTGAATCAAGTGCTAACATAGACAGACGGCCAAACCAAATTGCTTCGGCAAGAAGATAATGCTGTGTGTGTGTGGTGGGATCAATAAGATATGGTGCACCATGAGCTGTTGAAAACGGGTGAAACAGTCAATACTGTACATTATCGCCAGCAATGGACGACCAGATACAAGAAAGTGTTTTTCCTGCATGACAACACTCCGTCTCACACATCGAAATCTGTTCGTCTTGTCTTTTGAGACAAACCACTCGGAGAACCCATTTTTCCACTTCTTCATAATTTTGGGAAGTGCTGCTCAGCGAGGGCGTGTCCCATCGATAAAAACAATGCACTTGACAGGGAAGTGTTACCCCACACGCTGTATTCACCAAATTTGGCTCCATCGGATTATGATTTGTTTTTATCGATGGGACACGCCCTCGCTGAGCAGCACTTCCAAAATTATGAAGAAGTGGAAAAATGGGTTTTCCGAGTGGTTTGCCTCAAAAGACAAGACGAACAGTTCTATCGTGACGGAATTCATAAGTTATCTCAAAGATGGAGAAAATGTAGTGCTTCCGATGGCCAATACTTTGAATAAAGCCTTTTGATTTTTTCACAACCAAAAGAGGAGTTTCATTTCATCAACAATGAGGAAACGATTTATTTACATACACACCTCGTATGTACACTAATTATACTCAACCAAAACTTTATTCCTTCCATAAATTATTCACGATTTTATCTAGAGAAATTGTTTCCTTGGGGATAATAATAATGACTCTAAATGCAAGCAACCATAAAGAGGTACATGAATAAATATGCATATTCATAAATAGAAAGGATATATTGAGTCATAAATTGCAAGAACTTTTTTTTTCTTACAATATGTTTTTTTGTATGTAGTGATGGTGATGAATGGGAGTTACTTCCTTAAAATTGTAGGGAACCAACCAACATTGGCTTGAATATTATTATGTACCCGCGTATGTACATTTGGCGTGAACACATTTCTGCAAGCATAATCCCAGTAAGCTCTGTTTTATCAGTTGAAACATGTTGTATTCTGGGCTAGACGTGTACAAAATGTTGAGAAAGATGAGAGTTAAAGGAAAGAGAGAAAGAAAAATTCAGTTGGTACTACTTGCTTCATAATTATCAATTTCAATCCAGTTTTCTCTGTATTGTTGAACTGACAACTTGTGACAATTATAAATAGTTCAATTTCTGATTATTAAGAAATCATACCAAGAAGGTGGGTTCGCCCCCTTCTCCTGTCTCTATGACAATTCAAACTCCCTGTGGTCCTCTCAGTTTCCATCAGACATTGAGTATTATTGATTACTGACAATAGCAATCAGTAGCAAAATGAAAGAGGTACGAGATTGTAGTAATGACAGGCACGCTCAATCACCTTAACAAAATTCCCATCCCTAACCATAGGACTCGCTCCCCCCCCCCCCACTTTTCATCGCGCTCTACAAAAGTTGCATCCCTAGTAGTAATTGTGGGACACGCACACTCACTTCTAAGCATCGTTCTTTAAAGGAAGATTTAAAAGACTCTCGCCAACATTGGTTGTACATAGATTTTATTAAAAATATATGAAATAGATATAATTATGATGCTCTTCTTTAAATACTATTATTTAAATCTTGAAGTTTCTTCTTATTACAGCAGTAATAGAAGTAATTTATCTCTCCCCCCCCCCTCCTCTCTAAAATCGTATATAGGGTCAGCTGATATTAAAGAGGATAACAATTAATTAACTAGCACCATAAGTCTCGGTCCTGCTTTCTCATCGTGCTCTCCAAAAGTCGTAAGAATACTATGAAACAATTTTTGTTCATTATTCGTATATTTGATGAAAATATCAATTAAAAATATTTTAATTTAATATTTTTATTTAAAGCTTTGAGTTATAGAGTATTTCTTTTTTTGATGGAAAGGGTTTAGGTACTGTATGTAATTTTGTCTGGTTTTAATAGTATCTTTCAATAAATCAATTAAATAAGTAGAAACATTCATTAATTTATCACATTCAATTCAAGTTTAGAAAAACAACGTTCAGAGAGCTAATGGAAGGGAAAGATTTTCAGTTTCATAGTAGGGACATCCATAACTTTTGAGATCATCTGATCATATTTAAAGACCTAATAAGAAGAACAAAAGAGAAAAAAAATACTGCCTATTTAAAAAATAGTGATTTTTTTTTTTGCATGAATGGGAGAAATGAGTGACGCATGACACACTTTATTTGCATTCAAAAATATGTCTGATTAATGAAATAAAGAGTCTTTTAAGAGGATTTATGCATGAATTAATATAAAAACAACGTAGGAATCACTCTATAGTTGAAGCCATTTACAAAGTGAATGCTACTTTTGAGGAATATAAACTTTTTTTTTTTTTTGAAAACGAAAGGAGACAAAAACATGGATAAAATTTAAGAATGCATTTTTATTATTTTTACAATTTGAATACTAACATAATGTGAAAAGAACTTATTAAATCCTGATTCTAAATATAATGTGGATGTCATTGCAATGAAGTAAGATTTTAGTAAAGAAAAAAAAACATTTACTAAATTAAATTGAGAGGATCAAAAAGTTTGATAAAAGTTATGAAATATGGGCTGAAATATCCTTTTATAAAAAAAGACCATAGTACACAGAGTTTCTTGAGGAAGATGCTTAGAAATTCAAATTTTTGCACACAGTTATATTTTTACTCAACATGCATGGATTTAGTTCAAATAAAGTTCAATAAAACTTATTCTGTGTTTGATTTCAAATCCATGTAATCCAATTGAAGGCAAGTATAATCCCAATCAATTGCTTCTCAATCTTCGTTGAAAGCAGGGGCGTACTGGGGCGAAAATTTCCACCGGGCAAAGAGTAAATATCTTGTACGATAAAGGCGCATTATGCTATATCGAAGGGGCGCCTAGTAAAGATTTCAGAGGGGCGCACCGGTCATTGACCGGTTGACCGCCGGGCCAGTACGCCCCTGGTTGAAAGTTTCCTATAGAAGTTTATGAGGTCATGTATCTTCTACATATGTACCAACAATTATAATATTCAAAGATCCTCAGATATCCCAAGTTTTCAAGAGTGAACCAGAACTTGTTTGATGAATTGAACATAGAGATATCTTTCGTTATCATAACAATATCTTACCCACAACTAATTAACACAAGAAACAGTATCGACATCTTCCATGATACATTTTGACATTGGCATTGAATATCATTTTATATTCGACTCTAGCCTTCCAAAAAATGTATATTTTATTAAGTAAATATCTAAACACTACTTTTGGACAAAGTTTTAGTGCCATAGTCTTTTAAATTGTCGATTTATAGCTCAGCAAACGTCGTTCGAATCATTTTGCCAGCCATCATTTATTCAAACATGTATTCAAAAAGGCAAATTGCAATTCTGACATTTATTTATTTTTGCAACAGGTTAATTCTTACACTTCAGAACTTGTACTGTTTGTAAAATTGTTTCTTCAAATCATTCATTAAAATAATTAAAACAGAAGTTATATGTAAAAAGTTATTATAGGCCAATTTATTTTATAAATACATATTATTAAAACAATCTCTGTTATTTATAATTACTAGATGTACGTTAAAAAGGAATTTAATATGTTTATACAACCTTTATTTGAAACTAATTTTGTTGTCACTAAAAATGTTTAATCAAATGGGATCATTTTATTTACCATCAGCCAAAAAGGAAGTACTTCACTACCGTCCTTATAGTTTTAAATCAAAATCATTTGAAGAGGTTAGGTGACTTTTCCATACATGTCAATGTAAATGATTTAAAATGTATCTTCTCATGACATGATGAGTTAGCATTTATTAATATTTAACGTTCTTTAATTAATATCAATGTTTTCATAGGACCAAGTGATCCTCAGGATTTCAGCTGCTTATTTTAAAAAGACATTGCGTATCATTAGGAACGAGACTTTAGTAGTGAAAAAATACTTTTTTTATTGTTAGAAAATAAAAAAAAACATTTGTTTTTTTTAATTCAAGCCCATTTTTTCTTGGATTGGCGGAAAAGTAAAATTTGGCACACGCTCTTTTAGGACCCAAAATCGTGCTTCTGTACCAAAAGTCATCAAATTCACTGAACATTGGTTGATACTGTGTCTTCCTATTGGTTAAGTTGATAAGGAACGACCCATTTTTCATAATTTGATATAAAAGTACTGCTGTCCAAATGATCTTGTTTCAATTATATTTGACTGAATCCCGGATTTGATCCGTGGGCCATTGTTTTTTATCATATACCCTTGTTTCAATCTACACAAATGATTAAGAGACAAAAGGTATAACAGAAATCATTTTCATATGATGTTATTTTATGTTGGTTAAAACATTTTTCCGAGTCAATTTTAAATCAAAGCTAAAACCATTATCATAGAATGACTTACATTTCTAAGTATATATACATATATAACTTTTGACATTCTTGTAGTATTTTGTTGTGCGTATACATATGAATCAACGAGGAACTTTATAGGAAAATATAAAGTTTTTTAATTGAATTATTTGAGACAGGAGAAATGAATAGCATAAATCAAATAGGTTTTTTTAAAAAAAGAAAAATGCAACATAAACACTCATAACGAAACCACTTATATATATATATATATTTATATTTCTCTCTCTCTCTCTCATATGCATTCACTCACTTGGCAATGGTTCAATATTGATGGCTCCATCTGCATTCTTTTTTCAACTACTATACACATTTTTTTAAATGATGCTATCAATAAAACAAACAAGACAAGTCTATTACTAATAAAATAAAATTAAATAAATTGTATCTCTTATAACAAAAATAAAAGGATTTTAACATTATTTTTTAAAAAACATAATCAAGGAATAACAACAATAACAGAGAATGTTGTTCAGTTTTATATAAATTACATCAATGAACGGACATTTACTATGAGTATATATTACTTTTGTTTTATTTAGTATATATAGAATAGATTGATTTAGTCTCCAGTACCTGAGTCCCAGGCATTGAGAGATGGCTCGAAAAAACCATGATTTTGTGTTTTTCTTTGTGTGTTTTCCTTTGATGTCTTTATTACTTAGTTCTTGAAAAAAAAAAAAAATTTGCAGGTTAGTGAGCAAAACAATATGAAGACTCATAGAGATTTAAAATCTATGTAGCCCAACAATAAATGAATTTGAAGAGCAAACTGTAATTTCATCATTAGTAGAAGTAGAAGTTTTTATAGACATAGCAAGTAAATGTACATAACTCATATCCTAATTGACGTCATAAATAAATAATCAACCAACAAACATGTGTCACTTTATTTCAGGTTTTGGCCCAAGTGTCAATTGTAATATTTATGTATGTCATCTATTTATTTTATGTAAATGGTTACATTCAACTTAAAAACAAACAAAACAAAAACCATGTATCCCTATCGGAGTCCTAAAAAACCCTTCAAATTCACAAGTATTTTGTGTACTTTTAGAGAAGTATATGCGATTTTATTTGTGAAATTATTGTAAATACACACATACATATGATACATGAAATATTTTAATCTTTTGCATACTTATGTACTTTTTGCATTCAGACATGGAATTTGCAAAAAATAGTAGTAACAACAACAAACAACAAGAAAAATAACATTTCGAATTCCTCCCCAATAACATTATTAGATGTAGAAATAAATTGAAGAGATTCTTTAGTTCGGCCTTTTTTTTATATTTGTGCATTATATGAATCATTCTTGCTGCAGTCCAACGCAGCCTACATACGAACTTAATTAAATAATGACTTAATGGCAAGTTAATTATGGGGGGGGGGGAACACCAGCCTCTATCAAGAATAAAAAACATCTGGTATTTTCGACATTGTAGTTACTATTACTATGATTCATAATAAATATGATGGCGGATTAAGTTGATTCTTAGTAGTTTACAACAGATGAATTGGTTTTAGCCAACTGCAACTAAATAAGTCTCTGGGGTAGTGAAAAAGATGGAAGTTCTTTCAGGGACCATATCGGCTCCAAGTGCAATCATAGCATTTACTCAATTGCTCTATTGGATAGACAACAAGTCTTGGTTTCTCGATATTAAGTCACATATTAGCAAAAACCTGCGCGATAGGTCTTAAAATAATTCCTAAATATTTTACCGTTACATTTATGAAGTAAAAAAGCCACTTAAAAGTGGATTTTCTGCTTTTCAATATTTGAAAACAATCTTGCTTTCTTGTTGACTTGACACATATGTACATGGATGAAAGACTGAGGAAGAGTATTTGGGGTAGATACAAATTCAAGTGCCAACAGTGTTAATAAACTAATGAATTACTGGTGATGGAGTGTCAGGGACACAAGGGCTAGAGAGACTTTGATAGGAAATAACAAAAGGGCTACTTTTTCTTCACAGCCTTCTCTCTCTCTCTCTTATCTTCCGATGATGCATTCAATGTGTCATTTTTTTAGTCAGACTTGGATCAGCTCACACTTTTTCTTTTCAAAAGCTTAGCATTTACTGAAAAAAAGGTAAATGCAATAAAACTCTAGCTCCGTCTATTGTCTTAGACCCAGGACTTTTCAGCCCATGTAATATATTACTAACTAGAATTTGAATTTATGAAATACAATTAATATGATACATCACTGTTTATATGGTTTGAGTGGCCAGGGTTGAAGGGACTGCGGTAATTGGGAAATACAAAATCTTATCCTTTAGTACTTTAATTTGTAGATAGACAGGGAAAAAAGATATTCAATATTCAATGTACTCAGTTTAATGAACCTTTAAAATAAACAAACTCCAAATATTTGTACGATTCTCATTAAGTAGCAACATTTATATGTAAGTACATTGTTTATTTAAAAAATATTAATAAATAAATACACTTATCAAATATCTCTTTTGATGATAACTGCTTTTGATGTAGCAAAAATATAATAAAAAACTTAAAATAAAACTTTTTGCAAAAAATAGTTTAATATATTATTATTATTATTATTATTATTTTTTAAGTCTTTAAAATAATATTGCATTATAATGATGTTTACTTATATTATAAATTAATTTTTCCTCTCAAATATATTTAATTTTTATACTTTTATAAAAAAGTCTGTTTATAGATTGACTATGAAATGTTTATAAAGTTGCTCAATATTGATATGTACACAACGTATGCTCCTCTGATAGTCTTCATATGACGGCTCCCTTGTTCTTTTAATAATTAATTTATTTAATAAAAAAAAATTTTTTTTTACCTCCATTGAATAATTGATTAAAGCTCACGCTGTCTAGTGAAAAACAAATAAATGGCAATAGAAATAAATTACATGTTGAAATAAATATGTACTTAAAAAATAAAAGACATAGTTGCAAAAAATCACTCAATATCATTTTTTATGTACATTTTTCTATCCTGACTTATATTTGAATATTGTTTGTAAATTTAAAATAACAATGAGCATAAATGACTCAGTTTTGGTATTGGCTTTGAGTTTGGAAATGCTAATAAAATTGAATGGTTGATAGTTTGATAATAATAGGCTATGTGTCTCGAGAATTAAATCACGGATTCTCAAATTTTCAAAAGAATAGTGTCTGAAATATTCATTCAAACCACATTCTTTCAGACATATAGAAAATGAAAAACTCAATTTTAGCTGTTTACAAAAGAACGTGTTTCAAACTCTGATGAACCCCAAAAAATAAATAATTCTAATTTGATGGTATTTTTTTGCTCATAATAAGTATATAATTTTTTGATCTCCTTCGAAACTTTGTCCAATGTTTAAAATAAAGTGCAATTTACCAATCACGTTTGGGCATTGTTAAATCAAATTAACAAATCCAATTCCTGAATTATCATGTTGTGGTATTCTCTGGATAAAAATCCATATTTTTTGCTTTGTTATCTAAACCCTTTATGAACTTTTCACCTTTTTGACATCCGACTTGTAGATATTTTATACTAAATTTAGTTTAAAATAATTCTTATTTTATTATTTTGGAAAGGATTATTATGACAGTTTTACGGCTATTGAAGTTAAAATTGTATATTGCATTGCTACCATATTCCAAAGCAGTCATAGGCCAACAGTTTGCATAAAATAGATGATTGAGGAAGTGGATATGAAAATTATATTAATATCTTATACACTGCAAGATATACTGTGGTTTTGGTTTTTTTACTTTAGATACTTATATCGATAAAGGTTTTTAAAAAAAGGAAATTAGTATTAAAATAAAATGTTCATTTATGTTTTTACAAGAATGCAAATTTATTCTATTGCGTTCATTTAAAGTCATATTTATACATGCATATTTAGAGGTAATAAAGGTTTTTCTGAGGAGAGAGAAAATGAGGTTAAGCCTAAAGCAGATAATTAAATTTTATTTTAACTATTCTTTTTGTATATCTATTCAACGAATTTAAATTTAGATGTTCATATCTCTCAAATAAAGGTTTATAAATTTCCATTTACTCTGATCAATGATAATATGATGTGAAATGATAAATCATATGTTTTGATCATAGATGATTGATTGTGAAACTATTTTTAATGGGTTCTTATATGTAGACATATAACATGCGGTCCCCACTGCCTCAGTGTCAATTTGGTCGTATGCAAAAAAAACCTTTTGCTAATCTAAGTTATTTCTACAATTATTCCATGAGTTTGAATAAATTCCTCATGTTTTTTTCAAAACTTTACACATAAAAACCCCTGTGTAAAATAAATATTCTTCACTATGTTTACGACATATTGACAAATATACATTCAAATATTACTTTTTTTTATTTTTTTTTTCAAAACGTGTAAAAAATTCAAAAGACTTATTGTATTTTTTTTGTTTTATATTTTTGTGTATGAACCATCTAAAGTTCATTATTCAATATCCTAGCATTGTTACTATTGGTTGATTTATGAAAGGAAATAAAGGAATTATGAAACCTACAATTGTCATGTTTGAGTATATTATTGGCCTAAACATTTGAAGAAAAAAAATTTAGAATATAGAATCAGTGACATGAATTTTGCATTTATTTTCTTTCAAATAGTGTTTGACTCCGGGGAAGAGATTTGTATTTTATAAGAACGTTGTGAAAGCCAAGGAGTTCATGTTGTAAAAGATACCAAAATATTCGAAATCTAAAAAAATTAATGCGATAATTAGTTTTTAATGAGGAAATTCTAAGAAAAAATACTCATTATTTTACACTGATTAATTGGTATGTTAAACATAAGGAATGAATTATTGTACTTAAATATAAAATACTTTTTTGTATAATAATTCTAGTAATTTATTTGTCAATAAATAACTTAACTACATATATACATCAAAATATTTAACACCATAAAATAGTAGCCCCCTCTCTTTATTGACCACTATATTGGGACTCTTGAACAAAACTCTTGAATATAAATAGTATATTTACTAAACTACATAGATAAAACATACCTTCATAGTGTATACAAATAATTTATCTAATACAAAATTATAGATTTCCTCATCTATAAATGAAGACGAGGATCGGATAGAAGGAATGAGGTCATTTTTCAGAGAACGAGTCCCCACACCTTCTATTGAACTCACTACAAAGTGAAAGACTCTTATTCACATGTAGTTAGTCAGCTGACAAATTGAGTTGAGTTGCCAAGTTAGCTATGATTGTAGTGTGTTGATGAGGATCAAGTTTAGTAATTTGAATTCTTCAAATACGTTTTCTTGAACTCAAATGGCAGAGTAAAAAAAACCTTTTGAACTAAGGAAATTTTTAAATTTTAAATTTGAATGAAAAATAAGGAACGAATGAGTTTATGGGTTATAAAAATATAGAATATTATTTATGAGACATGCTTTAATTGATGTTCACAGAAATGTCGCTGAGAGACTGTTACCTACACTTACAATACTGAAATACTACTAATTCAAAAGTCAAAAATCTTAATGGTGCATTTGATTCCAACACAAGCCATCCCATGGTACAATCTTTGCTAAATCATGTCAGCGAGTGACGTCATTCTCAACTATCTAAGAAGTAATTAAATGCACATCCTCTAAGGCATACTTTAATTAAACCAAAATTATATGAAGATAATGGTAAATTATTCGTGTTCATGAAGTATACTTCAATTTTACTGAAGGACTTATTCAATTGGTAAACTAAAGTACTTAACAATAAAAGTTGAAGTGAAAATAGTTGGCTCTTAAAGGAACATTTGTCAAAGAGAGATTACTGACTCGAGATATTTTGAGTCTCATATTAAGGACTTATACAAGGAAATATCCATGTACATTGACCCTTTTCTTCCAAATGTTCAAAAAAAGAAGATATGTAGCAAATTACAACTTCAGTGTTTGGTTCCTTTATAAGTTCCTTGGATACTATTGAAGAAAGGGAAATATTGAAATAAGTGGAATATATATATATATATATTGTAAGCTCATAAAATGCTCTGCATCCAATGAATTCTGTCGTCCATACTGCATTGATAACAATTTTCATTCAAAAATAAAAGAATAAAATATCCATAAATATGTATGTTTGTACATTTACATTATAGCATACAGACTTACTTAATATACACACAAAACAATATTAGGATAATGGTTAAATAGATATTGTAAAAAATATATATATTTAAAAAAGAAAAAAAGAAGATATGTAGTAAATCATAACTTCAGTGTTTAGTTCCTTGATAAGCTACTTGGATACTATTGACGAAAGGGAAAGAAAGAGTGGAATATATAAACTTAAATATATGCCAACTACTATAAGCAATAAATACCGAGAAATTTGAATTCATATTTTCTGAGATTCTGATGAGGATAAATGTTTTTGTTTTTATGTTGGCACACCCGTCACTGACATTTATTTCAAATTACATTTTAAACTACTCAATAGTGTTTGAGATACGTGTCCTTTTTGTGAAGAGCTAAAATTGAATCTTGCCTTTTTTAAAATGTATAAAAAATTATGACGTAAATACAATTTAGAGGAATGTATTTAAAACCAAAAAAGTTTAAACGAATAGCCCAGATTGTATTCGTTTTAAAACTTTGATAATAATCAGTGTGTTATTTCATGAGATACATAACCTATTACTCAAGAAACTGACCATTCATTTTTTAATTATTTAATTCTGTAATTATTGACAAAGTAAATTTTTTGTAACTGTTTAGAAAATTGGAAACACGTTAGCACATGTGTATTGCATCAAGGGACTACTTTTGAGGGAGTAAATAAAGATTTTTGTGACTCTCAATATTATTTGCTCATATTATTAACCAAGATTTTATAGTCTACCTATGTACATGTTATAATTTTTTGTATTTCTGTGATCACCTTACACTGCAAAAGATCCTGGCTCACATGCACTTTGCCATTAGAGTATTTTTGATTTATTACCACTATAGAGAAAGAAATATATTATGAAAGGACGAGCTATTTGTAAGGGGTAGTGTGGAAGGCAGACGTAATTTTTGAATATAAAGCTCATACTGAAGTAGTGAAACGGAAGTAAAGAGAATTGGGGAAGAATTGCCCTTGGTTTGAAAAAACCAGATTGGAATCTTCCCTCTGTACTCAATGTTTTTTGTTTTGTTTTACACCAAGGGAATTAATTGAATTGATTAAATGATCAAAACAATATTCACAGTGCGCAAGCGTTTGTTGTTTATTGACAAGCACGTTCCGGATATCTGTTGATTCAACTACCAAGGAAGTATGCTGCTTCAAAAATTTTATGGATTTGAGATTCTCAAAATGGCTTTTGATCCTAGCAACAGCTTTTGATAGTATCAGTCTCGATAAAAAAAAATTTCCAAATAAAAACAAAACAAGAGACATTTGTAGCAAATTTTATTTCGACCGCAACACTATTTTTCAAGGCTTGAGTCTCCATTGTACATATGACATTCCAAAGAATCACTTTAATAGATATGCAAATCACATGTAGGGAGAGGTAAGGGGATTTATTTGCGGCTGAGCTTTAGTAAGTATGTATATGTTCTACATATGATGCATATATAATTACATTTTAAACAACCTTTTGGATTTTTAAATATATATATCATATACATATGTCATTAAATATTTTGTTTCTCTGTATATCAGGTGGCAAAAGTTGATTATATATATATATGTGTATATAATATTTTTATAAATATATATATATATATATATATATATATTTTACAAAAAAAATAAAAAGTTTTATGTATATTAAAAAAAAAAAAATGTTACCATTTCCATGGGATGAAAAGAAGAGAAGTAAAAACTTTTGTAACTGGAGAATATTTTTTTCTTTTTTTATGTGAGAAATAGAACTTTGAACAAATGAGGATGGGAGGGGGGGGGGGAAAGTAGGGGTTTATTATAATAAATGTTCCTTAATGCCCCAACACATTGCCTGCTTTCATAATATTTATATATCTATTTATTTATGTAATTTTTTAATGATTTGATTGCTGTTTAAATATTTTTATTCATGTATAGGCCATTGATTAGTGCCGATCTGATATAACTACCTACAATCAAACATACGTATGCAATTAAAATTGTTTATTTGATATAATAAAGTATTGAATGGCTTGATATTATCTCGAGGGGTCTCTTGATATATGTATAATATACAAATACTCTACGTTTTGAATAAAGGCATTTATGTGGTAGGTAACTCTATTTATGAGGAGGAGGAGGGGGGACTTTTATTGCTTAAGATTATATGCTTTGGTTTTCGAATGAGCAATATATATATATATAAATAGGTAACTGCATAGTTATTTAAATATTATGAATACAATAGAAAATTGCTGCCTCCTATTTAGTCAAATTTTCATAATAAATCAATAAAAATTAAAATCTCAAATAGAAAGTCTTACCTTTTAAATAATTTTGTCTTCTCTTTCCTACGTTGTTATTGGATTGTATCACACAATCTTACCTAAACCCTTTCAAACCCGCAAGATATCAGAAAGTATTTTTAACTGAAAGTTCTGTTTTTTTAGGTCATAGTGACCATATTAATCTAATTTGATTTCATAAAAGAAATTGTAACTCAACCCTTTTCTGTAAGAAATTATGGGACACTGGAGTCCCTTTGGGTTTAAAGGGAATTTTTTCATCCTTAAAAATACACGGTTTATCAGGTCTTTTTTGTATTTATTATATCTTTAGGTACATTTATTCTTTATTCTTATATTCTACTTGACAATAAAATTTGAAAAATCTGAAGTAACAAACATGTATCCCATGTTATGTACATTTTACAGGTGATATTTTATGAAGCAATTTGTGTTAATATATTAATAAAAAAAAACTCTCTTCACACCCAAAGGGACACTTGTGTGTCCCAAAGAACTTAGACTGGAATAATTTCTAAGGTATACGTTAGAACTCAAAAGATATTTTAAACTTATAGTTCGTTAAGTATATGTCAACAAATAATTTCCTTGAAAAACGAAAAAGTTATTTTGGTTTAAGCATGATTTTTTTGCAAGTGTCAAAGTCGTAACTTTCAGTACCATGAAAAACATTCAAATCAAATTGAAATTAACTATAAAATATCAATAATAACTTGATATCAAAGCTATCAAACAAAAAAAAGAAAACAAAAATCGGTGAACAATGGAGTGCATCAGCGTATTTTGAATTTATGGGGCACCACTGTCCTCTGGGCTAAAAAGGGTTAATAAAAATCAACAAAAAAAAAGAATCAAAATCAGCTGGTAGTTAGTTATGATGTAGTTTTTGAGTTGTGTGTAGCTCTCGAGATCAATTTTTGAAGAAAATAGATTTTTAAAAATTCTAATTTTTGTCTCTTCTTCGATTTGACTCTTTGTTTTGTTTAATATCTATTGCAACAACTAGTGATGTAGTTCTTTAAATCTGTCTTCGTATTAACTTTGAGAAATAAACTTCGAAAGTAGCGAATTTAAAAATTCCCTCTAAGAAACAAACAAAACAAAAAACACTGGGTCTCAATTCATTAAAGTCTTGATGTTGTGATATGTGGTATTTATCACAACATTGCCGAAAAATTTACTTTTAACATGAAGGCTTATTATACAATCTCTGACGTCAGCAATAACCCTCTATAATAAAGGAGGAATGGTTCAAATATAGTTTCAATCAGTTAATTAGCCAATCAGTATTTGATCCAATTTTGTTTGTACAAATTACAAATGATTTACTTTATATTTTCATTAAATAATTATCATCTTTCATCTGCCAATCATTCTCTCCAATGCATAAAGAAATAAACACCAAAATTAGTTGGTGGCCTACCAATAATCTTAATAACAATATATTAATTCGGTTGGACTTTAATAGTAAGAAATAGTTTCAAGTTTACTAGACCAACATTCCAAATGCAAATAACAGCAAGATATGAAGAGCTGACAAAGTTTGTATGTTATTGCTCATTGACCTTTATTGACTTTCTAAGCCATTGTTTAAAACAGGAAAAAGACTTCAAATTGTCTATATATTATAGAACACTCCTTACAACTATGGGGCTATTTTGTGTTAAGGATATATTCATGTCTTAATAAGATTTAACTTGAACTCAAGAATTCAAAAATAAGAGCATTAATGACTGGAGAGGGTTAACATATCGAGAGATGACTATTGATTTCACGGATATTACGTACTGTTCGAGAACGTCAGTGTGTGTTACAAACCAATATTTTCACATGTATGTAAATGATGAATTTTGTAACCTAAAACATTTTGAGCTTAAAAACCGTACGATATCCTAAATCCACGCTCATCGAATTTCGGATGAAAGGAAATAATATAATTATAAATTAGAATATGGGGCATTCTAAATTAACATTCGGTAAAAAAAAAATCTTATCTAATTTAGCGAAAATAATGAATTTATGACATTATAAATTATGGCATCAGAGATGTGGCTTTTTTTGCACCAGAAAGTTGGGGTAGAAGGGAAAGTATGCAAACAAATAAGCTAGCAACCCATTTATTAAAAAAAGTTATGACGTTACTAATACCGTTATTCCCATGTTTGAGCATAAATATGACGTCAAATTTAATTCATTAAGATTTATATTGTCAACTATATATTTTTCATGACATAAAGAATTTGTTTACAAAACATTAATGTAACCAAACACGTCTCAACATTATTTATTTGAATTAACTCAACGAATCCATGTTCTAATTTACGTACTAAGTAAATTCTGGAATTCAAATTATGTTTAAATCAGCACAAAAATAAATAATAAAAAATTAAAATAAAATTAATAATTAGGGCTTTAATCAAAGAGACTAACTCTTGGTTTTTAAAATTATTGCTCTATAAATATAAAGTGGAACAACCAACTTCTTCCTTTCTAATTATTTACTTCGATAATAATAGCGTTACGATAGAGATTCAAAGCAATTTATTCAACTGACGTCATAAGGAAAATCTTATTAATGTTTTGTAAACAAGGACTATAAATTTAAAAAATGTCCTTTCATTTTGTATTTTGATGCTCTTATTTGAATTGTTCTTCCTTGGAATTATTTATGATTCTACTATTGACAAAAAATATCGGGAATAAAAAAATATTTATTTAATCATCAAAATTCATCCCCCTCAAAGTAGTACCCCTTCCTCCCGCCCCTCGATATTTACAATTTGGATAAGAAATTAAAAATACTCTTCCAATAAAATGTATATTTAAATGATTATATAAATCATTGCACCATGATAAAAAAACTTGTATAAAATTTCAATAGAACATCAACATTATAAATTACATTGAAAAATAATTTTAAAATAATGATAAAACATTTCTCATTTTTTTCTTGACAAAAAAAATAAACTTATTGGGTTAAAATGTAACACAAATATTTTTATGTATAAACGGAGGTACATTCTTAAGCCAATCAAAAAAAAAAAAACTCATTTCCATGTATAGGGTAGATTTGACAAGGGGAAAAAACACACACATCTGAAGAAGAGTATACACACTTAATAAAAGCGATAATGAATTTGTACTTAATTCAATGGAAACTGTCTATGTCATAAAAGATATATTTGAATATATATATATATATATATATATATGTACATACTTACAAGAAACATGTTTAGGAAAAAATCTTTTATGTATATAAATATTTTTATTTTATTTATTGCTCTCTATGAGGAGTTCATCCTTATATTATTATTCAAAACACGTTCCTTTAAAAGGAATGAAATAGAAAAAATATACAGACCTTTTTCATCACTATAGAGGAAGTCTCTATTTTTAAGTGATAGAACAAAAATAATGACTCATGGAAAAGTTGTAGAATTTGAGCATAAAACTCGAGTCAATGTTACAATTCCATGATAATTACTGATAATTATTATTATCAATTAATAGGACATATGTGTCAAGAAACCAAGTTTATCACTAATATTTCAAAAATGAGTGTGAACTGCACTCATATTTGTGAAGGCATTCTCTTTAGTTTGTATTCATAGTAGCATATTTCAATTAATTAACTAATGACTCCAATAATTGCAACTTAATTAAGGGAAAAACCAACAGCCACTAAATAAATCTCTGGGACAATGAAAAAGCTATGACGTTCTTCTTTCAGGGACCATATACGCTCCATAGGCAGTCGTAACATTTATCCAACTGCTCTATTGGATAAACAACAATCCTTACTTTCTTGATTAAAGGTGATATTTTATCAAAAACCCTGCACGAGGGGTCTTAAAATGACTCCTAAATAACTGACCGTTATATTTATGAAGTAAAAGAACTACTTAAAAGTGGATTTTCTCCTTTTCAATATTTGAAAACAAACTTGCTTTCTTGTTGATTTGACACATATACTCAAATTATGGGATTTCAATAATATTACTTAAGTTGGGTAACACAAAAATGATCATTTAAACATCTGTTTGTAGAGTATATTTACGAATCAAAGCTAATTTCCGGTTGTGAAGGAATCATCATGTAGATGAAAATCAAAGTTAAGAACAGTTGATACAAAAAAAAATAGCAGTATTTGATAAATAAATTGTTGTTTATTACTTTATGTTGAATTCAATTCCTAAAAAATGTACTCTACATCATAGTTTGAATCATAAAGTAAACCGGAAGTTACAACATTCAAAATGTGCCTTATAAAAAGAGTCAATTTTGATTTATTATCTGAAGTAAGTTTTTTGATTTTCTTGCAAAAATAAAAGGAAATATGGTAGCATATGGTTGCGTTGTATAAAGTTGCAATAATATTTATTAATTACAGTACGTTTAAAAAAAGGCTGTAAGGCTTATTCTTTACATATGTGTCAAATCAACAAGAAAGCAAGTTTGTTTTCAAATATTGAAAAGGAGAAAATCCACTTTTAAGTGTTTTTTTACTTCATAAATAATATAACGGGCAAATATTTCGGAGTCATCTTAAGACCTATTGGGCACGGTTATTGCTAAAATGTCATTTTTAATCAAGAAAGTAAGGACTGTTATCTACTTAATAGAGCAATCGGATAAATGTTACGACTGCACAAGGAGTTGATATGGCCCCTGAAAGAACGTCCATCTTTTTGATAACCCCAGAGATTTATTTGGTTGTAGTCGGCTAAAACCAGTTCATCTGTTGTAGAATTATTAAGAATCAACTTAATCCGTTATCATGCTCACTATGAATATTAGTAATAGTAACAACATAGTCATAAACACCAGATGTTTTTTATTCTTGATTGTGGCCGGTATATTTTTTCTAATAACTTATTTGCAATTATTAGAGTCATCATTAAACTAATCGAAATATACTCTTAATACAAACAATAGAGAATGTTTTCAAGAATATGAGAGCAGTTCTTTCTCATTTTTGAAATATTTCATATAAACGTAGTTTCTTGTTGACTTCACACATATATAGGGAGTACAAATTAGTACTCAAACTGCTATAAATGTTTCATAATGACAGCTGGTTTTAGTTGATACAGAGAGATTCAACATTTGTCAATAATATTCAGATCAAATTGCTTTAAGTTTCAAACTAAAACCCTGTTTTTTACTTTGTTGAATATGTCAAACTTTGTGGTAACTAAGCAGATCTAACCAAAGAAATGTATTTACAATGCTCACAATACCATCACATTGTTACCAACTGTTAAACATATATGCGTATGGACCATTCAAGAGCACCCACTACCGACCTATAGGGTCTTGGATACGAACAAACCCTGGTAGAATGATAGTATTCTATGATATTCCGACTCTTGTGAGGGGAGAGCAAATTCAACTTCACGATTTGAAGGAAGTGGGATTTTCCTGTCTAATAGAAATATCCTTGCTGATGCCGATATTGTCCCTTACCATGTGATGGACCAAATACAAAACTGAGAGCCAATCAACACTCTAGAACCCTCCATGGACAACCCAAAAAGTCATTAACTTGAAGGATAATCTGACTCAAGAGCAGACCAAGAAAAATTATGTGTTCCCTGCTAAGATCTACATATAGTTTCCCTAAGGTACTAGAAAGAAAAACTCGAACGTAAGAGCAGAAACGAAATAAAAGTTCTTACCCAACAACAAATCTGCAATGAACTTGCTACATCAAAGCAGCAGAGACAGAAGCAAAAAGGCTCTTAATTCCTAGAAAAGTAAAGAAATAAATCTTATTTATATATACAAATTTTATACAGGTATAACTGTGTAAACACTTCACTTTTGTTTTTTATTTTGAAATGATGCATATTGAAATGTACTCCCTTCTGATTGAGAAACATGATACATGTTATTCAAGAGACTTTATCTTACACACTATGATATTTATGCATATATATATATATATAATATAACATATGTATATCGATTGAGCCTAATATATTGATTTATAATTTGCAACAATCAAAGGGTGAAACGAATGCATATTTTTGCACTTATGCAAAAAAAAAAAAAAAAGCTAACAGGGATTCAACTTATCCCTTCCCTGCAGTTGAACTCTGAAACTTGACGCTAGTTCATTCCGGAAGGAGCGTTTAGAATCAATGCAGTTTAGTTCCAAATAAACTTTTCTTATATAATATAACAAAAATCGAATTAATTCGTTCGCAACCCTCAATATTTTACTCTTAAGTGACCTTTTTTATATAAGGATTTCAGAGAAATATGCACAAAACTACATACATTATATAATCTAAGCATGGTGCTTATGTTTTTTGTCTTAATCATAATATAAAACATATAAAAACAACGAAAATACAACAAGCTTACAACGGTTAGGAACCCTTATATGTTATTAACAATACGAATTAGTGACATGTGACCCAAGAACATCAAGTAATTTTTTAAAGGTTTGATCTAGCCCGAAGGGAAAGTTATTTAACATCTTGAGCACTGAGACGGTCTAGTTTTTAAGTTATGCTCTATATATACGTAGATAATACTTCTGGAGTAGCCCAAATTAAATATTGTATGAAAAGCTTTGCCTTTCAAGCAGTTAAAGCAGCCCCTACTATCCCACATCTTTACATTAAAACCATTACTATGAAAGATTTGAATCTTGAAATCATGTCAAAAATAATATATAATATTTTTTTTCCCTACTAATGTTCGTATTAAAAATAATAAAAAATAAGAGGAAAAAAAAAAGATGTCTTGAGTAAGAAGTTGCCCACAAAAGGATTTTCTCTTTCTTTCTTTCTTGTAACTATGTATGTATCCTTTACAATATCTATTTAACCATTATCCTAATATTGTTTTGTGTGTATATTAAGTAAGTTTGTAATGTATAATATAAATGTACAAACATACATATTTATGGATATTTTATTCTTTTATTTTTGAATGAAAATTGTTATCAATGCAGTATGGACGACAGAATTCATTGGATGCAGAGCATTTTATGAGCTTACAATATATTATATATATGTAATTATATATATATATATATATATATATATATATATATATATATATTCCACTTATTTCAATATTTCCCTTTCTTCAATAGTATCCAAGTGGCTTATAAAGGAACCAAACACTGAAGTTGTAATTTGCTACATATCTTCTTCTTTTTTTTAAATATATGCATATTTGGAAAAAAAGGATACATCGTTGTATCAGTCCTTAATATGATACTCAAAATATCTCGAGTCAGTATTCACTCTTTGACAAATGTTCCTCTACTAGCCAACAATTTTCATTTCAACTTTTATTATTAAGTACATTAGTTTACCAATCGAATAAGTCCTTCAGTAAAATTGAAGTATACTTCATGAACGCGAATAATTTACCATTATCTTCATATAATTTTGGTTTAATTAAAGTATGCCTTTGAGAATGTACATTTAATTACTTCTTAGATAGTTGAGACAGATTGAGTATGATGTCACTCGCTGACATGATTTAACAAAGATTGTACCATGGAATGGCTTTTGTGTTGGAGTCAAATGCATCATATATGATTTAGAACAGGACTGAACAGAACGTCAAAATTTTGGGATCTAAACATTCGTAATACGTACATATATATAATTGAATTAAGTCCTGTGATGTCCCCTCTATAAAACAACATTATTTAGTTAACTTTAAATCCTTTATGCCAATGTTATTATGATACTGAATCTTTTTTTTCACATTTTATCCGAGTAGCTTGTAAAATGCATAACACTGAATCTAATGTTGTCTCAATTTTGGAATCCACATTTTAAAGTGAAGATGTGAATATTTGATTAGTACAAGCAGTAATTTTAATATCTCTCCTTTAAGTTTACACTTATATATATGTATATATATATACATATAATATATCTAAATATAAACATATGTACAATAGCAACTCGGAATTTTAAATCTGTAGATTTGAATGTAGGGATTTGAAGATTTAAACCCTATTTTTAAATTAATTGAAAAAATATTTGTCATTTTCCATAATCTAGAGCTGTTTTTATCATTTATCAATAGCAATTATTACCATAAAATATAACATTCATATTTTAAATAATCCCATAAAACAATTCGGAAATAGGTAACTGCGCAACAATATTTAAAAATTTTGTTTGTGTTAAAGTTGTAATGGTTTATTTTTTCAAAATTGGGGGATCTTATCCTTAAAAAAAACAATTTGTATTTATGACCTACGGGTTGATTTTTTGAAATTATCAGTGTAGATCAATGATTTGTATGAGTTTTATACATAAAAATAAACTAACAGGTAAATAAAAAAAAATAATCATATAATAGAATCAATAAATAAGCTTCCGGATTACAAAAATTTTTTGCACGATTTCGATAGTTTATTAAGAATTTGTGTAAATATCCTAAATTTATCAGATTCAGAAGATGTTACATAAATTTATTGTATATTTTGATAAAATTTGATATGAATTGAAATAAGAGCAAAAGAACATGTCACAAATACGCTCTAAGTCCAAGCTTGGTTCTTAATTAATTCTCTACCACATGGTTCTACACACAACAGAGATAAAATGACTCAACTCAAACTGGTTAACAAATCATACTCATTTTTTGTATAGTAGTTACCTACTTAGCCCCCCCAAAAAATACTAATAATTATAAGAAAAATCTTCAACGTGGACAATTTAAATTGCAATTTCTGGTTACTTAATTGTTACAAGTATTTTGAAAATAAACAAATCTGTACAGGTTACAAATCACTAAAAACATTGCACACGGAAAAATGTTTAGGGCTGACAGATCTAATCATAAATATGTAAAGCAATCTACATCTACGGGCAGTTCAGGATTTAAGATTTACAATGTATATTTGTCGATTGGATATTCGTGACGTCACGTTTAATGTTTCCATAATTATTTAAATTTGTCATTGTAACATCACTAGTCTATAAAAATGTTGTTCATACAAGGGGTAAGGAGGAAGAGTTGATATGATGAATGAGTTGATACATCTCTTCTGTAGCTGTTATGCATGAATGTTTTCATAAGTGGATCCACCTATTGATAGATGATGATTTATTCCATATTGCATTACATTTAAAGGGATAAAATAAATAAAAAAGTACAAATTATTTTAGACTCTGAATGTAAAAAATATAACCAAACGAAAAGAATTTTAATTTTATACATATGTCAAAGCACATTGAAGAAACTCAAAGCTCTACAGAAATGCATTTAATTATAAAATAATACATACCTCTGTGAACAAAGCAAAGAAACAAAAATCCAATGAAAAGAGAGTTGCTATAGATACAAAAAGAGATTTCAATTAGATGTAAAAAGCAGAGACAGAAGGAAAATCCTAAAACTAAAAGGGTTATTTTCATATATAAAAGTAAAATAATAACTATTATTATAATTATTTATGTACTATAATAATAAACATTATAAAAAGTTATAATTATATAAGCACTTTACTTTGTATTTTGAAAATGTGAATATTGACGTGTATCAACTCTCCCTTCAAGTAGGGAGAGTTGTTTTTTGTTTGTTTGATAGCTAAGATGTCAAGCTATTATTCATATTTCATAGTAAGTCATAAAAAAATTTGATTTGAATATTTTTTCAAGGTATTGAACATTACGTTTTTTAAGTATGCAAATGAAATCACGTTTAAACCAACATAACTTTTTCGTGTGAAAATAGTTTTTTTATTAATATATCAACATATTTTGCATCATATAATATCACCTGAAAAAAGTACATAACATGTTTTTTATTATAAACTTTTCAATTTTATTGTCAAGTAGAATATAAAAATAAAGAATAAATGTACCTAAAGATATAATAAATACAAAAAAGACCAAATAAACCGTGTATTTTTAAGGTTGAAAAAATTCCATTCAAACCCAAAGGGACTCCAGTGTCCCATAATTTCTTACAGAAAAGGGTTGAGTTACAATTTCTTTTATAAAACCAAATAAGTTTAGTGTGGTAACCTCAAAAACATAACTTCCAATTAGAAATACTTAATGATACCTCATGGGCTTGAAAGGGCTAACGACCTCTTTCTCACAGATTTTGATGTACAGTGAACCCTCGTTTATCGCGGGGGATATGTTCTTAAGATAACCTCCGATAGGTGAAATCTGCAAAGTAGTCAGCTTTATTTTTTGTTGTTATTTTACAATGGAATACTGTACTGCAGAATGAAACAAAAAAACAAAACCTCTTTTCAGGCCTGCGCCTCTTCGTCCTGACTTCGCTACGCTGTAGCGTTGATCTAATGAAAAACCAATATCAACTTTTTTCACTTGTAAACAACAGTAACGCCTCTGACTGGATCTGAATCAGGAGTCACTGTAAAAAATTCCGTTAAGCAGCGATAGCTGAAGCGCGATATAGCGAAGGATCACTGTATATGAAAATCCTATTTCATAAAGGGGGGACAAGAATAAATAGTAAAATTTTAGAGAATAGTTCTAAGGTTGACAAGGTATAAAAAGTTCTCTCTTTTATTAATTTTATCACACATTATTCTAGGGATTCTCCCAGGATTTCCGTCTATGTTGAGTACATATCATCATAACTTTTAGTATCCTTCTTAACATTAAAAAAGGAAATATAACAAGGAAAAATGAAGATTTACATAAAACAAATAACATACTAACTTTATATTCATTCCTTTTTAATATTTAACAGCCTACAGATTTAAAGTGCATCAAAGTGCCAGATTTAAAAAAAAAATCCTATATAAACTATAATCATTTTTTGGATGAGTAATTTGATATAAAAAGATAATCATATAAAATACTACACACAATACAAAAAAAAACATTTAATACTGATTTTTTATTTATTTAGGAAAACGAAATGAGAAAGTTAGAAATTAAAGGTGACGTATTAAATAGCAAATCAAATTGACACTTTAAAGTATATTAAAGTCTTATTTCATGTTTAAATTCCGTCTGATATTTTGAACAAGGGTAGACGAGAAGTCCGTCTCACTAAGCAAGGCCGGTCATCAGGACTGACTGGACAGTGCCTCAATAACTTAAAAAAAAAATCGGTTTTTTTTTTCATTTTGTTTTGTTTAAAACACAACAGCTTTTGAAGAAACTGCAGATGTTGCAAAAATAAAATAATATTTTATAGACTACTCTAATTTTTAACGAATTCGATCATAGACTTTTAGCTTGAGTCCATTTATAGTCGTAAGTCCTTTGACATTGAATCCAGTCTCAGATCACTACGGTATAAAAACATAAGCCCTTAACTTGAGTCCTAGTTACTAAATGGAGTCGTCAGAATTGCACTGCTTACGGGTCATTTTTAATGACTCCGGATCAAAGTCTTTGAGCAAATTTGAGTTTAAATCGATAGCTAATTTTATAACTTCAAGTCTAAGTTTAGACTGAAGTGCCAGGTTAATTAAAGTTATATATTACATCATATTCGAGTCCTTTGTTCGGGATACTCTTCTACTCATTTCAACTGAAATTTATTATTAATTTTTATAATGTAAATATTTTGTCTAAATGCGGAAATAGACATCAAGTTAAACAATTGATTTGTTTTTACCCATGAAACTAGTTGGAGTGCGTAAATTTAAAGGGAGTTACTTCTATGTTATATTTTGAGCAGCTTTCAGGCAAGTACTTTCTTTTAAAAAGATCCCTAAGTGATGAAATATGCTATTAATTACAAATAAATGCAGTCAAAGCATTAATATAGGCTTTTAATGAAGGTGATTATCTAGTTGCCAGTTCAATTCTGGCCTTTTTTTTTTTTTTTTTTTTTTTGTAGAGGGAAAAGAGATTCAGAAATAAAATAAGGAAAATAATCGTCAATATGAACTCTAATTTATACTTGCATTTGATTCCCAGACCTTTATAAATAAACTCTACATATGTACGTAAAACCAAACTTTTTAAAGGAAAAAAAAAGTTTATATATTTATATATATATATTTAAAAAAAAACGAAGAAAAATGTATTTAATTAAAAAGTTATCCAAATAAAATACTTCAACGCCTATTTAATGTTTGACTATTATTGTTATTTATTATTAGAAACGAACATCTTTTAACATTTTTTTTTAGATATGTTTTCTATTCCTATTGTTCTGTATGTTTCTTCTCAGTATTTCAAAAAAAAAAAAAAAGAAAAAAGTTTACTATTTTCCGTTTCAACTTTTCACATTTGATTAAATAAATCGATGTATATATACATAAACTAAAAATAAGAAGCTAACCTCATGATTCAAATTGAAGGCATACAACTTATCTACAACATTTTATTAAAATTAATTCTTGATATTCGTGACTACAACATTAAACTGACCTCTGAAAAAACCAATAAAAAATGACTTAGATTTTGGCTTTTATAGAATAATTAAGACCCAAAATACTGCCAATAAAGGTAAATAATTTTGCTTACAGCACTATACCTTTTCAACAACATTAAGGAAGCTTAACATACTGCTAAAATTTTATAATTAATGAAAATAAAAGAATAAATAAAGATGCGAAATTAAAGATAGTTATTAAAAAGTCATATAATATTTCATTTATTCGAATCTCCTTTCAACAAAATTAATCACATCTATATACAAAACGGTTCTAGATGCTAGCAATACAATTATTAGTTACAAATCATTGAGGAAATTTCATTGAGTCCTTCTTCAATTAATTGCTCCAGATCTCTTGATCTTTGCTCCGAAATGCTTAGATCATTTCTTTCAGCATTACAAATATTCTCAATTTTTAAGACTTGGGTCTTACAGTCTTATGCTAAAATCCAATTGAGCATATTAGGTCAGTTTTGAAAGCCTTTGTAAAAAGTGAATAAGCTAAAAATAATTTTTTTTTTGTTTTCATTAATTTTAAAATTTATTATCATATTAAATTTCCTGAATAGTGTTTTTTATTATTTATTCATAAATTGAACTTGCTTATTCCCATATTGAATTTGCTTACTCCCATATTAAACTTGTTTATTTCAATATTGAACTTAAAAAGGTATAGAACTTAGATGTACCTATTTGGCTCTGTTGTTTTGTAACTGCCTTTAGCTATGAAAATCAAAGGTCAAATTGACTTTTTTTTTGCGAATATACTGATCAACTAATCATTTTTTAGTAAATCGTTGAAAGATCTCTATCTCAAAAAATTTACTCTTAGACAGATTTAGATGTAGCAATGCATTATATATATAGTGGTCTTAAATCTAAGACATTTAAGACCGTTTTTTGACAAAATACTGACCATAGTAAAAAGTAGTACATTATCGAATTGTCTAAAAGTGAGATAAAATAGTGGAAATCACCGAGTCCGACCGTCATGTAATCACTGTTTTGATTATTCAGGAACCACTTGAATAAGGCTGAATAAAATAAAGCCTTCAATTTTTTGCAAAAATAATGAATTCATTTTTTTATAGAAAAAGTTGGGCATTTTATTGTCAAATTTTTAATGTATATTTATTTCATCAAATCAACAAATGAATATTAAATTCAAGACCGTAGTAAAAAATGATTCCTCATCATCCCTTGGTACAAAAATCGTAATATAAAAAAATACCTAAGTAATCCATGGGATACAAAGTTGAAAAGAGCTCCAATTGTGCATCGATATACATACATAATCTGTGAGAACAGATCCTATTCAAAAATAGTTGAAAAAAAATGTATGTTTGGATTTGTATGAGAAATAACGGAGGATTATAGAACATAGTAGAGTAATGCAGTTTATCTCAGCATATTTTAAAATATATTTTTACATGTAGCATTCTTGGAAACTTTTCTTCTTGCACCAACATTTTTTTATATTTTCATACAAAGTCTTCTTTTCTTTCTGCAACAATCAAAAACAAGAGGCTCCTTGATAAAGAGTTGATAGCTCCAATCAAACAACAACAGTGCAGCTCTAAAGGAAGTAAAAAAAAACCTTTCTAACAAGAGTATGTTTATTTAAAGTACATCAGATAAAAAAAATATTTGTATATTGTAGACTGAAATGCAATAAATTGAAACAAAGTGTTATTTCTTAAATGAAATATAAATAAATCTATTTTCTATGAAGAGCACACATTTTGAAATAATGTTCTTCTTCGATTAAACGAACATATATCGAAGGAAATATATATATGAATTACTTTTAAATAATGGTATATATATATTTTTTTTAAATTATATTAAATTATTGCAATATGGTAAGTAAATTTTAATAAACTATTAAAATATATATATAATTTTTTTAGCTGCTTTCACTTTTGAAAAGGTTTTTTTTTCATATTTCTCTCTCAACCCCCCCCCCCCCCCCCCTGAGAGGAGAAAAAACTTGAGATACTTAGGTATATATATATATATATATATAATTTCATGGTTTCTTAATAAATCAATTTTATGCAAAACTTGATTTATGATATTTTTATCTTCACTCCAGGAAAAACTATTATGATGATACTCAGTATTGAGTGTCTCAAAATGTATAACTACCCAAGAGTGACGCTCTGTATGAGGTACAGTCGTTGAACAAATGCAAAGTTATTAAACACAAAATGAAACTTTGTTTAATGACTTTAAAAATGAAAAAAAAAACCTGAACTATTCCAAAGGGAAAATGACTTAAATTCTTACAAAATTTAGGGGTATATGTCTCTTTTAAGGTTTCTGATTCTAAAATAATGATTTCATTCACATGAGACCCCTATGTGGATTTATAGGGGTCAATAAAGATTATTTGGTATGAAAATTGAGAGGTATTTCTTCTTCAAAAATATCCACTCAAAACCCGGTAAAAAGTTATTAAACAAAAGTCAAAGTATGGCCACCTCGCATACTTTTTTCCATCACCTATGTAGAGTAACTCCTTATTTGCTATATTGTAAAGAACTTTTAAAAAATTAGATGATCGTTCAATTTTTGTATAACAAACAATGGATGGTTGTGGTTTTTTTGGGGGGTCCTTTTAGGGGGGGGGGAGTTATGTTTACTTCAAAACATTCATACTATACAATCTCTAATATGAACCTAAAGATGGTATATTAAAATTATTAAGAGTTCCAAAAAGTATCAATTAAAGGAATCGACGGTATAACATACTATACCTAAGTAGTATAATTTAAAAAATATCAAAGAAGTGTCGTCAATAAAAACTAATGCAAAAAGCCTGGCTAAAATTGGGTAGGAGACAGATAAGAAACAGTTTAAGGAAAAATGACATAGTCAAGTGAAGTCATGAGAGCATCTGACGAATTAATTACTTATAATTTTTATATTTCAGTGAAGACAAGTATTCCTTTACAAAAAAAATTTTTTTTTGCCCATGAGTCCTCGCTGAGTAGACCTCAGCAATCACATTTGTCAATACGATGTCATTCTTAAAATGACTATGAGATTCTGGTTAAAGGAAAAAGAGGGAGTCAGATGTTGACGAGGACACCTTGAGTTCTTTCAAGACTATTTATTCATTCTACCGTTTGTTTTTGAGAAACACTCATATTACATTCTTATAAAAGATAGAAGGACGTCTCTACAAAGACTTTGTAGATAGAGAATTTTCTATTATATTCATTGATATTTGATTTATTTACGAAGAGACTAGATGATGTATATTACCCATTTATTACTTGAACTTGGGATTTTCATTTTGCATAACACAATTTAACCCTCGTATTATCCTCAAATATTACTAACACATTTTACCCTTGGGGTCAATTTGACCCCAGGTATATTTGCCTCCAGAAAATGATTTACAGAAAATTGTTTTCCCCCCCCCCCCATTATGTATCAACTCAAAAGTATCAACTCTGCACCTGCAGGTGTGGGGATGTTAGGTCACACACACAGACAGCCAAGTTTTACACAGCTAAAACAGCTTTGGGTCAAATTGATCCCAGAGGAACACCGATGTGTGGAATATGCGTTCAGCACATTGAAAAAATATTATCATGATAATTTTACGCTTAATCAGTAAATGGGGACCATCAAATTAGGAAAAGTCATGAAATATGGAGCAAAAAAAAAGCCAACTATTGTTTTTTGCATGATAAACATTGATTGGGGTCAAATTGACCCCAAGGATAATAGGAGGGTTAAGTGCTATGTAGTATGGAGTGAGTAGATATTTTTTTTTCCAACCATTTTCGTAGCAAACTAGAAGGTTTGATGACGAAGGTTTGTCTCTAGATCAACAGTTTTTCTTTTTGAGGTCAATCCAGAGCCGTAAAATTCGTCTATACTTTTGCTCCAAGTTTTGTAGTTCAGAGACTTTTCATACTCTAAAAGTAGCAAATTTTTTTGTAAAGCACTCTCAAGAAGAAGACAGGTTATTCCAGAATGTACCCCTCTCTTTGATGAGCTCTAAGGGATCTATAGCAATTTGCCCCTCAAACGGATTTCCTGTGAGTTTATTGAAATCGTCTTTTAATGCCTTTAGCCAGAAGATTAAAATATTTCCAGAAAGCCTCTGTGTTTGATAATAATCCAAGACCCCTCTTCAGATGCCTGGATCTTTACTTTTGAGATAAATGTCCTCAGATTATCGATCCTTCTCCTCATTGAAGGTAAGAAGGGGACAAATCGGAGTAAAGGAATAACTTGGAATGGTATATTTGTGCTCCATACTTTAGTTTTATCAATATAGTTGAGCTTATACTTTTGGAAGCAAATTGCTCCTGTAATTAAAGTATCTTTCTCTGAGTTATACATACATATATACTCCTAATAGCTTTGCAGTGTAATGTTGCGTATCGGAAATGTACTACTCAAGCCTCTCAATAATTGGAGAAACGACCACGGATTTTGCAACATTTATTTATGAATGATTTAAGGAGAGTAGATAAGCTCTTGCTTAGATTTTTGTAGATGCAACTAATTCTCGGTCAAAAATAGTATCAAGTCATTGTCGTATAGGACAGCGATCTCCAACCTTTTTCTAACTGCAGACAGGTCAACACTTGACAATTTTACTGTGGATCGGGGGGTTGAAATATTAATAATAACAATAAACGTGGATCCACTGTGTACTCATAAAGAACTTTATTAGCACATTACTCCAACAGTATAACATATTATAACTTCAAAAACTGTCCGTAACGCTCAATCAATGGGAGCCATGAGCTTGTTTCTTTGCAACGAGATGGTCCCATCTGGGAGTAATGGTAGGCAAAGACACCTGCAGTGTGTTGCTTATGTCCAGTATACTCCTTTGCCTTGATTTGGTGGCTGTCACTGCAGAAAATCCCACTCCACATAGACAGGATGTTGAAAGTGGCAACAGGGTTTTAAGCACTGTGTTAACTCTCTGGGTATTCTGCCATGGCTTTAATCCAAAAAACCGGCAGATACTCAAACTTAATCTCAAACACTGTTTTAAATAAAACAGAAATAACTAATTAATTCTTGTGCGACCCGAGAGTTGGGGACCAATGGTATAGAAGATACTTCAAGACGTAGTAATCTATTTTTAGCCCAATTATTTTTTCATTCGAGTTTATCTTTTTGCATCTATATTATTGTAATGATAAATATGGTTCAAGTCAGGAGATTCCTTGTCTGACATATCTTTCAATTTTGAAAGGTTGACTTAAACACTGGAATGTCTATAGTACAAAAAACCAGTTTCATTTTTGAGGATATTATTTTATTGTTCCAACACAAACTTATGTAACAGTTAATATAATGCTTTTTGTGAATCAATTAATAAAATGGAAAAATTATAATTTTGTCACTTTGATACCGATACAACAACGTCTTGAATACTCTAAGAAATATTATTTCATGAATCCCTTTTGGAACTTGCTAATGATCTTTGAGACAAACATTATTGATCTTTTATATAAAATTCCTTCAAGTGTTTTTGAGTAGGTGTTTAGAAGGTATTCATAATACCAATAGTATTTCCATTTTTTTATGAGTCAAGTTCAGGAGGCAATCATTCATAAAAGACGAGACATACTTTTCCTAAAGAGAAGGAATTTTTTTTAAGATCTTAGATTTTTGACAATATATAACTAATTAAACATTTCTTTTTTCAAAAAATCATGAACATTAAAGAGTAATTATGAAAGTTTTAAATTAAACACATTATTATCAGGGTCATTGAAATTGGTTAAAGAAGGAAGGGAACTTATGAAAATGGCTACTCTCTGTACGTCTGTGTTGTATCTAAAGCCGTTAAATTTTAACACCTCTATGGGGGCAGCATTGCAGATTTGAAGTTAATGATTTGTCAATGTGAACTTATCCTTATAAATAAGAATAACAAATACCTTGCTTTTAGAATAATAACGGTTTTGATTTCATGATTCTTTTTGCTTATAAAATCAATCATTTACCAGTGTTTCCTATAGTTGAAATTTATTTATCTTTGGCCGGTAAAGTCTTCTGCACACTACTACTTTAGTGATATCTCACTGATACATATGTATCAATACATTATACCTTTATTCCAAAACTGATCTTCAAAACCATTGTTTCATAAAATTGCAGTAAGACATAAATATTAAAATTAGTAAAAAATAAAAAAACACTTTAATAGTCAATAAAGTAGATTTTGAACTTGTTTTTTTTTTGTTTATAGCTGACTTTATCTGCATACAAAATTAACATGGAAATAGTAGTATTCAAATATTTTGCAATTCAACTAGTTTATTGTTTACTTATTTTTTTAAATATACAATACTTACATATATGTATATGTATATTACTGTGTAATTCTAATATTCAAAAGTGCATAATCAGTTTAACCAAAGGAAATTTTCTTCAAAATGTGATACACAAAAATATTTTATAATACGACAAAATAATATAAATAATAATCAGTGACCCATTTATTAGATTAAACTGCAAAATCGTACACGTCAAATATCCCAAAATTCTTCTTGGGTCTCTCCTTTGTCCAGTTTAAACAACTAATATATACAAAAAACAGAATAATCTTGAGAAATGAGTGGTTGACTTATTGACTTCAACCACGAGCTTTCCTACACTTTCACCGCATATTGCGCCATATATGGTACACTGATGTCTCGTCAAACCCACAACGTGCACCAACTGTGATACAAGCATCATTTTTTCACTTAAAGATAACTTTATTTGCAATGGCCAGTTATGGCGCACGATGCGCAAATTGATTCAAATTGTCACTACCCTCATCGTGTATGTACCACCTATGTAGCTATGTTTTTATTTTATCAAGTTAAATTACTTTCAGCTGATTACTACAATAGTAACAAAAAGTTTAACCCTCGCTCAAGGGAGCTTGGTGTAATATGTGTTTTTTTACGAGTTGCATATATGGCATATCAGTCAGTTTTTTTAGGGATGTGGTGAACGTGTTAATTAGGTACTTATCTATGAGGCGAAGATGAAGTAGATGGTTGTATGGATGACGATCAGAGCCTACGGACGCAACCATATCATTAATACCAAGTATGTACAAGGTACATACTCAGTCATAGACTGGGATTTAACTCGTATGCCAAGGCGTCACTGTAGATCCATAGATTTAAACTCCCTTAATGACTTTATCCAAGGAAAGCGTAAACCCAAATTAATAGCCATATTAACCTCTTGTTTTGTTTTGTTTTGTTTTTGTTCACTTAAACTCATATATTACTTTAATTAACACTACAATGCCCAATTAATAGATTTTTATTAAAACTATTTAATAATAATGTAGTTTCATTTGCAAAAGTTTCTTAATACCTTTTCTTCTTTTAAAATTACATTCAATACATTAATTCAATTTGGATGATATTCAACAGCATATTATTGAAGTATATCCAGTTTTTTTTTTACTAATATGCTTTTATGAGTAGAAGTTCATCAAATCAGGAGAAACTCATTGTATTTTGACGAGGGATTGACTGAGGTCAATAATTGATATTTTGAATCGGTTTGCACCTGTACGTGATGCAATCAAGACTATTTGTTGAATTTGTGTCAAAACTTAGCTGTCTACAAAACAACTTAGATCCTAACTAAGCTATTATAAATTATTTTACATATAACTAACTACGCAACCTCCAATAGATTAATCTTGTTCATTGAATTTACAAGATAAATTCTACAAAGCGAAGAAAAAATAGCAATGTCTCGAGGTAAAAATGATAAAGAAACGTCATTTTTATTACCTCAAGTTCAACATCTTGCACAAATAAAAAGTGTTCTTGTAGCCAAGAATATTTTACCAAGCTATCTTCTGCGTTTATTCGTTATTTCTTATTTAATCGTATTATTTATCAAAAGGTGATTTTTATTCAATCTCTCAAACTATTATTCTCCAAAAAGAGAAAGAAAGCAAGCACAAAATTTGTTGTCATTCTTTGTCCTCAAAGGCAATCGGAAAGTTAAAAAATCCTGTGGGACTGTGGAAAGATCTACAACGACACTCTTCAAGCTTTTGTAGACTGTCCAGCCATCATTATACTCAAATTATTGGTGTCTCTCAACTTGAGGGGGTTGACAGATGATGGTGAGGTAAAATATTTAAAAGGGCTGATTCTCTTCGGAATTTCAAGTAAAAGGAGAGGAGCTTCTCCAAGAACAAGAGCTTTGGACATAGCAATTCTCAACTGTAAGGACCTCATTGCCAGCCGCCTTACAACAAATCAACCCATTCGAGAAGATGAGCTCAGGGGAGTCATGATAGCAGCTTCTGCTCGGTATGTATCCCTTGACATGAAAATCCCAACTATTGGTTGCTAGTCTTAAGTCCAAGACTAGAGATATACTCAAGTATATCCCTTCGATGTCTCCAGTCCAAAAGAAATTTTTGAAAAGGATATTAAAGAATTTTAATAAATGCGTATAATTATTTAGTTTGTTTGATATGATTTTAAGTTTTTAATGCAATAATTATGGTTTTTTAGTTTACTCTAGAGCACTAAGTTTAAACTATAATGTTTATTTATGTATTTTCTTACGTAATTGCTCCGGTTATTATATATATATATATATATATATATATATATATATATATATATATATTTGTTCTGTATATAAATAATAAAGAATGTAAAAAAAAATCCTACAATTTAGTTCCATATGATCTCGTTTAGATCAGTGTCGATACAAAAATATGTGGCTTCAGTTGATAGACAAATCTTGCAGACGTCCGGGTTAATACTACATATATACACTCAAATTCTGTATAATTCAGAAAGGGTTCCCTCCCTGTTTATAGAATCATCGATAGCTCCTTGACAGCATTGCAGAGCATTCCAGGATCAATAGTCAAACATGTTCTGAATAGAAAAAAACAAAAATCTTTTTCTGAAGTCACTAAAATTATGATTTTGATGCTACTTAAGTAATGTGGCACCATACGTCTATAGAGGTATGAGTTTTTCTATCAATTGAGGTACAAGTGTATTTTGTCAACAAAAAATAAATATTATCTCAATATAATAATAATAAGTTTTAAAAACGTTATTTGCAATTTTTGTCTACTGTATTAGAAATTAAATGAGCTAACAATAGCTGCTGAGTTTAGAACTGCTATTAAAATTAAAAATTGGATAATCAGTTTATTGAGTAATAGGCCATGTATCTCGAGAAATAAACAAAAGATTCTCAAAATTTCAATTGAACACAGTCTGGAATATTCATATTAACTTTTTTGGATTCAACAATATTTGTTTAAATTGCATTTGTGTCATCATCTTTCAGACATTTAAAAAAAAAAATGAAAAATTATATTTTAGCTGTTCACAAAAGGACCCGTATCTCAAACACTATTAAATATTTTGACGTGTCATTTAGCAGAAATGTTAGTGATAGGTATGTCAACTTAAAAACAATATCATTTATCCCTATCACAATTCCCAAAAAAATTAAATTCAAATTTCCTGATACTTTTTGCTCATAGTAGAAAACAACCAACCAGGAATCTCGTTTTATGTTTATGAAGTAATGTTTGTACTTGTTTTAGAAGAAATGTTTCTTTGTAACAATATAATATTATTACAAAATTTTAACATACTTTTTCCATCTATGTATTTCTTGTTTTACTTTTAAAATTTGTATATTATTTTCTCTATACATATATAATAATTAAATTGATTTTATTGCAACATTAAATATGTACCCTCATATTTTGACAAGGGTCATCATTAAAAAAGTTTAAACTTATTTGAAGAGATCTAAAGAAAAACTTATATGTAGGTACTTAGTGTATAAATGTCGAGTAAAGATTGCAATTTTGATGAAGGTATAACTTGTATTATATAAATAAATTCTACAAGCTGTAATCAAAGTATGAAAGATTGTGTGATATTGAACAAAAGAGATGATGCTTCTGATTGAAATTACGAGGATTAATTTGTCATTTCATTCATGTACGTTCCAAGGGTTCTATCCCTACACAAAATAAAATAAATTATATGTAGGTTTAAAGTAAATAATAAAAGCATCAGTAAATAAATAAATACTTGTATTGAAATAGCTAACTTTATACATACTTTTTTAAATAAGACAATGCACATAGGAGACGATCAAATTATTCCAACTTATGCAATCTCATTGTACAAGTTAGACTTGTACATACTATGTATCTATGCATAACTAATGAATATTTTATACCTTTTACAAATCCATTCTTTCTTGTTGTTGTTGTTGTTGTTGTTTTTGTTGCTTTTTTATTATTTTACTTTTTTTCACTCTTCTAATAAATGTTTTGTTTATCTTTTATACGGTTTCGTTTTTTGTTTTTAGTCGTAATTTAACTTTTCCCCTGCATACATATATGTATTTTAATTTTTTTTTTTTTTAATAAATACATATATGTATATGCATATTTACATGCATATATAATATGAGTGCATTCATTTATAGGCCTGTTTAAACAAATGCATATGCATACATCATATTTTGGATGGATTTACCTGTCTATGTAATTAAAAAAATAGATGTGAAGTTTGAAAAATGCCCTTTTTGTAGTGAAATTAGCTGTTTGGGACAACAGTGTAGGCTCAAAACTTGAAGACAATGTGTCCTTTGCTAGCCTTCGACTCATAATTTTCTGTCAAGCCCTTTGAAAACACCTACTTTTCCTTTAAAAAGGCCATTTTTTAAACTTTGAATGGTTTGTGAGGTCACAAATATGGCCCTTGTAGGCTAGAACTTTCCAATTCTTATTTTTTCATCAATAGTCTTTGATGCAGACATAAAAATTGATTGACCCGTAAGCAACTTAAATGGATCAAAAAGAAATGCTTAGATCAATTTATGTCTAGTATTTAAAATGTTATAATATAATCAAACAAGGTGACCAATCGTTCTTTTTTCCTTAACCATGTACTCTTTTTTTTTTTTTGCGTTCAGATAATTTTTTTATACGTTCATAGAATGTCAACAAATACGTTTTAGATTACGAATCTAAAATGTAAGGGGCTCACAAACTTTTCTTTCAGTGATCCTAAAAAATAGTAGCATTAAAAATAATTGCTTAAATATAGGAGTCCTTGCATATAAACATGGGACAGTCATAATACCCACCACCCCAAATTTTGATCAAATTAGGATGAAATGTTTATACTTGCAAGATATGCAAAATTATAACATTCAAGCGAGAAATTTCTGGTCTTTCAAAAGTAAAGTGGATTTGAAAATTGGTCTAATATATACTTTTTTCTTTTTTCCTAACGGATCTTGTAAGAAAACATAATTTGCTATATACCTATTTTGAACTAATACACCAATCTTGTTGAAAATTGGAATGTAAGCCCGTTTTAAATAGATAGGTAAGTTAAAAACTACATCGAAAATATTTGATTCTCTGTGGAAAAAGATTTGTTTTTTAAGTTTTGATGTCAAGTCTTGAAAAATATCAGACCTGGTGGAGAGAGTCACTGGAAACAAAATTGCAAGTCCTTTCTAACCATGAAAAAATTTAAACTTTCAGTGAATCATTACACCATACTTTAATACTTGTATGAGAAAAAATCTGCGTGGCACTCGTTTGGAATCAAGAATTATATTTATTATAAAAATGTACAATTTTTCAGCTTTTTTAAACGTAGGGAAGTTAAGCTAAGTTAAAGCATTTAAATATAAACTGAAAACTTTTTAAACTTTTACTAATATAATTTAAATTTAATGTGTAAAAATTTGGAATCTTTTTATCTAAATATTGTTTGAGTAGTTGAGAAAAAAGTCAAGTGTTTCAATCGTTTTCAATCTCCACTATAGAATCACATCTGCATAAAAAAGTAAGGGAAATTACTTGACCAAATTTTTACACAACAAACTAACATTTAATGAATAAAAGTTAAGATAATTAATTATTTACACTTTGTTTGAAATTTGTATTGAAGTGTGTGTAACGTGTTTCAACTTTCCCCAATCTCCTTAATCTAAAAAAAAAAAAATCTTAAAAAAACAAGTATTTCCCAATTTGAAAATCAAATGTTTTTTAAAACCTCTTAACTTTTGAAGGACTTGAAATTTCTTGCTTAAATTTTGAAACTCTGCATAACCTGTATATATAAACATTTCATTCAAATTTGATCAAAGTCTGAAGTGTTAAATGTCAAAATATGACTTTTTGTCCCTGTTTTAAATGGAATCATCCACAAGTCAAAAAACCAAAACTTTTAGATTTCATATTCAATTTTCGTAGTACTTTTACTCTATGTCATGTGTAAATTTGTGAAAAATTACCATTTTAGTAAAATTTTTACACTAAAAAAACTGCCTCAACTGTCTCAGTTAGGAATTGTTGTCATTTTTAAAGCTGTCACCATTGAGAATACATCCACTAAACGGGCCAGGTGACATTCTACCGAAACCATTAATTAAACTTGCTACATCCGTACCCATTTTGACAAGTCCCTTTTCCGTTTTTTTGACGTGCTCTGCTCAAATGAATACAAAAATAAAAGCTACACTGAGATAAAAAAGCAACATAAAAACAGCTCCTTATTTTCCTCCCTTATTTAAAATCCGATAACATATCAACTAACTGACAAAATAATCTCTTTCTGTGACTGTATGTTTTCTGACGTCATCAATTAGGTTTTAGACCTCATTGAGAGGGTCTAATTTTTTGTAAATCTAGTGATGTACATATCCACAGATCTGCCTTGTAAATCAAATGAGGAAAATAGCTCATACATATATCATAATATTTGGATGAAGAGTATACGAGATGATATAAAATATATTAGATACTTGATTATTTCAAGTATCTAATATGAAAAAAAAAATAGGGTTTTTTTTTTTTTTTTAAATTTATATAAACATGTTCTCATAATAATACACATACAAATATATACAAAGTTATTTGAAGAAAAATTAGTTTTTTGTTTGTTAAATTTGTATCCTTAAAATAAGAGTTATTATGATGTTATATCAAATATTATATATTTAGAAACTAATTTCTTCATACAATATAAGGAATGTCAAAATGACATAAATTGTAAAATATATATATTATTATGTATATACAAAGATATTAAGTATAAAGGTTTAACAATGGCAAAGACATTAATTATGATAAATATTAACCCACTCTGCGAAACACAATAAATTTAAACTCTGGTATGTGGAAATATTTTGGAGCATTCATATTCATATATATATATATATATATAATGTATACAGTCAACCCTTGACATATGAATTTTATCTGCTCTGGACCTGAGCTCGTATGTAGTTAGTGAACACTCGTTTAGTCTTATTTAAGAGAGAAGAAAAGCTTTTGGGTTTCAACTTTTCTTTTTTTTTTTGAGAAATCTTTTTAAATTTACTTTTTTACAAACTTTCTCTAAACAAAAATGACATCATCAGTAGTACAAAGGTCAAAAATTCACTCATAGAAATGGCTGTGTGACACGGGGCATTGTAATGTTGAGACTTATTTGCAATGTCAAAAACACTTGGCTGACAGTTTGTCCAGGTGGAACATATTCTTTGTGCACGATGCCTTTACTCTCAAAAAACTAAAAAAACAAGTGAATGCTTCATCAGGACAATGCCCCGTGTCACATGATCATCTCCATTAGTGAGCCTTTTTGACCTCAAAACGCCTTGCCGTTATTCCACATCCCCTTTTTCCCCTGATTTGAGTCCGTCTGATTTTTTTCTTTCCTTGAAATTAAAATGTGATCTAAAAGAGCATCATTTTGGAACTATGGAGAGCATTCCAGCACAGCTACCAAGAGTGGGAACAACGACTCCGCCGGTGTAAACCTGCCCAAGGAAGAAGGGGATACCATGGTTGCTTAAAAAAACAAAAACACTTTAGTTAGTACAAAATCAGTCTCATTACTTTTCACATACACTTCGTGTATAATTGGTGGTGGCATGAACAGTTTTAGCTTGAAACAAAGGCTTGTCGTCACAAATACTCATGTAATTGCATTTATAATATAGATCATAAATACCATATTATGATTTATTTCAGTCTTCATTTTGTTAATCCATTTCTGTCTCATCTCGAATTATTAATTAGTTTTTATAATTTTTTTCTCGTTGCATATTTTTACACATATGCATAAAAAGATCCTAGGAATACTTTTTTTGAGAACTTATTCTATAAAACTGACTTTTTCCATTAAAAAAATATTATTTAAATTAATTTTACTGGTATTTTTTTATTCAATAACTGAGATCCCTATTATTTAGGGTTACGTTTGAACACTTATCATAAATTATTTAGTTCTTTTCCTTTGGTCACTCCTTCGACCTACTCAATAGCTCTTTTCACAGACAATAACAAATAGTGACCTACTGCAAAATAAAGGAGTAAAGAAAATCTACTTTAAGTTTACTTGTTTAAATTGAGTAACCGGGTTCAATTTTGTATCAAGTGTTCAATTTGAAGGTGTTGAATTAAACACCAAATTATAGAGTTAATGATTAAGTATTAATATTGATTTGACTGTCAGGATTAAAAAGGAAAGTACATTTTTAAAAATGGCCTGCTGGTCTACTCATTTCCATTAATTAAACGTATTTTTATTTTGTATTTTAGAATGAAAAATATAGATAATTATCGTTACACTTTGGCCAATTATTTTGTGTTTTTTTATATATATTAAAAAAAATTAAATTCTAATCATTATCAACTTAAAAGAAAATGGTCAATTTTTTCAAGCTCAGTACAAGACATAGTTTTGTTAAAAACATGCAAGGAACTTGGTTCACTACTTCCCTAATTTCTCCGACAGTACAATGAAGGACCTTAAAAAATTGTTACGTATTTATAAAGGTTTTGTTAAAAGACATAATTTTAATTAATTTACCGTATTTGTTGTTTGTTATTTTAAAGTTTTTCTTACCGTTTTAACAGTTATGTAATTTTTACGCAAAAAATATTTTGCACTCCATTAATGCCTAGATTGTTTACTTGTTGATAATGACTTTAATTTTTTGCAATTTAATTTTAAACTATAATGTTTATTTATATATTTTTATATGTAACTTCGCTAAAAAAAAATAAAGACTAATATTAAAAAAAAAAAAAAAAAAAAAAGACATTTTTGTAAAATTTTTATCAAATATTTTTTGTTTTTTTCACTTATTTATTGAGTTTTTTAATATACACTACGAAAAATTAATAAGTCAATCCGCATTTCAATATTTTCATTTTTCGTGTTATTTGGCATAAAATCAAATATTATTATATATCTATAAGAAACCCAGTCAAATATAAAATTCAAATTTTGCTATATAATATTATTTTTAATTGCTAATATGTCCCTTTGGGCAGTAGTGTCAATTAATATCCAAGGCCCTAGAAGAATAAATACCAATTTGTTCATTTTAAGCTACTAAATTGGCTATTTGACATACCTTACTTTTTGGTGGAAAAAATAATCATTTAAATTACATTTCATGAAAAAAAAAATTACTTAAAGTTGCGCTCATTTAAATTTTGTGGTTCTAATGTGGACTCTTATCAATTAGGACATAGTATTGAATAGCATTGCAATTCCACTGCTGCAGTATTTTAAATCATGCATGAAAATATAACATCGTTTTTATTTTTGTTTTTTTTTCTATTGTCGTAAATCAATAATTTTTTTAATGGTACTATAAATCTTGCGTCGTCTTTATAAAGAATTTTCACATTATGAAAAAAAAAATATCTTACTTTTGAAAAGAGAGCCTTGGAAAAAAAAACTGAAAATATATATATGTACTATGTTTGTATTTTTTCATTTTGCAAATTTCCTGTCAATATTAAAATGGATAAAAAGTAACAAAGCAGAATCAGTTAACCAAAAAAAAAGAAAAAGTTGATTTATGGACCCATTTATAAAAGTAGCCACTTAATGCAAAACAAGGGACCCTTACATTAGAATCATGTATTTTACTTCTATCATTTTTTTAAGGATTCATCTTCGATTCGGGACCACAAAGACATGGATTTGATTCAAACAATAAGAAACACATAAACACGAACTATAATTACGAGGGAGATGTCTTACTCAAGAACGTGTAAATGTGATCGGGGCTTACCTTGATTTAGTTGTCAATCAGTTTGACTAAATAAGACTCTTTGTGGATTATATACAAAACACGTAAATTTACGTACAGTTTCCTTTCAATTGTATTCCCCAATTGAAGTTCAAATAAATTGATGTTTTTGGATCGGACAGTGCGCTTGATATTTATACGGTTTGGGTTGAGCACTAGCTTACTGAATATTTCTAAATCTGTCTCATGATGTCATAAACCTTATAGCTTAACACTCAACCAGCCCCTTTACATAATAAATCATTAATATTCACAACAATAAATCTACATCGTAATAAGATCCTTGCACATAATAGCCGATAACAAAATAAATAACAAACACCAGAGTCAGTACAAAGGTAATAAAAATAAATATATATATATATATATATTAGTAAATCCGATGATACTATAAGGTGGAGTCTTCAACCAGCAGTCCTTGAGGTCCATGTTGAATATGCTTCAATATAGAATGAACATAAATAATGCGACCCTCATATTATATACACGAAATGCCAATATGACCCTTACATGGAAATAAGGTTGTAGAGCCCAGATTTACATGATTTGTACTTATAGAGATATTTGTAGGGAGTGTTCATTAGGGAGCAGTAAAATTTTGCTCAAGGATCCATTCTTTACGCATCGTTACTTCTACATCAGTAAGGCTCTATGCCAAACTTGAAGCTGATGGATCAATATTTTGCCAATTGGATTTTTAATTGAAGTTCAAAAAAATAACTACATAATAAACAAACTTGACTTTTTGATGATTTTTGGTTCAGAAGCTCTTAGGTATAAGAAAAAAATATGTAGCAAATTTTAGTCTGCCGCCAAAATCTTGAGATATGGACACTTTATACTAGATGTTTTATAATTTTATTTAACCAAAATAGTTAATAAAAAGTCGATTAATATGTAATAATGGTCAAAAATTTGGCACAGATACTTGTTATAACCATAAAAAGTAAACTTTTTTAAAAAGTGCAGTTTGTTGCTCATAAATTCTTACTTTTTTTACTGCCCCCTAGTGTCCAAGATCCCAAAATAAATTCTCATCATAAATCTAAAAGACTAATATTATAAATATTTATCACTTAATGAAATGATTCTCATTTTTGAGTAACGAATCTACAGCTATAACTCAATTGCGTTTCAAATTAACAATTCATTTTTAAATATATATATATATATTATTGCTTTATATTTTTATTTATTTAGAGCTGTATTGCTTAAGTATGGACTCAGATCCCTCTGTACTGAGATTGAAAAAAATAAATATCCGATTATACCTTACTCTATCTACATATATTCTAAATTGTTGGCTCAAAAAGCAACAAGACCTTTTAGAAACTGGTCCTTAAAAGCAATAAAATAAATAGTATAAATATCCTTTTGGCGAAATGTTCTAGGACTGTCATGGTTTGTACTGAAGTGCTTTGAGCACTACAAAAGAGACTAATTGGAACGATTTTAATTTAATTGAATAAATTAAAAACCGGTAAATTATTTAATCAACACATTGTAGTCATGACCCATGGTCCCACATTAAAAAAACATAATCGGAATATAAATGAGAAATTTAATATCGAATAATTGACAAACTCTTATGGAGAAAATAATTGGAGATAAATTGTCAAAATCACTCTTCACTCAACATTTTTTCATTACATTTGTTCCTAAGCTATTGATATTTTAACGCATATTTTGAATGATTATTTGTCCCCTACTTCCTTATTCGGTATACACTAGTATCAAAGGTCTTTATACATATATCTTGAGAATGAAATAAATTGTAATGAGAAATCACATCCATATATTGAATAAACGTAGATAAACATTCATGGTTCCTTGTTCTTTGAAATATAATATTATATAAACTGTAAATTGATTTACATTTAATTAAATTTGTTCAATCTTATTTTTCTCTTACATTTTGTAAGTCAGCCATTTTAATTAATATAATAATGAAAAAAATCTTGTTCCCTCATTAAGAGATATGGTGAAATACTGCCGTGTACGTTAGATGTCATCACAGAATCTGCAAACATGAGAATTAAACTTTTACCTTCCATCAAAAAATTATCCTGTTCTATACATATACCCAGATCCTAATATCTATTAAAATAAGTAATTCTATCATAAAACATAAATCATATCTAGCAGGGTTTGAACGTCATTTTTGAAAGTATCAGATACTAGCTCGAAACTTCTAGGGTTGCCTTAAAGAAACATATTTATAGTGATAAACTAAGATTGACTAACTTTCAATTTCATTGTTCAAGTCTTTTTAGTTACAAAAGTTACAAAATTTCCACACTACTCAACAAATAAATTGTAATTCTTGGATAGGGAATAACGACTCCATTTTATAGGAATCTTTAGCGCCTATTATTTTGAATTTATTCCCTTTTTTTTTGTTTTTTTTGGGGTATCATACAACAGTTTTTGTTTGTTTGTTTTTTTAAAGCAGTTAAATGAAATTCCTTTAGGATTAATTGATAATTTATTCATTTTGTATAAAATAACTACATAAATCCTCAACGTGGCGTCTCTTTCAGTTTATTATAGAATATTTGACGTTTATAATTCTGTTCTATTTGTTAGAATACTTTTTTTTTGGCAAAATTTTCAATCAGATATCGGCCAAAGTTTCTAATATCTACATTGAACTGATATTTGTAAAAACTCATTTGAATTTTGATATTTTATATCCTAAAATTCATGAATTTCATGGAAATGATTTAAACCAGGGGTGTCAAGCAGACGGGCGCAAGGAGGCTCAATCAGGCCCCCAGGATAATTTGAAAGTGGATAAATACATAAAAGACATGGATTAAATATTTTAATTAAATTTAGTTCATCCACTTGAGGGTGCATGTTGGTCTTTCTTTATATGTTTCATGTAATCTCATGTAAAGTTCATCATAATAGTTTTGGATACAAGTTACTTAAAGCTTGTGTAATTTTGTGAAATGTTTTGTAAAAGTGTTTGTCAATAATTTTTTGGTTAAATTTAACAATGCCCTTGTTCTTTTTAAATTAAAACAAAGGGAAGACATGTTATTTTGGTTATTTATAGCCATATAAGTATGCTATAATTTTAATAGTTTGGTCCAATACGTCTACCTAGGGGTCGTATGTGGCCCGGCATATGAAATGAGTTTGACACCCCTGATTTAAACCATTAATGTCCTTAAATTTCCCCCACTTTTTTTTTTGTATAATTATTCAAATGGCACCCATTTTTTTCCTCTCTCTGTCCCTCGTGTCTTCCTTTCTACTTAACTTTTGTATTTACTTTTTTTTTAGTCCGATTGGAATATTTAGATTTTATTCAGATAAACTTGGCTCTCACGAGTCCATCTTTTTTATTGAGTATAGCATTAGCGAACAAGTTGTAGAATTAAACGAATGAGAAAACTACTTCTATACGATTACGACTCCCATGCCAAATAGTTGTATTTACTTTAAATACATTTTTTAAATGTAATACATGTTTCGGGCTATAGCTAGCTTTGAGAAGAAATTGCCACCTGTCTAATTGCAAAAAAAAAAAAAAAAAAAGCTATGACAAAACATAAAAATACTTCTAAAGATGTTAGTGCATTTTATAATTAATAAAATATCGGATCAGAATTTTTTCATGCTATCGGATTGGAAAATACATTGATATTAATATAATCAAAATGAAAAAAATGGGTCACAAAATATAATACATTTATATTCAACAAACTTAATATATAATTGCAATAAAGCACATTAACCTATTTTCAATACCTAATTCAAAGCAACTTTTGTTTATAATGCCCTACATAAATATTTTTTTTTTCTTTTTGTTTTTCTGTATCTGTTTTTCTAATTTGAATTGATACATATTGAAAAAAGTGTATTGAATAAATATTTGTTTTTTATGTTGTTCGTTGATACTTGAACCTTTTATACATCTCAAAAAATGATTTTTTAATTTCAATTTGTCTAGTTCTTTCGTGGATTTTGTATTCCTTAACTTTTTCGAACCCAGAGGACAACAGTGTCCCATAAATTCAAAATACGCTGATGCACTCCATTGTCCATCGATTTTTGTTTTCTTTTTTTTGTTTGATAGCTTTGATATCAAGTTATTATTGATATTTTATAGTTAATTTCAATTTGATTTGAATGTTTTTCATGGTACTGAAAGTTACGACTTTGACACTTGCAAAAAAATCATGCTTAAACCAAACTAACTTTTTTGTTTTTCAAGGAAATTATTTGTTAATATATACTTAAAGAATTATAAGCTTAAAATTCCTTTAAGTTTGTAACAAATACATTAGAAACTATTCAAGTCAAAGTTCTTTGGGACACAAGTGTCCCTTTGGGCGTCAAGGAAGTTTTTTTATTAATATATAAACAGAAATTGCTTCATAAAATATCACCTGTAAAATGTACATAACATTTGATTATATTTTTATTTAAGATTTTTCAAATTTTATTGTCAAGTTGAATATAAGAATAAAGAATAAATGTACCTAAAAAGAACTGATAAACCGTGTATTTTTAATAATAATTCCTGTCACACATAGAGGGACACCGGTGTCCCATAATTTCTTGGAAAAATGGGTTGAGTTACAATTTTGTATATAAATTCAAATTAGGTGAATAATGTCATTTTGACCTCAAAAAACAGGACTTCCACTTAAAAACTCTTTCTGATACCTTACAGATTTGAAAGGGTTAAATGTACAATATACACCACAAATCCTATTTATGGAAAGTATTTGCTAATATTTAACCCTTTATTTATTTCTTGACATAAATAAAATTAATTATCTACATATATTTAGGCAAATTTTACTCAATTGTTGAGTAATTTTGTATTTTCCCCTCATTTATAAATCAATATGGATTAGAGATGTGTCGAATTGAGCCCCATTGGCAAACCATCAAAATACGAATCGCGTACAACTCACTTCTATTAAAATGAATAAAGAATTGCACTTTCAATCTTCAAATTTATAGGTAGATTGTTGACAGAGGTATAAATTCCTACGATGTTCATTTGCCTATTATATACAGATGCCCATCTAGTGAGTTATTTTGTTTTATATAATTTAATAAATCAATTTGTGGGTTTTTGCTATCTTTTTTATTTTGTTCCTTTGAAGCCTGTAACATGATTTAAGGCATCGTCATGATTATATATGTGAAATCCCGGCGAGCGTAAATTTAAGAAAAAATAAATAAAATATGTTTGCAACCTTCGAAATATTTCTGTTTTTTATATTATAGTTCTTCATTTTGAAAATTCAAACGTCGTCAACAGCACAATAGTAATCTCAGTCACACAATATATTAAATATTGGTTATTTTTGTCATAACTACCATATATTTTATGACGTCATCTCGAACATGGTTTTTACACACACCTGGATATCAATCTTTTTCACATCTCTAGTCATGATTATTTGTCAATGATAATGATGGGATTCACAAGATCGGTTTGATCTTGATTTGCTTCTTTTTTTTTTTTTTTTTTTGATGCTCTTGGTTTCGACTCTTTAATGCCTTGATTTATTTCTCATGACCTAGACTCAAGGCAATAACTTTTCTATAAAAAAAATTAACAATTAATTAACCTCCTAGTTTCCATCTTGAAGGTCTCAGATGGGATGGCCTTGAACAAAATCCTAGTCTGATGCCACTCTCTAACACAATAAGTTCCCAATCTGCGAGCCCTTACTTATAAAGTTTGAAACCCAAGGGATTCTCACACTACAGGCTATTTATCAGTGGAGTTTTATTCTCCTTTTACTCTCTGTGAAAAGGCGGGAAAGTAACATTTTAAAAATCCAGTAATAATTGCTACACAACCCACTACTCAATTACTCGCAACCTCCTTTGAAATCACGATCCATCAATTGAGAGCCCCAGCTCTAGTGACTAAGGTTTGAATGGATCTAGGAAGGAAAGCCTAATCTGTTTTTTTTCTCCCCTTTATTGGCCCCCTCTTGAGTAAAAAGACAATATACCAATATGCCAAAACTCTATGAGAGAAATGTATTTGAAAGTATATTTTGTATCTTCCCCTCTTACTCAAAAGAGGGGCTGCAGATAAGGAATTTGGACCAATTCAATTCTACTAGAGAAGGAACAGTATTGTAAATACCTTATTCAAAACGAGTAAAAACGCTCTTCCATTTTGTATAAATTGACTACCATGATCTGCCAACGGCTGAGCATATGTAGATCCCCAATGATGGGGCAAGTGACATAACTTATTTGGAATGAATGTGGTAAAGGATAAAAAAATACACTCTTATTTCATGAATAAATTCTCTATATACAAGCTTTGCAAAAAATAACCACATGTATTATATGTTGTTATACATATATATGAATGATTTAATTATAATATATCACTATATATATAATTTCACACACCAAGGTTTGGTTTCTAGCTAGTATGGGATGAATGGATACATGATGTATGGAGTATTTAAGAGGAATAAACCCTTTTGAGAGATAAAATATTTGTTTATATATATATATGTAAATATATATACAAGTAGATATGGTATTTACCTTGAAGTCATAAAGTATATTGAATAAAGACAAAAATGTATATTTAAACATATTTAAAAAGGGCTTCATGCTCAAGTAGCAAAAGTTATTTCTTCGTTTTTGAGATCATTATACATCAATATTGAATTAATATTGTATATAATATTTATATTATATTATATGTATATGTAGAATAAACTTTTTATTGTTATTTTTTATTATTTTTTTGAATTGAGGTCTTCCGTTTTATATATGTATATATACATATTGAGCATAGTATGTGTATTTAATTTTTTTTTTTTTTGTATTCCTATTATTGAGTTGAGAGTTGAGTTGTAAGACCATTTTTTCTAATATGAATGTAAATTTCAATTGTCTACATCAGGGGTGCCAATAATTTGAAAATGGAAAAAATATGTACATAAAATACATGGATTAAATTTTTTAATTAAATGTGTTTCATGAATTATCCGCTAGGAGCCATGCTAGTTTGTGTTCAGAACAAGGATGTGTTCTTATTTTTTGTTCTTTTTAAATCAAAACAGTTGAGTTTTTTGCTTGGAAATAGGTAGTAAATTTGTTTTTATCAAAGTATCTATCCGACTATTCCTGCAAATGATTATAAAAAATGAATAACTTTTTTCTATTTAACACAAATAAAATTATAAAAATAGTTTTATTAAGAACACGCAGCTAAATAGCTAAATTTTTTGATGAACAAATAAGTTGAAAACTGAAAAGTTTTTTATTAATTTATTTAATCGTTAACTTCATATGTTATATAACTATAAAGTTTTCTTAGGGAAAAATGGTTACATTTTTCAACTTGAGAATTTGAAAATTCAAGAAAATGAGAGATTTCGCGTTAAACTTTTTTTTTTCCTTATAATAAATCTAAATGTTCAGTCAATTATGGACTAAATAATTAAATAACTAGGGAAGTTGAGGTAGACAAGAATGTTATTTAGCTATTGTTTATATAGAGCAAATTAAATTTATACATATCAAATCAATTGATCATGCCCTGTTTTAAAACCTTCAAAATAGGGGCAAGTGTTTTAAAAAAACAGTCTGAGCTCAAGAAAATTTATTTGTATATTACATATTTATTTAAAAGCATGACCCTCGACAAGCAAATATAAGGAATAATTTGGTCTTTTCACCTCAAGAGCCTTCATTTGATTTATTATGATACTTTATTTGGCTTCAATTCAAATCATCATATCCTCAAAAAACTTGTCATAAGGATTTTTTTTTACTTTAAGTACAATCTAAAGGACTAATCAGAATAGTTCCCTGATTGAAATGAACGACGATGCACATATCAGTTTCATGTGTAAGAAATACCATCCTAGCTTGATTTTATATTGACGGGTGTCATATTTATATAGACAAATAAATATATTTCAGAAGGAAAAGCCGTTAATTAATTATCCTTAATAAATAACGCCACTTCATTACTAACAACACAACAAAAATACAAAGAAAAGTATCATACAGTACATTGGTGCTATAACTTAAGTAGAAGAAATTTTCAGCTTCAAAACAAATATATTGTTTGTTTAGTTGTTAGTTTTCGGGGCTGTTGTTTCTATTCAATAAAAAGTTTTTGAAACTAACTCATAATGTAATTACATATCTTTTTAGAGCATATAGTAAGAATACTGAGAGCTATGGAGTTCTCACTCAATAGTTCCTTTGCATGAGGTAGATACCCTTCAGCATCATACATGGCATATCCTCAAAGTCAAATAAAACTGCAATTATATGTATTTGGAATAAAAAATAAAATCATGAATAAAGTTGATGCACGCATAAATATGAAACGTTTCACCAAGTATAACAGTAATAGTAATCACATATAAAGTAGTATTATATTTAATTAATTTTAATTTGCAGAACTCTTAACATAATAATAAAATACATATTATATTTTTTAATGCCAAAAAAAGAAAAAAGAATATATTATTTTATTAAGAAAGGACTTTACTATTGATTTTGATCATATTCTTCATATTTATATATAAATATTTAATACGATTTCATATTAATATGAAACAATAACTTTGTTTCATTAAAAAAAGAACAATAAAATTAGAACAAGAACAAGAAATTTTGTGCATAAAATAGCAAAAATTATTATAAGCAGGATATGAATGACATATCAAGGCTAAATTTAGGGATTTTACTATCTTGAGCTAAACTTTGTCAAATACAATATCTACATAAAAAAAATTATTGATTTTGTTTATGTGTTTTAAACTGTGTCTGGTAAATTCATTGGTCATCAATTTATCGATAGTCAATTCATGAATGGAAAAATTCAGCAACTTTTTTCTCTCAATGAATAATACTTTCAACAGCTTAGAGCAAATTTGTTTGGCAGGGTTTTTCACATGAACACCGACCAGATTAAGATTATATAAAGAAATTTTGTGCATAAAATAGCAAAAATTATTATTTTAGTTACATATTTAGGACTTGTACTTCTAAAAATGTAGGACAACCAACTTTGAAACTCTTACGAAAACCGTAAACTACATTTATTTTTAGATTTTGAAGGGTGTTGCTTTGTTATCCCAAGTTTACAGAGGCTTTTTTAACTTAATAAACCCCTCTTCTTGCGAATTGAACAAAGCAAAAATAATGGTTTAGAAATAAGGTGTTTTATTTCTATCAAAGTTAATTAGATTTTAAATAACTACCGATAGATGTGAACTTGACGAATGTAAAGAAACACTCAAATTTGTAAATGACAACTGATAATTAAAAGCTGGTTCATCTGACCAGAGGCAGCAATAGGCATACACGAAATTACTTTAGGTTGTTGAAAGTATTCATTGGAAGAAAAGAGTCGATGAATTTTTCCATCGATGAATTTACTATCGATAAATTGATATCGGTGAATTGTTGTCGATGAATTTTCCTAGATCCACTTTAAACATTATTCTTTTAAAACGTGTACTTCCATTTTTGTTTGTTTGTTTGGCGTTAATGATGTCATAAGTGGAGTAAACACATATCAAAATATCATCCATTTTCATGCATTTATTTATATATTTTGTCAATTTTCTAGTTTTTTTATCCCTTGAATCCGAATTTAGTTGTTGTTTATGTTCTTCTGAACGTTGATTAATTGAACTCAAATTGGCTTCTGTTTATCTATTTATGATTCCTTTTTCTTCCCTCTTTCTGAAAAAAAAATAAAAAAGGCCAATGAAGACCTTTTGATCATATAATTATACAATTTGTATAATTTTTCAGTCCATACACCCCAATAAAGATTTTCTCCAGGACTTTGATCAGACTCCGAATTTTTACTTTAATAATTATATTTCATTCAATGTAATTACTTATATAAAATATCATAAAAGATGGTTTTTTTGATATTTTGTCAAATCATCATGAACTTGATTAGTTCATCTGTGATTCGAATAAACAACTTTGATATGTGCCATTAATGACTTATAAACAAAATACATTGGATTGAAAATAGATTCAATTATTTACTTGTGAATGTATCTTAGGTATAACTCTATGTATACAAACATGGTTGATTTACAGTAGAGGAAATATAACTTGTTTATAAGGCATTTAAAATTCCATTTCTTAACACTCCGTGAACTTAAATAAAAATAAGGTGTTGAAGTTCAAATGAGGATTGTTCATTTTACACATTCATTCATACTTTAATACAAAGCTAATCTACGAGTATTAAAAACAAATCAGGAACAAATTGAACCAACCAACCGGTATTTTAATTTGCACCCTCTACGACTTTTTGTTTTCTTAAATAATTACCTACATACATATCTATACACACCCTGATAAATGATGGGTGTAGTAAACTCATGGGAGACTTCTTAAATATACATACAAGCATATTTAGACTTAGGTACACCCTTTTGAGGCTAACGGGAATCTTTGTTTTATCTAATGATACAATATGGTGCATATTTTCTTTTTAAAACAATATACAGGCAATTTAATGTCTATTATTTATAAAACTTTAAAAGAAAAAATTCATTAGTTGACAATATTATGTAGGTCTAGTGAACAAAATATGAAGCCACAAACAGAGACCAGTTCAATTTTTTTAATTTCATTAAGGACTTTCCACAAGGGCATGAAAAGTTGAAAGTTTCTGAACAATAATAGTAATTTATTAATCATAGATTTTTTTAAAAATCTATATAAAAGGCTAATTTAATTCACAAATGTGTATTTAAAAATAACCCTCAAAGCATACATCGAAAAATGACCATAACGAAGATGTATATATATATAAAACTTCTTCTCAAGAGGATTCCATAATTTCAAATTTGGTTTGAGATGTGCAGACAAATCTATAAAAACAAACTATATTGGCACATACTAAGAAAAAAAGACAGATTCTATAGACTAAATTAAGGGTTTAAAATTGAATTATGAACTAAGTAGATAAATATTTCTCTACACGTGTACATTTAAAACAAAAGAATGAGTTTTATTTGTATCTACTTAAAATTTGATATGGATTTTTTTTAAATGCTCTACAATTTTTGTATTATTATTATTTTTCAGTTAGTCCTCTAGAAGATGCGATTTAGATCAAATAATGACCCTTAAAGAGTCATGCTAAATATATATCTAGCTAGCAGCAACACTTGGTATTTATGACGTCATAGATAGGAATGAGTACACGTCGAGCTTTTTTGTCCACTCGCAACCTCGATTGACAAAAGGGAAAGGAAAAATTTGGAAAAACATATGGTAGCTACCCTTCTGTATTTTTCTTGTTGCCAACTTGTTAATATTTGGCAGAATTTATTATTTTGATATACTATATATTTATAAATTCTACCAATCACAAACCAATTGTTACTACTTGTAATATATTCAAAATTCAAAAAAAGGGCGCGCAATCCTTGATTTAATATATTTTTTACGTATCAAATTCAGAAATAATAATAATACCCTTTTTGAGTTCATATTACGTAGGGTCAGCTGCTTTAAATCCAAAGAGTCAAATGATGAAAATCAGCTGAAGGGAGAATACAGTTTGTTTTTGTTTATCACAAAAAGCTTGTCGTGGTAATGACTAATAAATGATGCTCACTTTTGGATATAAAAGAGTAATGGCGCAGATGAGAAAGAAAATAAAAAATGAAGAGCATCCTTACTTATCAGTCGTACCAGTTTAAATTAATATTTCTCTATTTGGCAAAATTTTTATTCATGCCTCTTTAAAAGACGAAATCGCACGTACACAAGAATAATGTTTTAAAAAAAGTTATGAACCATAAAATATAGACAATTATCTAAAAGATATGTCAACGAATCTTTGAGAAATTTTGTTTATAAGTAGCAAAATTATGAATAATAAAAAAGTCAGTGTCTACTCCTATGAATCATAAATAGCTAGAAAATGAAAAAGACTCTTTTCTCCTTTTCTGGTTTTTTTTTTCTGGGATCATTTCTATGAAACATCTCATATATATATTAAAGGTTGGGAGATACAATAAAAATATCGTCGTGTTAACTAACTCTGTACCCATATTTTTATTAGTATTTAAGTACAGTAATAACTAATGATGTGGTCAGTATGTGTAGTGGAGGGGTTTTACGCTTTAGTTAAGTTTTAAAATATTTTGTCAAAAAGCAAAACTTTGTTTGTCAATTCCTTATTTAAAAACAAAAACAAAATACAAACCATATGTTTTCCAACTATGAAATGGGATAAGCAATTTCTGAAACAAATACCCTCCTCCTCTTCTCTACCCAAATAACAATTCTGGACATGATCCAGATTAAAAATAATCTATTTCTTTATTTTAATGTATTGATTAAATCTATTCAAAAATGTTTTAGGATATAGAAAATCTTAATGATACTTAATTTTTTATTCAATCAGGAAATGTACGGAGAGGGAAAAAAAACCCTTAGACCCCTAAAGTGTGTTTTTATGTCATTCCTACTAGCACTCGATATAAATTTAATAGTTTCTGCATAATTGTTTAGGTAATTAAAAGTAACTATGTACTTATATAAATTACTATGGGCAAAAAATATGGGGAAACAAAAAATATTTATTTAATTATCAAAATTCATTTCATTCCCTTTAAAAGTAGCCCCCCCCCCCTCCTCCTATGCAATGAACATGTACCAAAGTTTTTTTTCAATTTTCAAAACTGCTACAAAGTTTTAATTAAGTCATTAATTACAAAACCATAACTGCAGGAGCTTAGATACTATGTATTCAAATATAAAAATCGGATGAGAAAAATAGATTATGTATCTTGAGAAATAAACACTTAAGTATATTGTCTGGAATATTCATTGTAACTTTTTTGATTTATACAACATGCCTCATAATTGCATTTGTGTCATACTCTTTCAAACATTTAAAAAAAAGGAAAAGTTCGATTGTATCTGTTTACAAAAGGGCATGTATCTCATAGACTAATAAATATTTTGACGTGTAATTGGGCACAGTGCCTCCTTAAAAGCAAAAACATTTACCCCTATCGATTAGGGGAAAAATAATTTCAAATTTCCCGGTATTTTTTGCTCATTGTAGTATGTACAATTCATAAGTTGGATAAATAGCTATTTTGGTTAAATTTATTTTCTTAACTTACTGACCCCGTACCTTCTTGACAAATATGGTCAATAAGTCAATATCTAATTAATAGTAAGGTTATTAAATATAACATTTTCAAACATAAATTTAGATTATCAATTACATACATACATACTACGATTTTAGGCAGTTTTGTATATGTCAATAATCGGTTAACGTGGCAGATTATTGCAACTAAATAAGATGAACAGTCTTTTCCCGTACTTTCATGTCGTAGTCCTTAAAAATCCCCACTGATGCTCCTGCACATGCCACAGCTGATCTTTAATGGACGAATCAAATTCATATTTTAATGTTATATAATTGATAAGCAAATAATAAAAATATAAATTTCATTTTATTTTATTTCACTTATTATAAAATGAATAAAAAGGATATCACTCTCATTGGTGATCCAATTGATGTATTAAAGTAAAATATATTCAGGTCTTTATTGTATTTCACAACCATAAGATGGGCTTACGGTTTGACCCAAGTTTGTTCCTACAGACTCACTTATATGGATACAAATTATGCTTATTATCCAGCATACGGCATTAATAATAGCGAGACTCGGGCTAAATGTTAATATAAAGTTGAGTTTAAGAAAGGAAAGCAAAATATCAGTTGGCACCACTACCTTAATGCTCAATTTGAACTCAGTTTGCTCAGTATGGTTGAGGCGAGAGCGATGTAGCATTTATTATTGTCAAATAACAATCTGTAGATAAAATGCAGTGGCACCAGATAGTAATTGTGGCCATGTTGTCTCACCTCAATAAAATGTCCATCCCTAACATTGACATACTCTGCCAATTTTCCCAATGTTAGTCAATTCTATGTACAGATATATATATCAAGTTGACCATCTTCTTTCTGCACGTAAATTGTAAATCTGAGGATCCATGCAGAAGCTATGTGATATGACGCCTCTCCTTACATCATATTGTAAATCCACCTTTTTCTCAAAAAAGAGAAAGAAACTTTTTACATAAATCGATTGATATTTGTTTGTCAATTCTTCTCAACTGAGATATCATTCTTCATTTATTGATAGCTGGGAATTATTTAATGGAAACTAAACGTTCATAATTCAAAACACAAATAAGATGAAAGAAAAATTGATAGCTGAATGAAAAAATACAAAGTAAATATTTATTTTAGCAGGTTAATACTGCGTTATGTGGGCTTGTAACACTCTCCAGTTCTGACGTAGTTACCAAATAAACAATCACATAATGTCAATAAGAACTGAGCGTCGAAGGAATTTCGTCAAAAAAAAAATTTTAATAACATAGCACTATTCTTTGTTAACTGCTCTTCAATTCCTATTACTAAATTTTTTCTATTAACCCTCTGTAAAATACGCAAATTGAGGTTAAATATTATAAAAATATCCAGCTAAAGTATATTTAAGCTATAGTAATTGGCATTCCTGCATTTAGGGGGAAGTGCTTCCTTAAATATGAAGAGTAATAACATAACTCTTTTTTAATTGAGTATACAGGGTGGTACAATTGAAAATCACCAAATCCACCGAATAAAGAATCCATCGTTTGATTTCTTGAATTCGTATCCTTGTTATTTTATTTTCAAATGAATATATATAATAAACATCTGTCCTCCACTGGGAGTGTGACTATTGATTATAAAAATTGTATCAATGTTCGAGGTTTTCTTCTAGTTTCTTATGATTTTGGATAAAAACAATGCCCTGTACTCCTGAGACCAAGCCGGTTATATAAAACCGACTACATTATTATGTAGTCTTAACTTCTGATACTCATTTATCAGCAAGTAGTGATATTCTTTTATTGAATGTTTAACATTAGTAATAGTTGTAATTAAAATTTAATGATGTAAGATAAACAGTTTGACTCATTTTAGTTAGACGAAGGATCCTCAAACGGCTCTGAATTTAGCAGAAGAGTAAATTTTAATATCAAAATTCTTCATTTATCGTTAAAAATCATTCGATTTTATAGTAAACTTATCTAAGGATACTATGTTCCTGTAAATTGTTAAATGATTATTGGGTAAAACTAAATTAACCAGGACTAGTGCGAAAGTACTACTACTTTTTCAATTCTCTTTATTGGTATATCCCTGCATTAAAAGTAAAAACGTTTCGTTAATTAAAAAATGAGCACGAAATTACTGTTGGTATATACATTTTTCATTTTATTATGGTCAACATCTAGATACAAGATAAACACTAATAATAATCAAATGACATAAGGATAAATATTTAAGAATAATTGCTTTTCCAAATATGAAAAAAAATATACATCTAACAATTCTTTGGTATTTAGTATTAATATCGTTGTCTTCCATGTTTGTAATTAGGAGTAACGAAACTAAAATGAAGTTTATAAAAATTAATTAAGATATAGCTGATGTAGAACAGTAGATAATAAAAAGCAAGTATGTGGACGTCAAGAGACGAATACAATTTTTGGATGGTTTTCCAATATAGGGGCGACACTAATCGAACTATGTAGCAGCTGGTTCCTTCCAAAGTTTCCCTCAAGGACAACTGGCGTTCGTTATCGAGTTTCATCTGGTAAGGTGGATGAAACATATATGGTTTATGTGTACCATAAATCCATTTTCCATGAGCATAGAGTCTCAGAACTCTGGATCTCCCCATAGCCGAGAGAAAAGAAAATGTTCATTAACAAACTCTACGTCAGCTAAAAATTAAACCCTTCATCTTCGATATTGAAAGTAAAGAACGACTCAACTGAGGAATAGAAGATAATCGTCGATAAGCAACTTCTTTGCGTTTAAACCATCTAAACAAGACGTTTGTTCTTCAAATCATTTCTGGGATCCCAGAGAACAGGAAAAACCAATTTTTTTAAATATATCGACTCTTTGTCTTTCTTCCTCGTCCACACTACAAAATGTTATATCTAGATGCTCAGTAGTTTGGTTATCAGGTATATTTTCACAAATGAGGATCTTTTAGAGGAAACCATAGCAAAATCCTCAACAGAAAAAGAAGGAAGTGAAGAGTGTCATTTGGGATCAGCAAGTTAATAACCTAATTCTATCAACCTAAAATTTTACTCCTTAATATAGTTAAAGTTTAGTCCTTAAAATATTTGAGAGGCATTTTGCGTATTTTTAGAAGCATCCTATTCATAAAAACACTATGAAATTAAACTATAGACTCTAGGCTGTAATGTCATGTTATTTATTTTTGGAAATTTTGACGAAAAGTACCAAAATTTCGTGGAAGGCTATAAATAAATGCAAAATAGCTAAAATATTTATACTTAACTTTATGCTAATTTAATTCCTGTATTTAAATTAGTATCACCAGCAATGGACAAAATACAAAAAGGTTGAAAATGTGATGAACGAACTTTTGCCATTCATAACCAAATAGGACTTGAATTCCTATACATACATGAAATCATTTACCATTTAAATGAGAGATATAAAACTTTTTATTCATAAATGAAACAAAAAAACACATACCTTCTTCTTAAATTATTTATTTAGTAAACCTGCATCAATTTCAATGTACATATAGTGGTAATTAATTTTTATGTACATTCTACAAAGATTTTTCTCAGAAAAAAAGGTACACACTTTATTTACTTCCTTCTAAGTTATTATTAATGTTTTGTGTAGATTTATTTCTCAATGTTTGTTCTTTAAATTACTTTTGTAGAACAAGGTATGCAGTTCTTTTTTTTTTTTTTTTTTGGTTGTTGCACATGCTTTAATTGAGATGGTGGGCTTCATGTAGAAGCCATACACTAAAAGAAATTTTGCTCCTCTAAATATCAAGACTACTCATAAACATATGTAGAAATTCATGCCTCTATTCTGCCTCATTATTACTCTGATATCAAGGAAAATTCATTTTATACCTCGGCAGCTTAAATAAATTGATTTGTAATTAACAGATCCGTAATGGCATTCTTAACTCACTAAATGTAAGGCTTCGTTTCAACTTCTTTCATTCTATTCAGTTTATATATTTTGCTTTAAATTTTACATAATTGCAGTCCGAATCCAGATATTTTGTGTGTTCTATTTAGATTCCAAGCCTCAAGAGGAGAAAATATAGTTAAATAAACAAACGTCTGCAGGATTGCCCATATAATAAATACCTACGTTTTGGCTTTGTTTATATCAAAGGTGCAACCAATGGTGTGTATAATCATTTCCTGGGCTCTTGTCTCTTCCTATTCTTGAACAGGGAGATTTTCATATAAAGGTAAATCCAAAAAATTAATTTAATTTAGCAAAAATAACATTTTGCAGAACACTTCTATGGATTTTTTCAAGGCCTCGAATACGAAATTAATACAAAATGTTAGGGTTACCATGGGATCTCAAAATGGTTGTTTTTATTCCATAATTTTATGTAGTTAATAAAAACTTAAATTTAATTTTTTTTAATTTAAACTTTGTACATCACGGTTGAATAGTCTTGCTAACTATGTTAATAGGACAGGTTAACAAAAACTTTACTTTTACCAAAAAAATAAAAATTAGGTTCTATATATAATAATATTTCTTGTAACTTGACGCATTAATCATGAATCTGTAGGTTTTTTTTTGTTTTTTTTTTCGTATTAACTTTGGTTTTCAATAATTTTCGATTTGAGTTTGTTGAGTAATTTTACACCTTTTTTTTTGCTTTTAGATATATGTTAAATTTATCTATTCTCTACAAAATGTTATGCAAATTTAAAAAATATGCTTATACATTTTATGAAACATAATCTAATTGAGAGATAATGCAATATCAAAATTGTCAAAGAGTTCTCTTTATTTAAAGGGTTTTATTTGTGTAGGAAAAATATCATGGGTTTTTGATTTGTAGCGTGAGTAATTGATAGGGAGTTCGTAGCAGTATGGATTTGATTTTTATTATGTTTATACTTTCAATAGCTACTGGATAATTGTTGAATGTATAAGTATATAAATTGAGATAACTTGCTCAAACCTTCCCTATAGGTATATATGTCTTTTTAAACATCTTTTAAATAACGTATTTCTATGTATGTATTTATCAATAAATTTTATTGATATTCAAAAATATTCTAAAAAATATTCGGTAAAAACTTCACAGAACCAAAGAAAGAAATAAAATATGTTATATCATGCATACTAATCCTTACTGTAAAAGTTTATGACTGTACGTTATTTTTCCTTGTTGTTCAGAATTTGTTTGATACCCTAACATGCAAGTAGACTCAAAGCCTCATTAACCGTATTGTATATAGCATTATTTTGTACGTATATGTGTCCTTATTGACGTTATTTTTACATCTGTTTTTTTTTATGTATAAAATGTCACTATGAGGAACTGACTTATATGGTTTTATATTATATTAGAGCCCTTCCTTTATAAAATCAATTACAAAATTAAAATACTTATACTACCAGATGTAGGGTTATAAAAAACAACGGTAAGAAATGCAGATAAGAAATAAATAATTATTAAGTAGTTTAAAATAAACATAAAAAAAAAATCCTATAGGTGTTTGTGAATTTCGAAAATCTTGTCTTAAATCCCAGACTATTGGGGTTCTTTTTTTAATTTTAGATAGAGGACATTACTAGAAAATAAGATTTAATACCACTTTTGAGCTCCAAAGAACACAATCATTTACTCAAAACTCATTTTGTACTAAATGAACGAAATTAAAAGATATCTTTGGCTTCAATCAGAACAGACAACCCGCGTTTAATTTGAATCAAACCGTCACTCAACTTTTATACAATGTCAAAATAATAACAAAATATATATTTTATCTCAAATTGTAATCAGTAATTTTTATAATTTGAATTTTCTGATCTTTTGATGTAATTGAATTAAAAAGTTGGTACGTATATGATGACTTATAACTCTCTGATTATAGGTCCCACTTCATTCTTATTACTTTTCAACTTTATAATCGATATTAAGATAGTAGAGGGTGGTCAAAGTAAAAGATTTATAATCAATAATTTCAACGATAGCTCGGGTTTTCGGATTTTCCATGAAGAATGATTGTGGGAAATACATTTCTAAATTTAAGGAATTAACATTTAGTTTTGTTAATGAGTGTAATTTTTTTTTTTAAAATGAGATTCATCTTAAGCAACTATTTTATGCTCATTATAAATATAAATTTAATTACATGAAAAATATTGTTTTATACATATTTGTTAAAGGTTTGGTGAAAAAAGGTAATAAAAGTCCATATTTTTTGGAATATTTTAATAAATATTTTATCATAAATCATACAGAGTTTTTATTTTTTTAAAGTGCTGTCATTATTCTGGACAAGGACAATCTAGGATTTAAGAACAATCAAATTTTGATAGAATAAAAACCCTTGTTCCTATGTCTAAAATAGTTTTGTTTTCTTACTATATTTAACCCAACATAAGTGAACATAGATAATTGTTACCCCTAACTTTATGAATCTGCGTGTAAATAAAATTCCATGTGTATTGGACATCATGCTTCAAAATGTGTTTTAATATATAGTAAATGTTGTACTTCAGTTCAATAACTACGTTAAAAAACATTATTTTATGATATTTTTGGGGAGATAAATTTGTCAATTTGCTGTAATAACAACATTAGAAACTGTGTTTCTTTTGACAACCCTTGACTTTATTCTTCAATTCCTGACTTCAGTCAAAATACACACCTTAACAAACACAAAAAATGGACTGAATCTCTTCCTTTTTTTTTTGTTTTTAACAAACCTCGAACGTCAAATTTTGTAAACACACCAACATATTATATAAAATCCTTAACATGACTTAACAATAAACATATTTCTTAATAATTATAATTTAAAATCTTTATTACTTCATGGTTTTTTGAGGCCCTCCACATTTTCAACAAAGTATTCTACGCACATGGATTTGTCATATTTTGGAAACCTACTGCGTTGAGAATAATAACATTTATTAAAGAAAAAATAATAGTATTAAAATCATACCTTTAGCCAAGCCTTTTTTTAGGTGTGCTATTAAACAGTGCACCTACTTGGATTTTAAGTCTGACAAGTTCATTGTAACATAAAAAAATAATCATAAAACTTAAAAGAAGTTTAAATGAAAACTTTTTATTTCAAAAAACAAACAAAAAAAAACTTATAGAAATTTCACACACGAAAATCAATATTTTTATAGTTTTTCCTTATTTCTTCATTGTATGTAGACTCTTGTTTTAATAAGGCATTTAATTATTATATACACTTATTACCAATGATCAAATTGGTATTAGTATTAAAAGTATATGACTTTTATACAGTACTTTAATTAGGTAGTCTTGCTTTAGTTAATGCATGGTATCATAATCACACAAAAGGAGGGAAGATTTTTTCTATATTATATGTACCTAGTTGTTGTTTTTGTAAGGGGTTACAACTAGTGTTAGATTGGTCCAAGGACTGTGTTCCTAGTCAACCTTTCCTCTCACCCCTTTCAGTTGTTTTTTCACACATTCAACAGTCCTAGGATACAATAAAAGTAATGACTACTGAACAAAACCTACTGAAAATTCAACAGCAACAACTACGTAATACTCTAACATCAACCAAGAACGATCCTATGACTGATAAAACTAATCAGGATAGGATTCAAAGTACTACAGTCTTTTGTATACCGATCCAACACTAGTTATAGCTTGTAACTACATATGAACTGTAAAAGCTAAATTTGTAGGACTCAAAAAGTATATTTATTTAAATATTCATTTAATTAATGTTCATATTATTTGCATTTATTCATCAGTTCTTATTTACCCTTTAAAATTACACTAAGCAGAGCTGTTTACAATTTATTTGGATGAAGTTTGAGTCAAGTTTTGAGGCTTGGAGATAGAGTACAGGTGAAGTTGTGAGTCTCTTCACCTTGAGTTCGAGTTTAGTCAAAAGGAATAGTTTAATGAGACTTTCATACAAATGGAGTCTAAGACGCAAGTACGAGTCCCCAGTTCTACGCAGATTTCATGTCGTTTTTGTAGAACCCTAAAGTCCAGTTGAAGATCTATATCAACTAGAATTTTTGGATTGATAAACAAACCCTCAAAGATGAAATTCTTATCACATTGAGACGCTCTAAGGGAATTTCAATTATTGAGTTATACTAATCACAAGTTCATTAGTATTTTCATTTAAAATGCTGTACATAATTTTATTTAAAGAGGTGAAAATTTGTGAATTAATTTTTCTTTACTTTAAATTAAAGACTTATTAAGAAACCAGCTGAAATCCTTCTGTGCGCTATTACTTAAATAACTAGACCGTGAATCATTGATTTTGAGCGAATTTTTGCTCGAAGTTGTAGTAAAGTTTTCACATTTAGATGGAGAGCTTCTTTTTAATTAAGGATTCTTATCGGGCGCTTGAGATCTCGTTTGAAAGCTGTCGATCTAAGCTCGTTAAGGCATTCCTTATTAATCCATTTCATGAAATATTCAAGGAGTTATTTAAGTACAAAGAATTTGGCAACTTTTGGGCCGAAGCCTTCCCCTAAGCCCTGGAAATGAAATTTGTATTAAATACACTAGCAAATCAATATTTTTTAATGCACAAAATGAGGTTCCTTCTAGGCTTAAATTAAAGTTGAAGTTGGAAAATGGGCCAAATTAGCTCAAAAAGTGGGGTTTGATTTCTCACAAACCGTGAGATTCTCGAAAAAAAAAAATTACAGATTTGAAATCAGCGTGCAAAACTGAATAACTTTTATTATACTTATACCCCTTAGGATTTTTGACTGTTGACCAGTGTAATCAAATAATTCATGATCAAAATAACATCAGGAGATCACGTAAAAACAAAAAAATATTACTTTTCATATTACTTGAGAATATTTGGTCTGAATCATTTGTGCTAAGGCAAGTGTGACTTGATTTGAACATTTGACAAATAAAGTGTACCTATTCAAACGGCATAATTAGTATTTTATTAGGATACATACATACATATATTTTTCCAACTTCCTTTTCAAATGCCTATCATGGACTGAGAGTTCTTTTGCACGAATGACTTATTAACAAAAAATATATATCCCAAAAAATGGTATTCAATGCATGACATTAATATCTATTTATGTATTTTTTTAAAGCATTTGCCTTGTACATACCTACATGTATGTATGTATGTATGTAAATACATATTCATATAATCTGTAGTTTCTATGCCACAATCTTAAGGATTGGTTGCTTGCCTTCCAACCTTCGTTTCAATAGGGTCATTGAACCAAAGATCCCATTCTTTTTTTGCTGTATGAATGGAGAAGCAGAGGGTATTCAAAAAGTATATGGATCTCTTTTTGAGGTGTTTGAAAGTGATGTTTCATATTATTCGTCTCTTATTTTTATGACTCGAAACATGCGTTTCTAAAAACACTATGCTACAAGGCAATTATGTGTCCCAGGGAATAGTGAGTACATTGTAAAATGTCTATTGCTGTAATTAATAAGTAAAAAAGACCACAGATTTTATTCCATGGTGCACCCCATACTATTGGTTATATCATTAATGCACCCTGGGATATATATATATATACATATATAGCTTGAGAAACAAATTTTTATAAGACCGAAGGGAGTTGTAATCAATTAAACCCTGCTAAAGCAAATTACTTTACAGATGAATCAAGTTCATTTCGTGAGCAAAAGAGGATATAATACAGAGTCTTTCAAGCGTTATGTAATGTGATAAGATTTATTTGGTCCAATCTATGTACCCATACAAATATATTGAAAGGAACTCTTTACTTAGAGTAAGTAGATTGCAAAGTTTTTGTTAAAGAAACGAACCAAAGGCTGAAACAACACATTTATCATATGATTTATTTTTTATCATATTTTATCTAAATTTCTAGAAGTGGAGTCATTCTACTTTTGTTCGAAATAAAAATGATTATTTTATTTTAATCAGGATTTCAATTCCATGATATGGCAACTTCATATATGTGCCACATTATTTCATGTTTTGTTTTTTTAATCATTTTTATTGTTGAAATATGAATATAAAGAATAGAGGTGTTTCATATAACTATTGAGGAAATGAACAATTAATTAAAAATTGTGAACAGCGGAACAGTTTGTAAAAATAGTAAAAAAGGGTAATCGTAAACATGAAAATACTGATAACAAATCATTAAATGAGTGTTGTAACATAGACCTTTAAGGACAGTGAACTGAAGATAAAGTAGGAATGATTTACCCAACTATAGTTCTATGGAAAAAAAAAAATATTATTATCTTTCCACCTATCATTTTCACCTTGCTAAAGAAATGAAGATTTTTTCTTTTGTCCACTCCTTGGAAACAATGATTCAGTGCCTTCTACTTTATCAACATACCTATCACTTAGAATCAAGGAATACTCAACTTCTAATAGAATTAGAAGTCACTTTTATTCAATTACAAAATCAATTGGGAATTTAAAAATAAATATTATAACTTCTCAACAGTTTGAGATATGAAAATGCTTATGAAATTAAAAGAAAAAAAAATTCTATAATTCTTAGCTCTCAAATTGTGTTTTTTGAGCTCAAGAAGAATAATAATAATAAAAAATAATATCAATATTGTTTTTTGTTCCAACTACTTTGCATTGGTATTTGTTAACTTTTTTTTTCGTTGTCATTATTGTGTAAGACTTGATGATTTAAGATTTTATTGATAAAAAAAATCCTTGATCTTAAATTTAATTTTTTAAATAAGGCAATTTCGAAAACAACTGAATCACTGATGCATTTCACAAACGTATTATTAGTATCAATTTTTCTACTCTATAGACCAGGGATGTCAAACTCATTTCAAATCACGGGCCACATACAACCCTTAAGTAGATGTCCTGGGTCGAACCATTAGAATTGTAGCAATCTTAGCTATACATAAATATCCAATATATCATGTCTTTCCTTTGTTTTAATTTAAATAAGAATAAGGACATTGTTAAATTTAACTAAAAATTTAGTTAAGAACATTTTTACAAAACATTTCACAAAATTGCACAAACTTTAATAACTGGTAGTGAAAATTACAATAATAAACTTTATGAGATTGCATGATACTGATCAAGAAAGACTAACATTAAGCTCCAAGCAGATAATTCATGAAGTACTTTTTATTAAAAGGATTTCATCCATGTCTTTTATGTATTTTTTTCACTTTAAAATTACCCTGCAGGCATGATTGAACCTCCTTGAGGGCCGTATGCTTGACACCCCTGCTATAGACCATTAACTTTTGTATCTATAATAACATTTCTTTTTTTGAAAAACACAACAATGTCTGATTTTGTGAATAAAAATGAACAGAACCATAAAAAAAATATGTTTTTAGGATCACAAGGTTTATGATACAGGTTAAAAGGAGATGAAAACTTGTTAGAACCAGCACTAAATCTTGCTTTTTTTAGTATGTAATAAAAAACAATATTTTCATTTAAAATAAACTATATTTCAATGTGGCATACATTTGTATAAATACAAAATTGGACTCTAAACCTGTAAATATACTCTAATAATTGGGCAGTGAAACTTTTATATATTATATTATATAGCAAGCATTTTGAAATAATGCAATTTACCTTTTTTTTAAAGTACTTTTTTGAAAAGCAAAGAGGAAGAAAAAACACACGTACACAAAAATAGACTTTAAATTCTCATTGAACATCAATGATGTCCACTATATCTTCTGGGATATTACGGAGTAATGGAAGTGTTTCACTTCTTTTATTTGATAAATGGAGTTTATCTTCAATATCCAGTCCATTTGTTCTTGCTGTGTGAAGACAATTGACTCCAGGACGGGGTGATACTTTTTTATCCTTCGCCATTTCGATACAAGTTAGGTAGTTTCTCCCTGGTGTGATCTGTAAAGCAAAAAAAAAATGGAAAAATGTCACAAAATTACATCTCACAACGAGCTTTTTTGTCCACTCGCAACCTCGACTCACAAAAGTGAAAGAACAAAATTGGAAAAACAACTGGTAACTACCCCTCTGTAATTTCCTTGTTGCCGATTTCTTAATATTGGGCAGAGTTATTATTTAGAGAATACTATACATTTATAAATTCTATTAATATACAAATCAATCGTTAAAACTTGTCAATCAAAAATTCAAAAAAGGGCGCAATTTTGTATATTTTTTATACATCAAAATCATATTTAATAATAATACATACTCTTTTTGTGTTCAAAACACGTAGAGTGAGCTACTTTAAATCAAAGGAGTCAACTGATGAACATCAGCTGAAGGGAGAATACATAGTGTTTTTTTTTATCCAAAAAAGCTTGTCGTGATTAAGTTCGTTTAAAAATAAGAAGTTGAGGGGATCGGTAGATGTCGCAGTTGATAACTTTATAGTTCATGGATTTATTCCCAGGGGATCATGATTTTAGCAGATCATTCAGGTATTTAGAATACTAAATTGTTTGACAGCGACAGATGACAATCAATCATGGCACTGCCCTGAATATTCATCGTCATATGTGACATGCGGATAAAAAAACATACTGGAATTATTTTTTGCAAAAATTCATCGAGATGTAACATCATCGATTAAATTCTGCTCTTTAAATTCCTTTAATTTTTTTACATTTGTTAAATGTTGTCTGCACTTTTTACAGTTTAATTTGGAAGTTAAATTCAAAATCATCCAGATATTCTATAATGACACGTCTCTTGATGGAAAACAATGTTATCTTTATGCTATATGCTTATTGTTCCTCTCTGGATGTATTGGTTTAATTTAAAAGTTAGTTGTGAACTCAATTCAATATTTCTTGATACATATATGTAGAAACAGATTTCTGCTGACCTTCAAAAATCACTTCTGAGACAAAGAAAAACCTAATAAAAAAGTTAGATCCTTATCTATCATTTTACACACCTAATTAAAAATATTAAATGAATATAAGGATCATTATGGGTTGTGCCAGTTTTTACCCTCGATTCTGTACGAGTCACATATTAAATATTTTGGTAATTATTTTTTACTAAATCTCACAATAGGAGTGACAACAGACAATACCATCAAAGTTACAACTGGGTTAGGCCCACAGAGTAGCTCATTTGTGCATACGTTAAATCTTCCTTCAAAAGCTGTGATATCTCTACATAGTGTTTTGTGACTCCTTAGTAAGGTAAAAAGTTTTTTAGCTCTTTTTTATAGAAGCACAACCACCAGTCAAATTTTCAAAAATAAACAAAAGTTATTAATGCTACCGCAACTCAAATTAATTCTCAATGTTCCAACCCAATGAACTACTAGTCATGATATACTCGAGCAATATTTGGAACAACAATCCCCCATTTACTCAATATTAATGGAAAAAGACGTCAAAAAATGGTAGAAATACCATTGGTGATCCAAGTCAACAAAAATAAAACAGTATCCAAAAGATGAAGAGATAATGACATGTGCAAAATGATAAAAGGCATTCCAAGTCAACAAAAACCCAGGTGTATTTCAAGTTGTCAATGTTTCCAATTTAATTTTACAATATCTCACAAACACAGCTACATCTGTATCAAGCGAAATAATTTTTTCGACAGCTGGCGATATTCTGACAACAAATTGGAAAATATAGACGAGATCATCTTTTTGCAAAAAAATATAATATATACCTTAATATATTTTATATTAACCTTTGTTTTTTTAGAGAAGTTAAGTATATTTAGGGTTAATTTATTTGGTGAGAAAATTAATAATTAATTATTATACCGGACCGAGCAGTGTAACTTAATGGTGTACTGCGGTTCGTACCGAACTGTGGGCTTGGCGTACCGTCTCAGTCCTAATATTGACCTATAAATAAATAACTATATGATCATTTATGAAAAATTTCAAATTAGTTAAAAAAAGAAAGGTCATTTTTTCTTTTTCATTCGAGCCTCCTCTTCTGTTGACATGCCACATATTATAAGAACCTATTTAAAAAAAAGTATCATGAAGTAAATAGGTAAAAATCAAAATGGCAACTTATGAAATAGCTTGAACATATAAAATTCAAAATATGGCTCATTCATCTACTTATAGGAAAAGGATTGAACGGAGTTTTCAATTACGTGGTTAGCAAACTGGATCCAACCCGTGACATCCCCACTGCAGTACTGACCTCATCCCTTTAGTGTCAATATCCCCTTTTATTTAAACATTTATTATTTTCTAGTTGAAAATGCAAACCATTACCCATAGTTTAAGTACTGCAATGATTAAAACAAAACAAAAACGAGTAAAAATTAAATTTATGACTGCAGTGGTTAGAAAAAGTGCTGGTGTTTTAAATAATACCTCTTTTTTCAAGAAGAGAAAATACGAGAAAAAATGACATAAACTGTTATTATAACTCCCCCCCCCCTCCTCCCCCTCTTTATTTAAGATATCTTTAGTAATTAACCATAAATGCGCTTTAAAAACTTGGAATAAAGCCTTTTTTTCGTAATAGCAATACATAAATAGGATCAAATAAAAGGAATTAAAATTCGTAAAATCATGATTCAAATTGGAAATTTTGTCTAATAATTACATAATGTGTATGTATATCAATCATTATACCTCCAACATGGCGTCACTTTCAGTTGATTTAGAAATCTGTTGGCTCAGTGTCAATTATTACAAACTTGATTAAACATACATCGACATGATTTGAATGGCAATGGGTTTGACTTTTTATCAAGGTTTATTTAGACACATATTTATTAAAGAGCCCTTTCACGTGAATGCATTATTCTTGAAGAAGGTGTAAGCAATCAAATTTTATAGAAATAAAATACTAAATATTAGTACCCCGTTGAGCCCAGATTTTTCTTTGTCTCCAGATCCTATTAGTGATATAATCCATCATTTATTTGCGAAGGGAAAAATATTTGTTGATAGACCTGACATTTTCAAACAGTCCAGTATTCCATTTCAAGATTCTTTGAGTAATAAAATGCATGTCAAAATAATAAAAAATTATTAGATCCTATGAGCACTGAGAGTTTCTTTCATCAGTTCCTCTATAAACACGGTACAAAGTACATCTGGATCACATATTTGGTATTGTTTCTTTACATCAAATCAGTGCACATTGATTTACCATAAAGAAGTCTTAGAAATGTACATGTTTGTTGCAAATCTTGTGGTAAATATTTTCAAGGTAGGAAATAATCCAATTAGTCCAGGCATCTTAATGATAAAATCTACACACGATTACATACATGTGAAAAGGATAAAATATTGGAAAGTATATCTGAGAGTCTCTTTCATCAGCCCCTAAGTATTCACTGAGCCACATATATCAGACCCAGTCCTGTCCTTTGAAAAAAAAAATAACTATATCCGAAGGGTACAAAGTTAAAAAAGCTTGCGTTTACACAGTTTGTCCGAGTGTAAAACACCGGGTCACAAGCACGAGAACCCATTGTAGTCAGGGACGAACACAGACTATTTGAGAGTACTTCTGTGCAAATCATATTAAATAAGTCATACAAACGTACACACATAGGCATGTAAGGATGACCATAAGCTTTAAATTTTTCCTTAATTTTTATTAATGCAGTAATGTGTTGATCGAGGAGTAAAACATTAAAAGTAAATGTTTTAGAAAATTTATTGAAATGTAATTCATATTTTATAACTTATTCAAAAAATAATACCCTTGTTGATCCATGCTTTTCTTAGACCAGATTGAAATGACTCAAATTTATAAATGATTCAATTCATTGAAGTCATTTTTACCATTGATCTCTAGGGGCTCCTGTTACTTTCAAGATATTCTACGGATTGTAAGTTGAAATTGGGTGTAAATTTCTTGACTTGTCACAAATATTTCCAGTCTCTCGAATCTTCTTGATAGAATATTTTAAGAGATTAAGTCTGAAATATTGACCAAGAAATTATAGAATTTGTATCACTTGTCTTAAATGGTGCATCTCAACTAATAAAAATGACGCAAGTCACCTTTGTTTTATATCAAAAGAGAAAAACTGAAGCCAGAATGCTTTTGAATCTATCAAATTGTAGATTGTGTACTTTTTGTCAAAATCAAAAAATCTTTAATTAATCATTAAAATTCATTTTATTCCCCTCAAAAGTATCCCCTTAACCTCCCCCGGATGCAATACACAACTGCCAACGTTGCTGTTGTTGTTTTTAATTTTCAAAACAGCTACAAAATTTGTATTAAGTCAATAATTACAGAACAATAACTGCATGAGTTTATATTTGCTATTAAATTTAAAAATTGGATGTTTGGTTCTTGAAATAATGTATATTGTATCTCGAGAAATAAACCGCAGATTCTAAAAAAATTCAAAAGAACAGTGTCTGGAATTTTCATTTAAACTTTTAAAAAAAACGAGAAATTCGATTTTAACTGTACACAAAAGAACGTGTATTTCAAATACGAATGCATATTTTGACATGGCATTTGACACATATGTAAATAACAGTAGTGCCAACTACTTAAAAAACAAAAACACTTATTCCTATTGGAATCTCAAAAAAAAATAAATTCAAATTTCCTGGTATTTCTTGACAAATACGTATATTACTAATGAGCATTTTAAACACGTTTTTTTCCTTCCCTAAGAATATAAATGAATGGTACAACTCAATTCTCCCTTTGGAGATTGAACTTTGAAGTCTCTTCAGTCAATAAATACATACATACATACATAGATACAAAAAAAACCCAAATATTTTTATATATTTTGTTTTATTTTTTTGTGTTTCGTTTGATAAATAATAATATTAATAATAACAATAATTTTTCATAGACATTTCAAAATGTGTGTATGAATGTTACACATATATGCAGTATGCTTCAAAATATGACTTTTTATTGTTTTATAATCCTAGCAATATATATAAATACACAGTTATATGTATAAGCAGCTAAGGATTACAATTTATCAAATGTAGCATAAGATGACAAGAGAATGGATAAACGTAGTTAAAGAAAATGATAGAAAATCATAAGATTTTGAAGGAAGAAATTTTTTTTCTCTTTTTTTTTTCAAATGGTAATGAGACGTCATATTGTATAAACAGTGACACCTCGATCAACATACATATTATATATATATATATATATACACGTTATTCTCCCACTGACATGAAAAGGTACTGACTGTACATATTTTCTAGTCCACTGTGAATTTGTCTACCACTTTTTTTATGTAAACCTTGAGAGTTGCACACCCATGCTTAGCTATTGCTATTCAATTAATCAACCCTTAAATAAAGAATAGTAGCACATTTAGAAAGAATGACGCTGTTGGCTAATTTTTCCGAAATGTTTTTGGGCCTCTTTTCTGTTTGAAGGAAAATATGAGAGATGCAATTAAGATAATTGCTACGTGTATAGTAGTAGGGTAGGAAACCCTGATTAGGATTAGTACCTACATTCAACAATATATATATATGTGATGCATCAACACAAAAGGATTCTAGAGTAAAAATTAAGAAAAGGGCTCACAATTTATTAATTTATTTATATTTCAGTGACATATTCCGGTAAGTTATGGGTAATTTATTCAAATTTTTGAATGAGTTGACATAGTTAAGAATGTGGATTATAGTCTCACGTCTTATGATAAATCAGACTAACTTGCTTTTGTGTTGACAAGCCACATATTTTTTCGTGTTCTCATGAATTCATATGTATTTATGAGTCAGCTGTTAATTAGTGAGCCCTTGGTTCTTATCAACTGAATATTTATTGATCTGCTGAACTCCAATTAAAATTTATTAAGTTTGCTGTGAACAATTTTCAACTATTAAATGAAGAATAATCCAGAAGTTGAAGAGAATGAAGTAATTTACTAACTACTAATTCATTTACGGTGTTTTCCCCTCCACCTTTTTTGGAGGAAAGGTTGAGAGAGTCAATAAATATTTTTAATGTGTAGAATATGTCACAAAATACAAGTTATCATTGAAAGTTAGGCATGCAATTAAATGAATTAGGCATCCATAGAGGAAAAAACTGATATTTATGACGATAAGATATAAGCCACGAACTATATAAACTTTCTCCGTATACTATAATACTTTCTCCCTAAGCATGTAACTATTTGGGCTCACTAGTTTATTCAATTCTGAGGATATAGAAGTAAGTTCCTGTTTCTTTCAATATTCTAATTGCATCTACAATTGATTTTATCATTTATTTACGTAGATCTTCAAGGCAGAAACCCAAGTTCCCAAAAAGTAAATTGGTAGAAACCAATGGAACTATTGATGCAGTATCACACACAAAAAATGAGCATAAAAAAGACTAAGTAGTAATTTTAAATAGAGGCGTAGTCTCGAGCCATACATTGGATTGGTTTGATGACTTCTGACTCGAATGTTTAAATACTGGTTCTAATACTGAAGGAAAAGATTTTTGGCAATTAATTTCTTAGAAAATTTGTAGTTTTTATATACAACTACTTTGAGCAAAAAATACTGATAAATTTGAATTTAATTTTTTTTTTGGGATTACGATAGGGATAAACGTTTTTGATTTTACGTTGGCACGACTGTCACTGATATTTGTGCCAAATTACACGTCAAAATATTCCTTAGTACTTGAGGTACTCATCTTTTAGCGAATAGCTAAAATCCAATTTTTCGTTTTATAAAATGTCTGAAAGATGATGACACAAATGCAATTTAGAGAAATGCTGTTGAAACCAAAAGAGTAACAATGAACATTCCAGACTGTATTCTTTTGAAATTTAGAAAATCTGTGGTCTAATTCCTCAAAATATATAGCCTATTACTCAATTTTAATTTTAATGGCATATCTATATAAACTCAGCAGTTATTGTTTTGTAATTATTGACTTAATATAAATATTTTGACTCCTCATATTTTTATCAAAAGTATAAAGTAGTTAATAGCCAACTTAGCTATCAACAACTCTCTTCAACAAATTATCAATAAGTAAAACTTTCTCAAAACATTGGTAAATATTTTTTTTGTTTAATTCGAATGTTAAGTCAAAATTTACTTCATCAGTAAATAATAAAATTAATCACTTTTAAAAATAGAAATGTTATCCCTGATTTAGATTGAAACTGTCATTGTTCGTCGTCTACGTTATTGATAAAGCATTCATATTCAAAGTAATATAAGTAACCTTACTTCAAAAACAGTATTTATGAAGACTTTAGTATAAATATGGGACCGTTTACCATTAGGGATGAGACATATTGTTTTGGAAATCATAGCTAGATTTGATAGCTATCTATTTGTGGCTAAACTCAAAAATACAGATTAGTGACTTTGTGTCATCTCTGGTCACATGGTTTTCAGGGGGTACTACCTAACAGAGTGCCCATTCGCCAACTAAGCCCAGACTAGAGTATATACAGTAAATACTAATAAAATATTTTATTGTATTCATAATACAACCTTCATTTTCGACGAATGTAATTCTATGAAATAAACTCTATAATTTATTTATTATTTGCAAAAATATTATGAATTCATTTATTAGTTTTTGTATGAAAGAAAAAAAAAACCATTTGATGAAAGAAAAGTGTAAAATAACTAATTTGGTTTCTAAAAATAATCATTTCTTTCACAAATACAAATATATTTGTATTTTTTCTTTTTTTTTTTTTTTAATATAGTAGTTATTTGATGATTGCCGAATGTGAAAACAAATGCTCTTTAATTGTTATTAGAGTAATTTTTAGATTAATTCATTCCAGGCTCCGATAAGGAAGGATATTATTTAATATACATAAATCCCAATAAATATCTAAGAATTAAACAGTTGACTCATTGTCACATTTAAAGTCTAATTGCGCACGAGGCAGTCTATCAAATTAAGTAATTAAGGGTTTCTAAATGAAGACTCTAATTAATTTTATTGTAAGTGGGTTTTTTTTAATTCGTTCTATACCTTTTCAAGCTCAATATGGGAATAAATAATAAAAAACAGTATTCGGGATGGTTAACATAATAATAAATTTTATAATTAATGAAAATAAAAAAATTGGATTGAGCATTGGGCTGTAAGGCCCAAGTCTTCAAATTTTGTGGCTTGAAAACTCTTCTTCATTCAAAACATATTCAATCCCGGAATGGGCCGGAGCATTATCAATACCAAGTACTACTGGCCCTCCATATACATCCCTTGCTTTTCTTAAGCATTCAACCACCCACTCCATAGCTGTATCCTTTTTGAAACTTCCTCCTTTTACCTCATTATGAACTAAACCCAAGGCTTGACCAATACGTCCTATAACATGAACATTGGCTCCTTAAGAGACTCCTGCAAATGTAGAGCATCTGCGTCCACGTAGTGAACGACCCATTGATCTTGAAATATCGAGATTAAAGTTAATCTCGTTCATAAACAAGATTGGTAAATTTTGAGACTGATAGGAAACTTTCAACAAAATCTTTATGTTTATTCCCGTATTGAACTAGCTTATCCCCATATTGAACTTGAAAAGTTTTCTTTTTGTTAATATAAAGTAAAAGAAAGTTAATATAATAAATCTTTTTTTTTTCCATTTTCGTCTAATTTGTTTATGTTTCTTGATTACATATAGTTATTATATAAGTAATGATATTTTATACCAAAATATAGTTTTTTTGTAATTTTAAGTAGGTTTTAAGTATTTTTTTTGACAAATGTTTGTTGATCAGCCTATAAAATAAATACAGAGTAATCTTTTATTGCAATTTTTGTCAAAACTAAAGTGTACATCGAATTTAAAACAAAAAGTTAAAGTTGAACAATTGGAATAATTTTAGAAAGCCAAAATATGTATCTTTTTTTCTATAAATTTTGACATTTTTCATTAAAACTCCCTTTCCGTACCATGGTTTTATTTTACACATCCTTTGACCTTAATTTTAACCTCTAGAAACACAATATATATGTTCATCATTGTAAAAATGTAATTCAACTATAGATCCTTTTTCAACAATATACAAAGGTTCGAAGGAGTTTATTTGAGTTAGTCTCTCAGTAAATGGGATTTAAAATTTTTATTTAAAATTTTATAGAAAATATTATACAACAAGATCTACACGTTATGTGTCGTTTATACATACATTGTAAGTTTTTCTTTCCCAAAATTGTTTTTTTATAATTTTTTCCCCTACTTCATAAACACTACATGACAAGTGGATCTCGTTGAAAAAGATACTTTTAATTAAGTATAAAAATAGCTAAAATGATAAAACTTGACAGTACAATTATAATTTGCAATTCTGCACTTTTTCATAAAAATGTACATACATATATATGTATGTATATGCGTATAAAAATACATACACTCATGTAAAAAAAAAAACCTTTTCCGCACTAAAGTCTTTGATAATAAGGAGCAGATAATAAAAAAATTACATGCCTCATCATTGAATAGGAGAGGAAAAAAAAGAATCAAGGTATACGAAAATAACTTCTTCTTCACATGACATAATATATTTTGAATATTTCTCATCTTTTTGAAGGAAATTTATGGATTTGTAAAAATATAAAATATGCATTGGTAAGTTGCCTAAATTTTTATATATATACATATAGTTTATTTTTTTCACTACCTGGATTTCTTAAATATTGAATCGTTATGAGTAGTATGTACATAGATGTATTGTAACTCATAGTGGGAGAAGATAAGAAATAGGAAGGAAATATAAATTTTAGGCATGATCATTCTCATGAATAACAACAACAACAACAAATTGGGATTGATTTTATCGAATAAAAAATACACCCTATCCCATGTCAAAATGGCTTTGACGGTATAAAAATATATTTTGCTCAATGGAGGCATATACAGTCGTACATAGGGGGTGGCTCATAACGATATATCAATCCTTAAACTTCCAAGTCCTACATGATTCCACCCTAAATCTAAAAAGCATGCCTGAATTGGATGCAATAGCTTTTCCCACGGAACAATCTTTGCTGAATGATATCATCATATGAAACAATTCTCTCTTCTTGTACTGCGCTTTAGATACGTTCCAAAGATCATACACACAACAATATCAAATTGTTTGTCAGAAATAAAGAGTACAAAAAGTCACAAATATTTTTCAGGTAGCCAACTGTCATGCTGTGAAGTACTCTACGCTCGCCGGGAATAAATCTTTTTTCTTTCATATCACAATTGATATCATGATCACACTTCTAAATATAAAATATAAAAGCAAGCACTTGGGCATTACTAAAAAATTAAATTTAAAAAAAAAGTGCAAAACTGCCAATAACAGCAATCGTCTGTTAACACTTTTCAATTACTAAAATTATTTTGCAAAAAACACTTTGTATTTTTAATATTCAAATGACTTATTTTTCTTCTGGAACTTGTGTATTTGATAGATTTTATTTAAAGTAGAATAATATCCGATATTTTAAAGTGGAGACATATTGATAAGTTGCTTGATGTGGCAGCCCAATAAAAAGCCACTACATGTGGGCAGTGACGCAGGTAGGATTTTTCTAGAATACGATTGTATAACTATGCACATGTCGTTAAATACAATTTGGTGAGAAATGCCTTCCCTGCATGCATGTAAGGGCCTTTTATATCGGTATCCCTTTACTTGAGGAGCTAATTAGTATCAAAAGGAAGAAGGTTCATGAGACAGAATCAAATCAAGGTTAATTTATTCATCAAAATAGTAGCTAATATTATTTTTTTATTAAACTTCTTAATCCTCCTATTATCCTTGGGGTCAATTTGACCCCAATCAATGTTTATCATGCAAAAAACAATAGTTGGCTTCTTTTTTTTTTTGCTCTATATTTCATGACTGTTCCTAATTTGATGGGGACAACTGATTAAGCGTAAAATTATCATGATAATATTTTTTCAATATGCTGAACGCATATTCCACGCATCGGTGTTCCTCTGGGGTCAATTTGACCCCAAGCTGTTTTAGCTATGTAAAACTTGTATGTCTGTGTGTGTGACCTAACATCCCCACACCTGCAGGTGCAGAGTTGATACTTTTGAGTTGATACATAATGGGGGGAAACAATTTTCTGTAAACCATTTTCTGGAGGCAAATATACCTGGGGTCAAATTGACCCCAAGGGTAAAATGTGTTAGTAATATTTTCAAGATAAATTAATTCTAATTTAAAAGTTTTGCTTGATGGTGGCGCTAGAAGGCAGGTAAACTCACTGATAGGTTTCATTATCAAGGGGTTATTTATGTATTCAACAAATAAACAAAGTGCCTGACATACAAACTTGGTCAACAATTTTCGGTAAGTCATTTTCTGGAGGCAAATATACCTGGGGTCAAATTGACCCCAAGGGTAAAATGTGTTAGTAATATTTGAGGATAATACGAGTGTTAAAGACGATATAAAAGTTTTGTGTACATTTCCTCGTGATTTAACACCTTTTTAAAACTTATTCCACAACACTTTTCAGCCAAATGCATTGCTTTGTTAATACAGATTTGTTCAATATTACAAAATATTCAAAATGAGAGTAGCATAACAAAGATTTTGAGTTACACTGCAAATAGAAGATTTAATTAGTAGTAGCATTCCAAGACTATCATAATTTAATTAAATTGTTTTTGTACGTAGATACTTGCATAGTTATTTATATACATACATAGGTAATGATGCTACTTTGATAAACAGAGTAGATTATACCTACATGAAAAAAAAAAAACCCCATTCTTCATACAGATAAATAAAGTTTGCAATTATACATATTTGTGTGGAGGTAAATTCATAAAGAAGAAATATATTTGTATTTTACAAAGCATTGATTTGGTCAATCAAAACAATGTTTGTATATTTGTAAGTAGTTATGTAATTTTTTTTTGTAGGAAAACATAAAGGCAGTATAAGTATGGTGAAGATCATTACATAACATGGCACATGATATCTCTCTCTCTCTCCCTCTCTCTTTATCTCAAAAACAAATAATTTAGCCTAGTACATACAAATATAAATGTACTTTGTTGATTCTTTTTGGGGGGCAAATAAACCCATGGGGTTTAATTCCTTTATTCCAAATGATTAGAAATCATCTTGCCTTTTGGACTCCAGATGTTGCATGAGACAAATGAATTGTAGTTAAAAAAATATGGAAGCCTGGTTAGCCTGGATAATTTATAGAGGGCGGCACTTTGAAAAATGCATTTAGAAGCAAGCAAGTCTAATAAGGGTCAAACAGACTGACCTCTTTTAACAAGAAGGAGATATAAACTTCGTCTTCATCTTGTCTATTTCTGCTCAAGAGTCAGACCCTTTATTAAAAAAAAGTACGGAAGGTCTTGTGCTAAGTAAGCTTTGCATATACAACTGGCTGATTTGTGCTTCTACGGAGTTATGTAAGGGGTTCAAGGTTGAAAGGGTTCGTACAAAAACTTAACTAGTAAATTAAAGGACAAGAAGACCTCCTTTCCTGCTGGTATAAGGAATATAATGAAGCACCCCATTTCTGTCTATTACTCTTTGGGCAATTTTGGGGAAAGAACATCCTTATAACGATAGTGGTACTTTGGTGGAAGTGTTTCTTCTTAAGAATGCATCTATGTTTTCTCTTCCTCTTTTTTAGTTATTGATTCAAAATATGGGATTTAACATACTCATAATATAAATATACTTAATATTTCATGTATTAAGATAAATAGATTTGAAATTTTTTAAAAAGAATCTTTAAGAAAAATGAAAACTGTAAAATTTCGTAAAACTGTTTTAGATGAGTAATATTTTTTTTTAACATGACTCCCTAGGGTATGTTAAGTGAGGTCATCACTTCCTCAAATGGGCTTTAATTCATTGCAAAATCCATCAGAAATGAGTAATTGACTTAAAATGACAAGGTTCATAAAGGTCCTAATTATAAGATTCTGAATAATTCTTATCGATTTTATTATGTTTCAAACGTAATAAACAACATTAATATAAACTCTCCAAATAAGAGCTACCATTAGTATCACTGTTCATCAGAGTAAAGAACCTAAACTCGTGTCACACTTATGCTTAATTAAACTGCTAGTCCAGACTCAATCTGGACTTGTATTTAAAAAACTTTAGGCTTTCCTTGGTCTTGGATAGCTAAAAGACTCCAAGGTTGAATATGACAATTAAATTGTTCAGATACTCATAATTTAAAAGACGTTCTATTCTAGAAAATTCTCAAATTTACAAATATGTGGCTATTTAAAAATAATTAATGAAATCATTTTCGTTTCTTCTATTTTCAATTAGATGTGATTTAAATTAAATTATGAACTATCTAATTAGAATATCTAAGTACACTCATGTACTTATATATCAAGTTTTAAATGCGCACTTGACATTTTTGTAGTAACCCAAGTGTTTTTCTTATCCAGATTTTATTTTATTTAGCTTTAAAGTGATAAAATCAGTAAAGTTGTTCGATTAATAGAACCTTCTTCATAAAGCAGATGAATTGATGGTATTTGTTAAGAGGGGCGTACATAATAATACACACTTGGTGTATGGTAACAAATCAAGAAAGAATGAATAGTGACTAAATACTCATCAAAAGCAACTTTTATGAGGTATGTAAAACAATAGAAAAAAATATTTTTAGAAGGAAGAGAATTTTTAAATAGTTGACCGTTCTGAGATAATGCAGATTGTATCTAAATGGGTACCGGAGTACTTTGAATTTTGGTGAGCTGATTAAATAAGTCTTTTATTTAAGGCTGTTTCAAAATATTCGGTAATCGATGAATGTTAGGCAATTATGAATTGTAACTTTTCCTCAGAAAAATCAACATTTTTATTCTAAATATAAAAATAAGATGAAAAGTTGGGAACTTATAAGCCCAAACATGATCTCGGCACCCATTTTTGAAAGCTCCTTCTCCTCCTTATTTAAGTAGAAGCATGTGACATCAATTTTAAATTTTACAACTTGTCTGATTTTTTTGAAAATTATTGAGTCATTTAAATTTTTTTTTAAACATTAAAACTTTCATGAAACTCTGGGAAATGTCAAGTCAGCTATGGATGAAATAAAGTGCTCTACACGACAATCAAACAAAATTTCAAAAAAGATCAGTGTAAAAATTCTAGGATCCCTCAAAATCATGGCAAATGAGCGGCTTCGCTAATAATACGTTGATGAATAAGGAATATTATGCTCTGGCACTTCTGGGGTATTTCTGCTTTCAGTTTTACTAGATTTTCAAGAGTTACTTTGAACAAAACAAATCGGTCAAAGAGTCGGTACTCTGTTTTTCTTCCTTGTATAATCGTTATCAGGCTCAAAACATACATATCAGTCAAGCTCACATCGAAACCACGATACCAAGATTTTTATTTCGCTTGATCAAAGTAATGGCCTTATCTTGGTCTCAGCTATGGTGATAGGTTTGTTGCTTTTGTCTAGTCAATAATACTAAAAAAAGACTACAACTTTGAGAAATCACGTCCAAGACAAGAACAATACTTTAAGGGGGCTTGAAACCAAGAATATGTCTAAACAAACCAAGACATAGAGGGATATAGACGAAGGAAAAATAGTGTTTTTTTTTTTGGGGGGGGGGGGCAGGTGAAGAGCCAAAAAACCATGATTTTCAAAATTGAGTTTGAAAAGAACTTGGTATTAAGATCAGTATGGACTTTCATAATTATATAATATTTAATATCAACTATAAGCATAACTCAAGTTGAACACACTCATTAACACAAAAGTGTCTTGCATTCTGAGGTATTAACTGTGTACTACTATTTATAATTAAAAAAACTTTGACAAGTCATATTTATATTAATTTTTATCTCACATAATCAACCAAAAATAAAAACTATGTATGATACCAGGGAAACGAATGTTTATAGATACATAAAAAAGTTAAATACACGTAAGTATGTAGAGGTTAATCTTTAATGCATATTTTTTTTTTTACAGATTGGGTTAATGACCCACGATTTTTTGTACATACCATATTATGTACATATATGTATTTGTTTTTGATTTGTCACGGATATTTATAAAGGTATTTATTTTATCACATTAATTTAAGGGATTTACCAATGTACACACATTATTTTTATATTATACATTGTTACAAAAATTAAGGTTGTGACTTGGCTGATTTGAAATGACAAACACTTTTTGATAAAAAAAACCCCTATTAATTAGTGAGTATTAAAGTTGGTACATACATACATACAAAAAAAAGTACCTATATATATATATATATAAATTCTAATTGACTATAGTAAATAATTTTGCAGAAGAAGCTCAAATGGATTTGTATAGAATAAAAGGAAAAAAAAACCCTTAAGGGAAGTTAATGTTTTGGAAATATAAATTAACAATAATTGCAAATAAAAAAGTTAAATAAAAAAAATGCTCAAATCGAAACCGGAAATATATACAAATAATGAGCAATTACGAGGTTTCCTCATACTTTTTTTTTTTTTTTTTTTTGAGTAGTCTCCACCAAAAAATAATGGTTGGGAAGGAGAGATTTTATTTTGATTTATAAGGAGTAAAAAAAAAAAAACGAATGGTTAGAACATTAAAAGACTCTTGGTTTACTAACTCGAAGCTATAGCTTCAATATGGACTCATTCGTTCATGGTCAAAGGTAATTTTACATCTGTAGATGTAGCCTGTTGGCACGTAAAGAGGCTAGAATGATTTTTGTTTTGAAGAATATTCAGCAAATCATTCCACGTTTCATTTCTATAATTAAATTAGTCTGATTTTGGAAGCATGATCAATTGTATATTGATTTACATTTATAATAAAAATATTATGATTGATTCATTTTGAAAGGTCATATGAGGGATCAAATAAAGGCTTCAGATTATAGTTAATATTGCTGAATGATTTAAACCATGAGCAAAGTCAGGATACATGCGTTCCCTCTTCAAAATTAATCACGTTTAATTACCGACTGCATTAAATGGTCCCAAGCGAAAAATTAAAAATGTTACTTTAAAGAGACTCCTTTTAAAAGTTATAACTGTGCCACTCTCCTCAACTATTCAGTAGCATTTGAGTATGAAACCCATAATTGAGTGTAATACTATGATAATAAAGAATGTGCGAGTTCATATTTATAAAGTAAAAAAGTAATTAATACGGGTATTTCAAATCATTTTCCTTTTGTTTTTGTTCAAGATTGTTTCAGATGTACTTCATATGTGTGTTACATTTTTTAACTCGATATCTAATGAATAATTGATGGTATATGTATATTTCTAGTTATGAAGCTGTTAAGCTATATTTGTAATTTTTATTATTTAAGAAAAATATTTATTGTGTTAAAAGTATCCTGGATTTGTAGGGATATTTCATTGAAAGTATAATTTTTGCAATTATCCCTTGCATAAGCAATACGAGCCCCAGGGATTATTATTTTGAGGAAATATAACTACAGTGGCACCTTGGTCTTAATGGCCATAATTATTTAAGAAACCCCTCTTTTTCAAATCTCTACCTATGATGCAGGGGCGAATGGGCACAAAGATACAATTCAATGTGGAATGTTTCTAGGTGCAAAATTCTGTTTGATTCCAGATACATCATAGATCATCAATGATTTAGCAACGTTCAAGGTACTACTTTTGTGTCCAATTTGAACACGTCATTATGATTTAGGGTAGATTCAGAATCGATATTTTGGGATTGATAAATCTTTAAAAATTCGTACCTAACAAATCTACATTTGTATCTCTACCAAGAGGAGCAGATAAAAAGTAATTACATACATTGATATAATTTATGTTATGGGAAGCAGGATGATATTTCTATTGTATCTCGCAACCTTTCCTCATAAGACAGAAAGAAAGAGAAAGTGGTCCAAAATCACTTGAAATTCATCATTTTTTTGTGTCCAACTTGACAAGAGCTAATTTGTGTTCAACCCATCAACACTATGAACACTAATACGGGGCAAAAGAAGTAAAAATTTGGCAACTGACAAAATAGTTTGGGTAAAATTTCATTTGAATAAATGATCCTGGTTTCATGTATTTATTATTGTTTCAAATTCCCCTCCCCAGCAAACAAAAAACAAAAATTCAGATCATTATTTTATATCTGAATTTGTAGCAGTCAGGTTCACACCCCTTTTTTATAAACGATTTATGTATGTGCATATTTAAAGGAGAAGTTTATACTAATTGTAATCTCTTAAAGTACTATATGACGCCATTTAGAAGAGTAATAAATTGTCTTCCCCTACCCAAGTTTCTATTAGAATACATAGTGTGTGGGGCACCATATTGTTCTACATACAATAATATATATATTTCCGAGTACGTTTGAGTATTGAGCACTCAAAGAGATCGAAAAAGTAGAATGATTGATTGATTTGTTTTTTGTAAGAGTCGTAGAAACGTCATTTTAGTGAGAATCCCTCCCCCCCCCCTCTTCCTTGCAAGAATCTTTGCGAGTGTTTAAAATCAACTGAATATATATATATATAAATAAGTATATATTATACCACATAACATTAAATATAATTTAAAAAAGAAAAAAAAGATTGTTTTACAAGTTTTCTTTATATTATTTAGTACGACATTTGGAAAATGGGTTTGAGAGAGAATTGATACATAATGATACAATGGAACGGTTTTCTTTTTTTTTTTAGTGTTGATTTTTTTACATCCTAATTATGTAAAGTACAGAGCAGAAGAGAGTATTATTACAAATGTATGTATGTACATCCGAGACTTGTAGGGACAATTTTGAGGAAGAAGAAGAAGTCAAGGAAGCTCAAATTACCTTATGAGACTCAAGAGGTCGTCTTCGTCCTCTTCGTGGTAGTTGAAGAGGATTTTGAGGAACGGGGTATTCGTAGCCCTGTGGAGTAGTTGAGGTCCTTGTCGTAGTTCTAGGAGGAAGTGTTAATTTGATTTTAGGAGTTGGATACTCGTAGCCACTAGGGGTTGTTGTTTTTGGGGGTAGTGTGAATGGAACTTCGGGAGTGGGGTAGTTATAGCCCTCGTTTTGTTGTTGGGAAGTTGCAATGGATATCTGTAATTTAAAAAAGAAGAAGAAAAGATATTAGGAATAGGAAATTAAATATGTTGGTGATGTAACCAAATTGGAAATCAAACAAAGTACGTATTTCTAACAAAATAAATACAAATTTTGAAGAATAAAACAAATTATAATTAATTAAAATAAGGGAACCACAACAAAGAGAGCATCATGCACTCCTTTGTGGTTTAGAAAAATCCTTGGGATATGTAAATAGAAGTATGAAGATATCACAGCTAAAGAACTTAATGAATCCTTCTTTTTTTGTCTTTTTTTTTTGATGGTTTTTTTGTTTTTATGAAGATATAAACTTACAAGAAACACTAAAGTAGTTATCAGACGAATATAAAATTTAATTGAATCCATGTTGGATGATTTTCCGTGACTGGAAACTTGAGTTGCAACGTCGTCTTTACTTATGTTATTATTGTTTTCTGGTATGCCATAAGAAAAACTGAATAAAAAATTTAAATAGGAGTGTTGCCGTGTTCGCAAGGCATTCTGCGATGTCTTCAACGAAGGAACCAACCCGTGGTTCAATGCCAGGCTTGCTAAGCATGGAAGAACGCCTTCTTATTTATAATACGAGGAGTAACAATCATACTCATTATATCATATAACTATACTTTAAAATGATAATAATAATCATAATAATGAATAGTTATCAGAAACAAATTCACTACGAGACTTACACGGAGTATTTTACGTAATCATATTGCAGTAGTTTGAGGAGCATGCTGGTGGGAATTGATCTATGTACAAAGCATACAAAAGAGAAGAAGAGTACCTCTCAGCACTGGTCATTTCATCATAGTTGGTTGTCTATTGCGTCATCATGAAACAGGGGATGAATATATTATTCAACTGTCTATAGAGAGGGAGATGTGAAACGGGTTCACAAAATATATGGAATCTTGTTCACCTTTAAGTCAAGGTGCAAAAGCCTTGAAAAATTATACATTAAAAATTCATATGGAAAAACTACTATTGGGGTGGGTGACTTGACTCCTATAAAAAAGAAAGAGTTATCATATTTTAAAAATAATTTAGACTCTAATCGGAAATGAAATTAAATATTTTTTAATAATTAAAATACTTATATTTGATTATATTTATGTTTCATTTGCATGGAAGTTTTGAAGATTCATAAGGACTCTTACATGTTGAAATAAAAATCAATAATCTTATGTACATATACTTGAGTTTGTCAAGATTTGTCTACTAATTGTAATTTTAAATAAGTTGTAATGTGTACAACATACAAGGAGATGAGTCAAGTAAAAAAAAATATGAACAGCCATTTTAAGTAAAAAATTTACTTTACTTGTTATAAAAATAATGCAATGATTGAAACTTCATTAATTGATCAATTTATGGTGAAATTTTCTGATTTAGTAAGGATTCCAGTAGGACTAGTCCACCACTTATAAACTTTATTAAACACAATGGACAAAAATGATTGCACTTATTTTTTTACAAAAATTATGAAAATGGTTTTTTTTTCTCTATCTAAAATTTCCACTTTTGTGTCCTTCTGCCTGATTTTCTTTCACCATGTTATATTTTGCCTTGAATGATCCCAATTTTAGATTAAAATATAAATTATAATTTTGTAGATTTATATTTCCTGATTTTACAAAACATGTCGTAAATATTTTAATACCTTTTTTTCTTAATCGTAAAAAGAGCCAATCTCACATAATTCATGGGGAAAAATTTATTGATCCTTATTTTTAAGTATTTTGTGAAATAAACAGTCTTTTTACTGACGTCACATATTGCATAATAAAATGAAAGTGACGCCATATTGAAGGGAAATTTGTTGGTATAGGTATGTACTAAACAAATTATCAATGAATACAATATTACGGAAACTTCATCAAATGACTTTAAAATAAAAAACTAAACTGTGTAAGGTAGGAGTAAGGATTTTTATTTTTATCATAGTTGCTTGTTTATGCCTCTCCAAAATGGTGGATCTTTCATGGGAAAACGTCCAATATAAAGTCAAAGTTTTACTAATATTTCTATGATGACAATCAAAATAAATGATTACATTAATATATAGCTAGTAATAATTAAAATGTCAGATGATATAATTATATAAGACGTTTCAATTGCAACTTCTACGATATTCTACATCCATGTATGTACATATAACAAGACCGACTTGTACACAACATGACTTTATAAGAAAAACGGAAGTAAAACTCGTTCACAATACAATTATAAATCAATTACATATACATATATTGTATAGCTAAAGTACAAATGAGTTTGTAGAGACTATTTAACTTAAGACTTTATAGCTAAATTTCAAATCCACATTCATGCGAATCCTTTTCGAAAGTGAGAATAAACAAACAAAATCTTTACTCAAAAAAGTTAAATATTTGAGTAAAGAAACTCGTTTGACATGAGACAAAAAAATATATATTATATTGCAACATTAACTTCAAGGACAGCCAGATATATGGGTAATATATATATATTTTTATGTAGGCAAATGGCCTCCAGAACGTCATTGCCTCTTTTGTTCTAGGAAGCAAAAAAAAAACTACGATTCTTTCTTGACTTTTTTTTTTTTATGTTAAGAAATGATAAAAGAAACTTCATGTTTCTATGTAGGTGAGTATTTATATATATTGGCTCAATAGATGAGACGTTTATAATGGATAAAAATCATTTATGGAATTTCTAATATTTTAATAATATGTATTTACTTTCTCGGAACTTATTCAAGATTGCAAGAATCAACAGAACCTTGCATAAATGTGTGTGTGTACTATAAAATCCTTACGAGTACTAGGGACAATATTCGCCCACCATTTGTTAAAGAAATATAAAAAAAAAACAAAGGAAGGAAGGAAATTTGTGTTTAAAAAAATATCTCATCGTGGAATCATTTCAACAGGAACACGGAAGGACAAGAAGCTTGAGGAAATGCGTAGATTTTTGGGGGACTTGTTCAAGATGTGTGGAACCAAAAAAAAAAACGTACAATTGAGTTTTTTTTTTTATGTATGCAAAAAAATATATACCTACATAACTTTGACGAGTGCTCAAATTCATCAATTTGATTAGAACGATTTAAAAAAAAAAAAAAAAAATCTTATTCAATTAATGTTGTACTCAAAACAATTTTAATCGAAGTCAAGACTTTGAGGCATCAAGACAATAACGGGACTATGACTATGATTGGGGGTGTCGACCTCAAAGTAAAATCAAAATTTTGAGGAGTCGAGAACATTCAAAAGACTTTGTAATATAGGAAACTTAAATTTAAAAACGGATGAGTTGATGAACATCCCTTCAACTATTCGATCTATGCATTGCGTTAGTCTTCAAATAATAGAAGCATCAATCAAGATCAAAACTATAGCTGTAAGACATCAGTTTTATAATTAGAGAGAATTATTGTTCATATTTTTTTGATATTTGATTTGTCGTTTATTGAACCTCTTTCTAATTGATAAAAGTATTCATCTATTGTATCAACTCTATTCATTGCACGGTTGATACGAAGATGTGAAATAATGCTAAAATATATATATATATATCAAAAATCATTAACTAAATTTGAATTTCCTATTTTGATTCTGAACTTGAAAATGAGATCAAGATTTGAAAGGGTCAAAGTTCAAGCCACAAAAAAAAAAAAGACAAAAACTAAAACTTCAGGAGTCTGTACCTTTTTATGTTCAATATGGGAGTTAATAATAAAAAACAATATTTAGGAAATTTAACATAATTATAAATTTTATAATTAATAAAAATATAAAAAAAAATAAAGATCCAAAATTAAATATATGTAGTTATTAAAAGGTCAATTTTCATTTCATTTATTAGAATCTCATGTCAACAAAATTAATCACATCTAAATACAAAATGATTCTGGATACTAGCTATACAATTCCTACAAATCATTGAGGTACTTTCATTTAATCCTTCTTTAATTAATTGTTCCAGAGCTGTTCTTGATCTTTGCTCCGAAATGCTGCAATCATTTCTTTCAGCATTACAAATATTCTCAATTTTTCTAGCTAATTCTTTTTTCACAAAGGCTTTCAAAATGAACCAAATATGCTCAATGAGATTGAGCATAGGACTTGTAAGGCCTAAAACATCAAATTTTGTGAATTGAAAACTCTTCTTCATTCAAAAGAACCTCAATCCTGGAGTGGGCCGGAGCAGTATCAATACCAAGTACTACTTGCCCTCCATATACATCCTTTTCTTTTCTTAAGCATTCACCCACCCACTCCATTGCTGTATCCTTTTTGAAACTTCCTCGTATCACCTCATGATGAACAAGCCCCAGGGGACCAATACATCCAATAACATGAACATTGTCCCCTTTATTTATTTTTTTATTTTCATTATTAATAATAAAATTTATTATTATGTTTTTCCTAATATTGTTTTTTATTATTTATTCCCATATTGAACTTGCATATTCCCATATTGAACTTGAAAAGGTATATACTTTCATAAATTGACTCGGATATGGATCATCTACAGATCCAGATTAAAAATTACATCATAATAACAACATTGATTTGATATTTGGATTTATATAATAGTAACCTTAGAATAAAGCAGTTAACATCACTTAAATTGTGAACAAAACATGTCAAAATCCAGTATTTATGAATAATATTGGACTTTATTATCTAAATAGGAACTATAAAGGACCCTTGTAGGTAGGTCAGTGGTTGAGTAAAGTTTCAATTAGTTTTAGATACAAATCAATACTTATATATTTCTGATATTGAATGGAGCATTTAAAAACATTAAGACAATTATCCGGATTGAATACAGAATTCGACGATGAATGATGTTATAATATGAATCCAAGATTATTGAGCACCCTTCAATCCTGTTACATTAATATTAATTAAATTTTCCGATCATAATAAATATCATTTATTAGTCCAGTTATAACTATCGAATCATGAAATTTGTTTACCTTGAGTTGAGAATAAAATGTAATAAGTAATAATTTAGAATAGTCAAAGTAAAAAAATAAGCGGTTTCAGTTTCAATAACTAATTTGAAGTAGATTTGTGGTAGAAATTCAGGTGCTAAATAACCCCAAAACTAGAATTTGTTTTGTTTTTTACATAGATGTTAAACTTTTTATCTATATTATAGATCAATTAATGCACAAATTTACTCTAGGCAATTGAAAGTATTCAATAGAAGAAAAAAAGTCGATGAATTTTTCTATCGATGAATTTACAAATCAATATGCAAGGAGTTATATAAGTACAAACAATTTAGTCAACTTTTGGGCTTACTCCAACCGTCTATACCCCCAGAAGTTATTTTAGGTCAAAATAAAGACTGGAAATGGAATTTGCATTAAATAAACTAGCGGATCATTATTTTTAATGTACAAAATGAGTATCCTCCTAGGCTTAAGTTGAAGTTGAAAAATGGGCCAAAAAGACTAAACAAGTATGATCCGATTTTTCAAAAACTGTCGGACTCTCAAAAAAAAATATAGAGATTTTAAATCAGCGTGCAAAACTGAATAACTTTTATTATTCTTATACCCCATATGATTTTTGACAGTTAACCAGTGTAATTATAATATTCATAATACGTAGAGTCAGCTGACGAAAAACAACAGAAGGGAGAATACATAGTATTTTTGTTGATCTTAAAAAGTTCATTGCGTTACAGGTGAAGACATTGACGTTCATTTAGAGGTGGATGTAAAATAAACACAAACTCATATCTATCGGAAGATTATATTACATCAAGGATTCAAAGTTTACTCAATGAGTCATTTTATTGAATAATTATTATTTGTTGACGAGATGTATTTATACAACACACGGAGTTAGTGCTACATATTCTCCCTTCAAGTATTATGAATAATGATGACTAAACATGGGCAAAATGTTGAAATAGTGTTAAGTTTAAGGGAGGAAAGAAAAATATCAGTTGGTATCACTACCTTGATGATCAATTTGAATTCAGTAGTCTCAATATCGTTGAGGAGAGAACATGCTACAATTATAAGTAGCTATTGAGTATTATTGTCAAATAACAGTTAGCAGATAAAATGTAGAGGCATCAGATGGTAATTGCGGGCATGTTTATTACTTCAACAAAATGTCCATCCCTAATGATGACATATGTGTCCAGTCAACAAGAAACCAAGTTTATCTGAAATATTTCAAAAATGAGCGTGAACTGCACTCATATTCTTAAAGAAATTATCTTTCGTTTGTATTAATAGTATATTTTGATTAACTAAATAATGACTCCAATAATTGCAACTATATTATAGGAAAAAAACCAACTGCTGCTAAATAAATCTCTGGGACTATGAAAAAGATGGATGTTCTTTCAGGGATGATATCGGCTACATATGTCGTCGACACATTTATCCAATTCCTCTATTGAATACTCAACAACCCTTGGTGTCCTGATTAAAAGTGACATTTTAGCAATAGCTCTGCGATATAGGTCTTAAAATGACACTTAAATATTAGGCCATTATATTTATGAAGTAAAAAAAACTTAAAAGTGTATTTTCTCCTTTTCAATATTTGAAAACAAACTTCCTTTCTCTTTGACTTGAGACAAAAAAGTGTGTACATATTGACATCTTCTAAAAACATCGCACGCGAAAAAATGCATAAAACTTGCAGGTCTATTTCTATACGTACTTATGACATGGTTAGGAATGTAAATAATATGCAAAATGCCGCGTGCGAGATTTTATGGAGTTGGCACTTTTAAAAGTACTTTTTGCTTTCTAAAGTTGTCGTCATTTTTCCTTTATTACTGAGGGGAGAACATCAACAATAGTAAATACAATGTTAGAAAAGGGCTCATGTTCTTGTAATTATTGTTAATTTACGACTTGTAAGCTAAAGATATATAATTTTCTGACATTAATAAGAGTTAATTTTCTGCCTCTCATCTATGGTATACATACATAATGTTATTATTTATTATTGATGTCTTCATTTTTATATATAAAGGAGAATAACAGCTTGTAGCTCAGTAAAACGCCATGATAGCTTAAGCTGCTTCCCTCTCAACATTCATTAAATTGTCAGAGTTACCAGGTTGGTTTTCTCTTTCTTTTTATTTAACACACCCCATTTGCATATTATTTACATTCCTAGACATGGTGTTTCTTACTCCAACAAGCTGAGTTATTCCTTATCTGCCACGATATTTTAGTAATTTTTTTGCTGACAGGGCAGATTATTTATCCAAGCACACTGTGCAAATGCAGTATTTCAAAACTGTGTGCCAAAGTGGCACATTTTTTTTAAGGACACGGCTGTATATTTTAATATATGTCTTCTTCTATTTTTTTTTTTTTTTACATGTCTAGTACCTTCATAAATATTTTGGTACAATTATTCTATTTATGGATTAACCATGTGACACGACGAGAAATAGACACATTTTCTTTTTCTTCTTGCAAGAATATATGCAAATATATGTAACATGAAACATTTCTATGTACGTACTTGTAAAAAGCCAAAATATATTCAAATGCACAAGGATTATATAAATAGATATTGCAAAGGAAATTTAATCTCAAAACCCGAGCTAGTTGGTGGTGCTACTAGCAAAAATACGAAACATATACAAAAAATACATTATGAATATACATAGTATATATATATATATGTATATATATATACATACTTACATATAAATATTTTTTATAACGATATTATTTTGAGATAAAGAAATTAGGAGGTAAAAAAAATATGTACATACATATATTTTTTTATTTATTTATTATTTTTTTTTTTTTTTTTTTTTTGCAAAAAGCAGATTACCTTAGGTACATAAAAAATAATGACGATCCACCTCCATGCAGTCACATAATCATTAAGTGACAGTTTGTAGTAAGTTGATTGGGAAATATTCTAGAAAAGTCATAATACGAAGTTTTTTAGTGAAAATAAGAGTTCCTCTAAAAAGATTCGTATAAAGCAATGTAGCAATACATTATTAGAGAGATTTAATAGTCTTAAAAAACAACTTTTTCTTCCACAAGATGTTGCTTTTAAAGTACATATATATTTTGTTTTCCCTCTGCAGAATTTACTTTGTTTTAACTGAAGTCAAATGTAAGTTATAGTATAATTCAGCAAAAAACAAAAAGAAATCAACTCTTGGACAAGTGAATATGTACAAAAATGATCACGTGGTTGTCGTTTCGACACTTTTGTTTCTCAGCTTTGAGTACAAAATATAGGATTATCTAACTAAACTACATAATTGGCAACTCTGGATTTGTGTACTCTTGACTCTTGTTACTACCAGTGTCGAGTAGTAACGCGTTACTTTGTATGTAATGTATTACAGTAATATTATTATGGGTGCAACCTCAAAAAAAAAATCCTCATTTGAAAATTGAAATTTTTAGGGGAGGAAGTACTCACTCTATACACCCAGCCCCTTGTTCCTACGACTACACTATTTTTAGTGATGACTGTTTTGTTGAGGTGATTAAGTTGTTATATTTATATTGTTGGGGGAATGTCTGCAATTCCTACTATCTGGTATCTCTGTTTCATTTTATCAGCTGATTGTTATTTACAATATTAAATCATACTCAAAAACTGATAGAAACTCTGAGGACTGAAAGGAATTTGACTCGTCAAATATCCAGGAGAGGGAGTGAACTTTCTTTGGCATTATTATTTCTTAATAAACGGAAATTAAACTGTTCTGATAATTGTAATCATGCAGAGAGGACTGGACCTAAGTTTGTTATTAAGGTATGTGTACCAACTGCTATTCTTCTTGTCTTACTTAAACTCAACACTATCTATAAATTTGAACATTGTCTAGCTATTACTAACGATAGTAATTTATTAAAACAATTATAAGTAAGAGTAATTATAAGTTAATTTTTAAAAAAAATAATTTATAAAACTGTATTTTATGTTTAATTGAGACGTTAAATATACATATGTAGTCTAAATACAATGTATTTAGATGTAACAAGAGAACACTAATTAGGTAATTAAGATTGTGAAATTATATAAAATGATTCATTAAAATACAAAATAAGCTGTGAAGTTAAGAGTAAGGAGCACAATATGTGAAACTTTTGTAATTGGCAGTTCGTAAAGTACTTTTTTCTTTTTTTTTTTCCTAAGCTATTAATATAATTTCTTAATTCTTGAGGAGAGAGAACATGTAGCAGCAATCCAGTGTGATGGAATAATATGCACTGTCTACAAAATGCCTAATCTAGTCAACTTAAAATCATTTGCCCCACAGCAAAAACCACAGGCATCACATGTACTCAAGAACGCTCCAAGTAGAAGCATGCCTCAACTCTTCTAAAAAGTGTTCTGATTCACTAAATTGTATGGGACAAAGGAACATCTCCATATAACATATAAGAGCATTGAATCCGATTTATGAGAGAATGAAATCAGTCTTTATGCAACCAGGAAGTATTTAAGTGGAGTATGAGAATTGTTATGAGCTCATTTTGTTTCTTTATTTGACGTTATTGTCTTCAATTTTTAACATAAAAAAGCCTTTCACTCATTACGAGGTTGTGTGACCAATAAAGTGACTTAATTTTTTTATGGAAGGACAGCAAATAAAAGGAAGTTATATAAATCCATTATATTTCAAAAATTAAAGCAACTTTCTTTCATGATAACTTTTATAATCACATAACCTCTTATTTATTTCTATTTTAAAGGAAAGGTTTTGATAGTTTGAAGATACTTGCAGAGATTATATATCAAATTGATCCATGTTACACTTTACTTATGTATTTATCTCTCTAACAGAAGATCAAGCTTGCCTTAATTTGAAAAACTATAGATCTATTTCCCTAGTTACAAGGGGAAGGGGGGGGGGGTAAAGTTTTAAACCCCACATTTTCAAAATTAGAAACAATTTCTAGTGCATGAAATAAAGAAATGGTTTGATGTAGAAATATGTATTTTTGTATAAACTTATTCAATAAGTCACATGCCCTCGAGTGGCTCTCATTAAAAAGTGTGTATAATTAATTTTCTACTATCTATTTCAAATCATATTTCCATTTAAACTAAGAAAAATTGTTTCCTGTGTTATAACTAGAGATGTTAGTCTTTGGCTTTGGAGTAAATACTTTAATTTTGTCAGTCACAAATTATTTTTTGCTAATCTGTGAGTATTTTTAAGATAAAATAGTCAGACAATTGGAGAAAATGGCATGATTGACTATCTATCTAAAGACATAGCCATTAGTAAATATCCTAATAGTATTAGTGTATTTTTTTATCAGCTGTCGATTTGTCAACTTTTCCCTTCTAAAAGTGCCCTGAACGGGATTTTTTCCTGAATTTAAGTTATTTTTTGTTAAATAGTTAACATATAGAAATAAAATCGGCCAGCAGTTGGGTAAAAGAACGTAATTGGTCCACTATCAATTTTTTAAGACTTTTTTCTGAACTTCTTTTAGAGGAAAAGTAACTAAATATACAATGATTTCCTTTTTTGCAAGTTCCACATCAGTTATTACAAACAGTGTTGAAATATGTTCCCTTCAGATCTACGCATGATGTAGATTTGTTTTTTGCAAAAAAATTATTTTACTATATAAAAATAAAACAATTTGAGGATGGTAGCTCTTTTTTTTTTTTTTTTTTGTGCTGGAGTTGTAAAAATCTACCAGGAATGTTCTCACTTTTTTTTTTTTTTTTTGAGAAAAATAAAATAAAATGGGGTATAATATAAGTGTGTACATACATTGTGTAATGTAACAGAAGAAAAAAAAATATGACAGATGTGAAAAAGTGTTGTGTATTTTGTGTGGGAAAAAAATAATAATGAAAAAGAAACAAAACTTTAATTTGTAGCACTCTTGTTTTCTATCCTTGATCATTTCTGGCCAAAAAAAAACCTAACTGTTTCTTTTTAAAGATTCTAAAGACATGAATCTTTGTACATACAAGTACGCATGAATCAAGCCTCTCTCTCTCTCTCTCTTAAACAACATCCATTACCTACAGGCTACAACCAATTTAAAGTTATACCCTTTTCTAGGGAAGATAAATAATAACTTCTAAAACTGTAGCAAATTAAATAAGAGCTCTCAAAAAAAGAAAGAAATACAGTAGAACACACGTGTAGAAACCGTGGGGAAGGGATCTAAATATTTATTTGCCTCCTCAAAAACTATTTATTTTAGTTTTAGTTGAATTGAGCTCTATTATGGTTGGGCAAGAACTTCTAAATTCGTTTGAATGGATACTCAAATGAATTGAAGAAAAACCACTATTTAGATAAAGTATCTGGATAGTAATATTGGGTTTAGGAAAATTCACCGACATCAATTTATCGATAGTAAATTCATCGATAGATATATTCATCAACCATCAATTCATCGACTTTTTTCTTCGAATAAATATTTTCAACAGCCTAGAGTAAATTCGTGTATACCTATTGCTGCCTCTGGTTAGATGAACGGGCTTTTAATTATAATTTGTCGTTTCCTATTTGAGTGCTTCTTTACATTCGTCAAGTTCACATCATTCGGAAATTATTTTAAATCTAATTAACTTTGATAGAAATAAACCACCTTATTCTAAACCATTGTTTTTGCTTCGTTCAATTCGCCAGGAGAGGGGAATATTAAGTTAAAGAAGTCTTTGTTAACTTGGAATAACAAAAGAGCACCCTTCATAATCTAAAAATAAATTTAAATCATGGTTTTATAAGAGTTTCGAAGTTGGTTGTCCTACATTTTTGGAAGTAGAAGTTCTAAATATGTAATTAAAATAATAACTTTTGCTATTTTATTCACAAAGTTTCTTTATATAATTTTTATCTGGTCGGCGTTTATGTGAATAACCCTGCCAAACAAATTTGCTCTAAGCTTTTGAAAGTATACATTGGGAGAAAAAAGTTGATGAATTTACCAGACGTCAGCAATATTATCCCTTTTATTATTTAAGATTTGAACATCATCAGCTGATGTGCTCTATCTCAAGGTTACCATATTTTTATGGTGTCATCTCAGGAGTGGCTACTATTCACATCATGTTTGACTCTTTTTCAAGTCTCTAAGGGTAACTATACGCTGATAAGTCAAACTATTAAACTATTATAAACATAAGTTGAATTTTATGGTATAAATGCATAGAGGAACCTTTTAACTTTTAAAATAAGATGTGTAGATCCTTGAACTTTTTATATTTTGAGTACAGAGACAAAAAAAAAAAAATGTGATTTTTCTTTAAATTTCTGTAGTTGTTTGTACACTTTATTAATATTATCATACGTTATCTTTTAAAAAAAATTTCTATACTATTTAAGTTTTTATGTTGGTTTGAAAAAGTTCTTGAGAATAAAAAAAGTCAGGTAATTGCATAAAATACATTCATTTCCAATAATGAGTTTATGTTTTATGTAAAAATTATTCATTCCTGATAGAAAAAAATGATAAGGTATAAAAACACTTTTTAAAAGAACTTTTTTTCGTTAACATAAAACACCACGGTTTTTTATTATTCCTTAAAGATAATGAACTTACTTTAAATGTAAGTAATTGATCCTTCATTTTCACAAGAGTTTACATTAATCAGCACAAATATTGATTTGACTACAATTATTTTGTGGTAGAAATTACTCGAAGATAAGTGATGAAATTTACAAATGTAACTTCCAAGACATATATAAAATTTAATGGTTAAAATTTAATCATACAAACTAAAGACTTTATATAGGTTAAATGTGTCTGTGTATTATAGTCAGCTGTTATTGTTTACTCCTGTTTCTTTTATATAAATATATATAATCTAATTTTATTAGCAAATTTAATAAATTCAATAAATTTTTCAAAAAAGGACATTTAAAGATTACCTAATTTTAGGTAAAATATATGTTAAATATCCTAGATATATTATATCAATCGTTAAATAATGTATTATATACTTTAAAAAATCTTTTTTAAAAGGAAATTGGCTAATAAATAAGGGTTTTACGCGCGTTATACACGGTACATTTCCTCCCTTTCAGTATTTTTATTTTTATTTTCAATTAATAAATAATTACTTTTAAGAACAGTATATGTAACATTTTTCGTAGGTATTGTTCTACTACATTTTAATGTTTAAAGAAACAATTTAAGTTTGTTTTTTGATTTTTTATAAAAAACCTACTTCTTTGACTACATTTTTCAATGTTCCTTCGAGAGAAATGACAAATTTCCCTGTCATTTATTTAATTTTCAATATTTTGCAATAAAACTTATACAACTTAATAGCTGAGAGGTATATATTTCATATTGTAAAATAAATTGTAAGGTCTTTATTTAATACCGTAATTCATCCTGAAACTTGTTTTTAACGTCAGCAAAAAAAAAAACAATTTTGGGTCAAGGTAAAACCCTAATTTTCTCAAAAACCGTAATTTAAAAAAAGTTGCCCATTTGGAAGCATAAAATATAGTCTATAGGAAGTATGAAAGTGGTTTCAGAAGTTTTGGGACCTCAAATGAAATCCATATCCTAGTTTTTACCACCGTGTATATAAATACATGTAACTTTAACTAAATCTTGTTAAGTCATTCCTATATTTTTATTCTTAAATAAAAGTTAGTGAGTAATAGTTGGAGAAAACATCAATTAATTTAGTGTCTTTCTCTTTTTTGTGAAGGAAAGGTTGAGACAAAATAAATTTTCCTATGTCTATTAATATTTAAAAAAGTATTGAAATCAAGTTTGTTATTGTTATATATTTTTATCGATATTTATAATTATATACAACTATCTTTTTTATTGTATGTTATGGCCGTAATGGGAAGTAATTGAACATTTCCGTATTGATATTGAATGAAAAAAATATCCTCAAAACTGTGTTACTAAAGAAAATATTCCTTTCTTTTATTATTTTTTGATTGAAACGTCATAAATTCATTCAAATAACTTGATATACATATTTATATATGCATAAATATTAGATTTTTTGATATATTTTACAGAAAGTAAAAAAAAAAATTCCTTGACTCTTCAATTTTTGATTAAGAGTGTCAAACACCATATTTTATAATCGTATTTGCAATCATTTTTACAAGAGTTCATAATATCAACTCTTGAATGAATGATAATCAACTTTCTTTTTAAAGTAGTTTCTGTATTTTAAATCAGCGTTTACTCCATTTCTCCAGAGCATATAACACATCCTCTATTATACAATTAAACAGAGCTGTAGTCAGGAGAGATTCGGATACACGGTGGAATGGGCATTTTGTTGAGGTAAAAAAGCATACATGCAATTAATATCTTGTGCAGACCAGGGCATTGTACGGCAGCCCTTTGGTTGGCTCTGATCGGCCCACGTAAGGTTAATTGAAAATTACAAAATATACATGTTTTCTCATTTAAAACAGCAATACTTTTATTTTGAAAACTTTTGGCTGGCCCTCTACTATATTTAGTACTGTTTCTACTGTTTCTCATGTGGCCCCTTACAAAAAATAATTGCCCAACTCCCCTGATCTGGTGCCTCTGATTGCTGATTGCTATTTGAACATATCAAATAATATTCAATAGCTACTTATAATTGTGACAAGTTCTCTCCTCAACATACAGAGAGTACCGAATTCAAATTGATCATCAAGGCAGTGATACCAACTGATATTTTTATTTCCTTCCTTAGACTCAACTTAATTTCAACATTTTATCTATGTCTAGATATACATACATCCTATCCAGGTTTTTAACAGAGGGAGTTGTACATATTATATTGAATCCTCCTCCCAATGCTATAGATTTAAAAAGAGCAAAAATATTTGAACATTATATCATGATTTTTATTCATTAAATAGAGTCATTTTAATTACAACAATTTCATCATCAATGTATGGTTCTTAATTAAATCTTTACAAAAAAAAAAAAAAAACTTTGTAACATTATGAATTATTTTGTATAGGGAGAGATTTAAAAATCAATGGCAGTTTTGTAAGTTATTGTACCAAAAAAGTGACTAATATTTTATTGAAGATTCAGGCTTTGATTTTTTTATGTAGATTTATATATATATATACTTTTTGAAGCCTTTACCTCAAAAAAGTCATAGCCTTCAACACTATTGTTACTCTTTTAAAATTTATATATATATATATAAAAGCCTTGTCTACATTTGTTGATGGTAGTTTGAGATCTCAAGGTATCTTAAGAAATTTGTATTTATAGGATCTGAAATGGTAATTATCCCACTCCACTCAGGCCTAATTACTTAAAAACACCACTAACTGTAGTAATCAAATCTAGACTTGAGTTAGTATTTATGAACTTAAAGACGAAAAATGTGTAGTCAAACTCGTTTTGGGCTTGGATTTGGAAATTTCTTATTATTTGTCCTTTTTTAAGATTTTAGTCAGTACAAAGAGAAATTTAAGACTTTGAATCTTTTTTTAGAAGAAAATTATTATCAAGACCCAACCAAAATAGAACAGAATTACAAAAAACATGAGAATCTATGATTTTTTTTTTTTTTTGAGTCTGCATTATTCATCAAATATAAAAATAGTAGTTATGAAAAGATTGCAAATCTTAGATTAAGAAGCTAGAATTAAAAAGAAATTTTCCATTCCTACTGGTATTATATCCCTTATATTATATATATAAGGATGAATCCATGTGAAAGCAGATAAAAAAGTCTAATGATACGGATCTGGATTATATATGTATATGTACAAGTATTTTAAATCTAATCAGACTTCTTTTAAAACAATTCTTTAATGTGTTCATTTGTACATTGTTACAACAATTATTTAACTTTTATCTCAACTTTATTTCTATTTATAAACATGTTCATATTTTTGTTGTTTTATGTGAGTTGACATTTAGTTTGTGTTTGTCAACTAAATATATCAAATCTTCGTAATCAAAGTAATTGTAATGATGAGTAATTATATATGTACATATATTAAAATATAAACAAAAGCAAAAGGGAAACTGTGTTCATTAAAACATCAATAAACATTATATTTGAAAATTGATTCACCCTTTTAAGACCTCATATACTCCTGACAAATCTAACAAATACACTGTAAGGGTATAACAATTCAAATATTGGAGACAACAAGCAATAACATGTATAAAAAGCAACACACATTTCATTAAAATATATACAAATAGATGATAAAATTCTTCTTTTCATGCTTTCAAAATTGCTTAAGAACAAATATGAAAGTCCTATGATAACTTATGGAAGTCGATGGATAAAATTTAACAATATTAGTCGCAAGTTTCCACCTTGAACCGACGGCATCAGAAATGTTTATATGACATATTGAGTATCTCGCAGCCGCAGATACCATAACCCTCCGTATGTCTTCAACATTGACGGTCTCTTTATCTCTTAGTTTCAGTACAAGGCTTGATTTTAGTCCACCGATTTGAGCTTCCACAGCCTTCCTTTTCTTTCTGAGAACCATTAGTATTGTACCTTAAGGTAGCCAGAATTTGTCCCTCTAAAGTCCTTTATATGTAATCAAAATTAAAAACCTTCTACAGACCATAGAGATAGCTGAACAGTCTAAAAATGCATGGATTAAATTGTGCACCCACAATTCATACACGGAGAGAGGAATTTGATTCAACCTGCAGAGATTGAAACTGAGCCATGAGTTGACACATCTCGTATACTGAACACAGACTTCAGTATTCGAATACTCCAAGAATCGAGTAACTTTAACATCTGTAAATATTTCGAACAACACTCTTTCTCAGAGGTTCGATGATATCCAGTGGTCACTTTGGGATGCCACAGAACTAAATGAAAATCTTGAACAGCCACACATCTATCATCTCCATGTTTGGTACGGAATCTTCAGTGCTCATTAAGTATATGTTTACATTCACGACGAGCTTTTTGGAATAAACAAAAACACAATGTATTCTTCCTTCAGCTGTTTTTCATCAGTTGACTCTTCTGATTTAAAGCAGCTGACTCTACGTGTTATAAACTCAAAAAGGATATTATAATTAATTATTTTTGATTCTTATAGTATAAAAAATATACTAAATCAAGGATTGCGCGCCCTTTTTTTGAATTTTTGAATATTATACAAGTATTAACGATTGACTTGTATATTGGTAGAATTTATTAATGTATAGTATATCTAATTAATAGCTCTGCCCAATATCAAAAAGCTGGCAACAAGGAAAATACAGAAGGGTAGCTACCAGTTGTTTTTCCAAATTTTTCCTTTTTCTTTTGTGAGTCGAGGTTGCGAGTGGACAAAAAAAGCTCGTCGTGATTTTGTTTTTCCTTCTCAGAATTCTCCCTTTTTTTAACTTGAAGTAACAATAAGAACTTATGGAGATTGCATAGTTAATTATTGAGTAATTAATGGCATTCTCAGAGCATCGGACAAAAAAAAATACGCTTTGTAGCCAAAATAAACTCAGATAAAATTGGATCACGAGGATTACTTTAGTACAACGTGCATTCGTTTTCTTATTATTTCTTTCATTTGAAAAACCGAATTAAGCTTTGAGAAAGGAAAGAGTAAAAAAAGATTATGTGTTATTGTCCAAATTAAGGTGATCACCCTAATCGTTAGAACAAAATATCTATTCTTTCTTTCTTTTTAAACATATATATGCATCTAAATATACGGAAATTAGTGTGTATTAGTGTTTTATGGCAGTAAGATTTGGGGGAAAAAAATTATAGTAGATCTAGTGATTGCATGATCAATCCAAAAAATTAAGATATTATTTTTTTTAAATCGTTTTTTATATAATATTTTTTTTTGACTTGATTTTTTCACCCTATAAAATGACTGGTTATTGATTTTCAAGATTCTATCCTCTAAGGTTTTAAAATTACGGTTGGAATGGTAACGACTCTCAAGGGAAGGGCATTGCGACGTTAATAAGTTTGGACCGGAGGAGAACTTGAATCATGTATCTATATCTCCTGAATGTCACATATCAACGATCTAAAATTTGACACACGATATTTCCTTAAGATTAGACGCCTATGTGCAAAAAATCATTCAATTCTGTCATGGTCGGGTGACGGCCATATGTCGATTTGACATAAAATATTTAACAAAATATAAACTATTTTATTTCTCCCAGAGTTTTGATGATTTATTCATATTTGCTTTTGAGTCAAAAAAAAAAAAAAACTCGAAAATTGACATTTTAGCTCAAAAAAACGTTGTTGTTGTTGTGCCTTTTAATGATTCAAAGTTACTCAAGAGTCCCCCTTTTTACGTGTTCGAGTCAAATTTCGAATCTGTGAGCTTATGTACAAGTCAAGACTCAAGTTGTTAAGAAGGAGTCTTAGTCGAGTCTAAATTCACAGTATAATGAAAATTTAGTGGGGTGGTCCGAGTGCCCTTGTGCCACCCCCCACCATGGATCCGTCAGCAGAGGGAAGGGATGTAATTGGCCAACTACCATTTGATTTATTTTCTAAGCATTGAAATTGATGGAAATGTGCCCATAGAAACAAATGAACGACGATTTCCTAAGGGCATATGTTTTTTACTCATTATCCGTTTATTATGACTATAAATTATGAAGGAGTATAAAAATTGTCAAATATTTCAAATCTAATCTGTAAAATCCATTTCTTTACATTTGCATAAATGTATATATATATACATATGATTGTAATCATAGTCACAAATTGAATATATAAATATGCATTTATGGTCGCCCAAAAGTGTTTTTTTGCAGTTTTTTTTAAAATAAAAAAACCCTTAATCCATTGCAATATATATCAACAAACACTTTAGGTAATATCTTTGTATGGTACATATGTGCCATAACTTCACGGAGTGGACACTGAGGGGCTTGTTATGCCTTGGAAGTGGCGTTTTTTATATGTCAAGGGTAATATCATAATGAATTTTTGTCAAATGGAATATCACTTTTTATTTATATCATTGATATGTCAAATTTCTTACCTCAATCTACATCTTCTTATTAATCTTAAAATTAGGCTGGTAGATCTATTCAACAAATACTAATGATCAAATACCTAGTAGTTCTAGAACCCAAATTATGAAACAAATGAACACTAAATGTGTCAAGTCATCAAGAAAGCAAGTTTGTTTTCAAATATTGAAAAGGAGAAAATCATTGACTTTTAAGTTTTTTTACTTCATAAATATGGATTATTGTCTATCCAATAGAGCAATCGGTTAAATGTGTCGACGGCACAAGAAGCCGAGTTGGTCCCTGAAAGAACGTTCATCTTTATCATAGCCTCAGAGATTTATTTAGTGGCAGTGGGCTAAAACCAGTTCATCTGTTGCAGAACTATTAAGAATCAACTACATCCGCTATCATGCTCATACTAAATCAAAGTAATAGTAACTACATATGTAGTTATAAATACCAGGTGGTTTTTTTTATTCTTGATTGTGGTCGGTGTTTTTTCCCCTATAATTAAGTTGCAATTATTTGAGTCATTATTTAATTAATACAAATATACTATTAATACAAACGAGAAAAAAGAATGTCTTCAAGAATATGAGTGCAGTTCACACTCATTTTTGAAATATTTCAAATATACCTGGTTTCTTGTTGACTTGACACATATGTCACTGTCTATGAAACACTCTATTACCTTTTGTATTTTAGACTCTATGTTCATCATAAGGGATGTGACTTTTGTAAAGAAAAATAATAGTTTTATGATTAGCATAGGGAAAAAAAGTTTAGTCTTTTTGCTCTTTTTTCAATTTCTGTTCAATCAGATCGTGTTGGGGGAAACATCTTCCCCTAAAAAAAGAATAAAAGGATTTCTACCTACATATCTTTGTTGTAGATTTTGTTAAAAATGCATAATGCTATTTATAAATGCATAAGTTCCTTCCTGGGGCAGTAATACTAATAATACACCTTACCCACAAAATCACATATCAGGCAGCTGAGTTTAACAAGGGTACTATTAATTCAATAGTACCCTAAGTCCTGCTCCTGCCTTCTCTTCATGGTCAATAAAAGTCACATCCCTAGTTATCATACTGTTTTGAACATTTTTAAAAGGGCTGTTCCCTTACAGTCCAAGAGTCCATATTTTTCTACAAGAGCAATTTCAAACAATGTGCATTCTACATCCTCTCTGATCTGAGATGCACCCCTAGGTAATTAACATCATGTTTCAGAGCATCTACCCTTTCACCAAGATATGTATGTAGATTCATATTTTCATTCATGAACACATCCTCTAATCAAATGACAATTCCAGAACTCAAACTTATTCTCATATTCTCAAAGTGCATTTCCCAATGGGGCTATTTATGTTTCTAATGAAGTCAAATGTTTGTTTGTATGTGTATAAACTATGTGCTTCTTGTTCATCTCATCTTTTATGATTGATACTTGAGTAGATATCTAAGTACATGTTTTTTATTTAAGAAGATTGCATCAACTTTAATTCTTTTGGCATGCATCCAACTTCATTTTTTTTTTTTTTGATGTTTTACTCCACATAAGTAAAAATTAGATTGATTAAAATTAATTGGAGTAATGTCGAATGAATTTCTTATCCTATAATATATATGTATATGTATATATATAACTTTATCAAATTAGAAGATATTATTTATATCTATTAGTGATGTATCAAATACTTGCATTCCCATTCGCATTTTAGAAATATTTAGATTTTTAAAGTTTGATATTTGCAATACATATATTCAATACATGCATAAGTACAAATATATTGCTGTAAATACTCCACATTGTAGTAATATTTGTATCTGCAACTTTAGATATTTGAAACATCACTAATACGTATCTATATGTATACATTAATATACATCGTCATATTCAAATCATTACTGCATTAGAGTGTAATTTTTGAAATTAAATTTGTTTGTAACTACAGAGACATGGGGGTGGGTGGAACTATGCAATAATTTTAGCATAATTTTGCAATTACAAAAATATACATATATATTAAGAGGGAAAGAGCTTGAAACATTCTGTTTTTCCTTAATTACAAACTTGGTGGAAGAGTCATGAAAATAACACTTTGGATCTTTAATAAAATGTTCGTTATTAAGTAGAAATAAAAACACTCTTACCCTTATTAGTGTCATGAACATTGAAGGTTCAAACTTTAATTACCTTCTACTAAGCAAGTAATAATTCCCCTTTATATCATAAAGAATGGATTCACTTTTGAGAAGAGCGGTTTAAATATATACCAATTGATTTTGCGTTCACTTTCTGTCGTTCCCTTTTTGAAAAAAAGGTGTCGAGATACAACAAAGATAGCCTCCTGGTCTTCTCCATATCAACTTTGTATTACTTCGTCAACAGCTGATAGGAACGTAGACTGGCAGAACTCGAATTATATCTCGTTAACCTATAGATATATCATCATTACTAAAGGAATAAAAGCCATACAGTTGTTTCTCTTAACCTCTACTTCAAAAAAAAGAGAGGAGAAAGCTCTAAAATTAGATGGTATTAAGCTAATTTCTTCAACTGTTTCGCTATTATTCATTTAGTAATGAGTACATGCCAACAGTTTAACAAAATTTAATTAGAGTTTAACCGATCTACGTTCAGATCAGCTGCCTATAGCTTAACAAGATTTTAATTTTTAACAAGGGCAGTTTCCTTCTGAGAGGCCATTGCAATATGTATTTTTATTTTTTTAATATTCTTGTCAAATTTTCTACCATCTTCAAATAATTTGAATTATTAGGGTCAAAAGGGAAAATAGAAGCAAGTGTATTGATAGTGTCTCTTCTTTGATATAAAAGAAATATGCAGAATAATCTGAGAAATTGTAGCAAAAAACCTCTGTTATTCTAATTTCTACTTTTGAAAAAAAAATTAACTTTGGAGACTGATATGAAGCCAATTGATCTGGAAAAGACATTAAATCCTACAAAAAGGGAATTGACACTCTCCTAAAGTCCAAATTATCTATTATTTTATTTTTTAAATGTTCATAAAAGTTTAAGAGCAACGAATAGTTTGAATCTTCATTTATTAGGGAGGATATTAAAACTTGGATGTATTGCTTTATTAAAGTTAATTTGAAATTCATGCTACATATTGTGTGCTCCAACCCTACCCTGAGACAGGGACAGTTTGAACATTTGAAACTTAACACTCAAAACCAATTTAGAAAAAAAAAACCAAGACTAATCAACAGCACTTAAAAGACCTAAATTGACATTAATGAAGTCTAAATGCACAATAATGAAGGACAATTGCAGCACTTGTAGAAACGGATCCTTTTGACCAGAAGGTTACAATATCTCAAATTTCTTCTCAATGAGTGAGTTTTGAATTTTAATAAATTTCATCAAATGACAGCAAAATAATCATTAATTCGAAGAATGTAAATTACAGCATAAACAAATACAAGTGAACGGCTTTATTGCAAAAATATCCTTCAAAACATTTTGTAATTTTACCCCGCAAAATTATTTTTCATCCAATATCTCACAGAATCTTCATTATGTTCTATATTGGGGTATGAACTGATAAAACTTTGTTGATGTTTGAGGAAATGGCTTTGTTATAACTGTCCCTAGTCTTCCTTACCATATATATATATATATAATGGCTATAATAAATTGTCTATCAAACGATTATTTTTACAAATAAACAAAAAAATTATTATGATGTTAGTTAGATACTTTAACTTACGTACGTAATTTAACACTTTTACATGCAACGCACTCGATTACAAATATGTATAATAATGCAGCCATTCAAAAAATCCCATCGCCAAATGATATAATTACATCATAACGATGAAATATGTAACTGCCTGCAATTATATATTTTTTTCGTATAATCAATACAAAGATATATTGGCAAAAATCCCTAGATACATTCTAATCTTTATTTGTAAACTAATACACAAAAATAAAGCGCCAAATTCAAATTTAAAATAGTAACCAATTACGAATCAAATTAACGATTCCAGATTCTAGCTCCCTCTATTGCACAGTTGTACTTCAATTCTTACACAATCCTATGTATATAAGTCATTGATTCCTAATATTTGTGAGTTAAATGTTTAGTTTCTTCTTTTAACAAAGTATTTATTCAAATGGTATTAAATGGTATTTATTTACGGATAATTTACTTTCAAATTATACGTAAATAAATATCAGGTAAATGAATAATTTGAGTTATGATGATGCAATCCATTTAAATATGTAAAAATCCTTTGTGTGTACACAAATAATGCATACAAATTGTGAAGGAAGGGATTGGCACTTGAATGCGTAAATACAACAAAGCATGGAATAAACTATCAAAGCCTAGAATGTGAGTTTATCATTCTGTATAGTTAATTACATATATATGAGTATTATTCCATAACTAATTATATGAGTATCATTCCGCAATTAAATATTCTACATTGCAAAAAAAAAAAAAAAATACTAAGAGCATCATCTAATTAGAGTGGATTCACTAATTTTTGCTGTTTCATGCCCAGCTTATTGGTGAACACTAAAATAACAACCGAAATATTTGTATCATTAAGGTACAAAAAATTAAATTTCAATAGATTCGAATTTTACTTGAGTAGTCAGTTCAAACTCAACTTGGACTCAAAATTTAGACTTGAATAAGAGACGCTCACAAAACATCCTTAATTTCAAGTTATTATTATTTTAAGAATAGCATTTATCTTTTTATATGAGCGAATTTTAGAACTGAGGATTACCTAATCAAAGATAAAAGACTCGAGTCGTAATTAATTCTCATTACTCTGCAACTTATGATTTGACTCAAATTATAAGCAAAAAAGACTCGAATTTGATGCTAAAAACTTTAAGTGTGACTCGTAAACAATTCTTAATAGACCCAAATCCATTTAAATATGTTAGTGAGAAATTAAATTCCTCTTCATGAATTAAATATTTTCTAAAATGCCCACACTTTAAAAGGATTTGAGTCTGTACAGAAGTAGAAAGACAGTGCTATATATATTTATGAGCAACTTGATTTAAAAATGCTTTAAATTTCGATTTTTTTTTTTGTGTCGATATAAGAGTAAATTTTCTTAGGGAAAAGAGATGAGTCATTGATTTAAAACTTCTTCTTGTATTTCTAGTTAACATTTTAATATATATATATATATATATATATATATAATATTTGTATATAGTCAAGGAACTTTTGGAGATTTTAGCAATTTAAGACTTGATCGTATTGCGAAGAAATCATCAAATATCGACAATAGAGTAGGTATCTGAAAGTGATCATATAAAAACTAGTGGCATTCAAGAATTTTTCCATAGGCGTCAATATTTTTATGCAAGTTAATTGAACCATGTCATACTTATATTCGATGAGTTCATCCGAGGAACTGAACCGGAAGCAGTTATTACGACAATGCTTTTCAATATTTTAATCAAACTCTTGAAAATAAAGAGAATCAAACTAAAAGGGAGAGATTTTAAGCCATTACATATTCGAGTTCCATACAAAAATATGTAGATATCACTGCTTGAAGATATAATATCTGTCCTATCTGGGGATTTTGTGAAAATTGAGTTATCACATGAATGAAATAGCTTTACATACATTTGGTGTCAAGTTTAACAATGTTTTTTCTGGACCTTACCCTTGGGTTTGAAATTAGCAGTGTAGTATTGTCTTAACTGGCCACATGCCACTATTGTTGTTGAGAATCAAGTTGTTTTATTCACCTTTGGAGCAATAACAATGCTACTTGACCAATAAAAATTGCGAATACCTGATCTGTTTACGTGTGTATTTTTATTTGGATTTTGGTGTTGTTGTAATTTTTTGTATCAAAAAATACATTTTACTAACTAATTTATATAGCAATTATTTCTAAATTAGCCCATTAAATGTATTATACAAAATAGATAATATATTTAAAGTCTTAAAATGTTTTTCTTAAGACAAAATTATGTATTTCATTTGTGAAGTTTGGTTTGATTCATTTCATTTCGTGCATCTTTGAAGATTGAAATGTCTAGTATTACATATTAAAAGGATTGGAAATATATGATCAAATTGTTTGAACAAATAGCATATTTTTAATTAAATTCCATTTTTGTGCATATGGACACTTTCCAAAACTTAATTTTTGAATCCTTCAACTAAATATGTCAACAGTGAAAGGTAGGTATTCAATGTGGGGAAATTTGACTTTCTATTTTTTATGTTTATTTTTCATGAGGATTGAAACTAATTTATGTCATTGTATTTGCTATAATTATATGTCAAACCATTGGTGGCAAATCAATTCATTACAGGCATGGCATTGCTCTATTTAAACGAACAAAAGAAATAAAAATCATGATACTTACACACATTTAATAAATAAACTATGAGAAATATGGAACATATACATAAAAGTACTATAGAACATATATATATATATATATATATATATATATGGAGGCTGTATTGTACCCTCATCAATTTATGGGTACACTGGATTAGTTCACTTCATACTTTATCTATTGTTAAACTCAGTTCACAAGGGTTGCTTGAATTATATAATGAGACAATAGACAATATTATCCTTTAAACATCAACAAATCTTAGTTTAAAGTAACTCTCTGTTAGCTGTTGATCTTTTGACTCTTGTCCCTTTGTTGAACTCGAATTAAATCTTTTGAAGCAGTCAACATATTTATAGAACGTTATTGGCTAATTACCAACTGATTTTGGATCTTCTGAGATAGAATGAAGATCACAACAAGCTTTTTAGGTTAAATAGAAATACTATGTATTCTCGCTCAAGCTGTTTTTATCAGTTGACTTTATTTACAATTGGCTCAAAAAGGGTATAATATATAATTTTAATCAATCAAATATTGCACACGAGAGTTGAAGTTGCGAGTGGACCAAGAAGCTCGTCGCTAAAATGGTATCGCTTTCAATTTATCATGCAACTAGTTACGTCTTTTAAAATACTTTATAACTTTCTTATTTTTTTGTGCTTCCAAAAAATATATTTTGCTAATATATCAACAAAGGTACTCCTACAGCATTTAAGAATTCCTACGTGTTTTTTGTTAGCTGTCAATATGTCTACTCTTATTAGTGTTCTGAATGTTGACGTCCTGACCACGAACTATTTATATATAAATATATCTTATTATAAAATAAACTTTTTCTCTATTATTAAATAGATAATAGTTCTACAGTTGTAAAGTGTGACATAGTTGGCTATCTAACAGTTAATTGAATAGATGATGATAGAAAGGTTGCGATATATAATTTTATGCAATATGTGACCACCATGGAAAAAATATTCAAAATGGCTGCTGTTTCAGAAAATTATAACTAAAATCATTTAATGACAACATTGTAGGTGAAACGCCTCGTATTTTTGAGAGATCTTTCCATTTGTTTCCCAAAGTTCATTGTAAATTCATACCTAATTATGAAGAAAGAATATCACAAATAGTACATTTGATTATTTAAGCTCTTGTAATACAAATGATCAAAGGATGACAAAGCATTTTTTGGTCATTATTTGTAGCTAGAAAGAACCACATTTTGTTTTAATAAAATTTATTTTGCAATACTAAATTAAACAAGAAAAGTGTCTTATCGATAATGAAACACAACTATATATATCTACATTTTAACCAAATAAATATTTGACAATAAAACATTACTTTAAATAATAAACAACGCGTTAAAAAACTTAAAATGTCAATGTTTCTCCGAATGTAAGACGTAAAAGAATATCATGCTGCAGCGCTTTTAATGTAAAACTACAAAGATATGACAATGGCCTTTTGTTCATATATTTAGTTTTGAATAGAACAATACAATAAGTAAAACTATTTATGAGCAATATGCTAAAGAAAATATTTGAAAACGAATAGGTATTTGTAGGTATTTAGATAATGCAAGAATATGATAAAATTGCGGAAGAATTCAAAAAGGTAATCACTCAACCTAAACAAATGTTGTTTATTTGTAATGTATTCTTTTTTAGATGTGCCATTTGTTTTTGTTTTTATTCCATTGAAAGGAGAATACAGTTATGACTAATTATGATTAAATATGTTTCAAGTTACTAAAGAAATTATTAAAACAGAAAAGACAATGTCATTTCATCCTATTGAAGATAATAATTATGTTTGAAAGAGGTTGAGTGAACTTTATACAAATTTAACAAAAATCTTGCGCTAATTAACGTTTATTTAGTTGACGAATAAAGTTGAATTATTCTACAATGGAATAAGTAATGATTTTCCTTTTTTTTATTTATACAAAATGATGTTTAACCCTCCAAAGGTACTTTAAATTGTACTGAAAGTTGACAAACATTTAATAAAATAAAATCATAGTTGCGTTCTGATCCTTTTGTTAATTTTGGTTCATGATTTCTTACTTACTTTTGTGTTAATGCACCATAAAATAATACATCATATTTTTAAAAGTCTTTTATGTAGAATTCATTGGTTGAGTAAATAATTGATGATAAAGTTATATAACATAAAGAATGATTTAGATAAAGGTATGTCTTCCGTAACATTTATTTCAATCTTTTTTCATTATCAATTCCATTAAATATGTATCAAGGGTTAATTTAAATATATATATATATTAGTGATGCAATGAATAGTATCTATTCAAAATCTGATTAATTACTCAACAAAAAAGAGAGGAAAAATTACATTCATTTGAACTTTTTAAAACTTTTTCATCATTAAAACATCATGAATGATTGATTCATCATTTCCTTTAGAATCATTTGTCATGACAGTAGAACTTCAAAGTCAGAATAAATATTTTATTTGATACTATTTCTTTTTATATTTGATAATAGGTGATAATTGAGTGATAGATCCTGAAACTATTTTATCAATGGGAGTTACATAAATGATATTAATATATTACTAAATATAGGCATGATCAAAAAAGTCAATATCTTTATTCTCTACTAATTAACTTCATACGTTGAGTTACGTCATTATTTTAATCTGTTGTACAATTCTGTTTATATTAGTAGTTTCATAACCAAACAGTAAATAATTTGAGTAAAAAAAATCAGTGCTAAGCACGTCGAGCTTATTTGTGCACTCGCAACCTCGACTCTCAAAAGGGAAGGGAAAATTTTTCTGTATTTTCCTTGTTGCCAACTTTTTAATATTGGGCAGAACTATTATTTAGACATACTATACATTGGTAAATTCTATCAATACACAAATCAATCGTTAATACTTGTATAATATTCAAAAATTCAAAAAAAGGGCGCGCAATCCTTAATTTAATATACTTTTTATATATAAAAATCTTAAATAATAATATTACCCTTTTTGAGTTTATAACACGTACAGAAAGCTGTTTTAAATCAGTTGAATCAACTGATGAAAATCAGCTAAAGTGGTAATAGAGGATGTTTTTGTTTATTTTAAAAAGCTCGTCATGAAGAGACTACAGGAGAAGAAAATTTGTTCTAAAACGTAAAATAAAGAACACTATAAAGACGTTTTACTAATAAATATGAAGAATAATGTGGGTAGTCACCAAAGGGCCTCCAGAATATAGGAAATAGATAAGGCATTAGCCGGTCCCATAATACACTCTTTTATAGCATGATTTGGAGACTTTTTTCTTTCTTTCTTTGAAGAAAAGGTCGAGAAATTAGATACAATTATATTGTAGTTATGACCAAAATCGAAACAATTTATGTCTGTAGATATACTAGTAATATAATTTTTTGTTAACAATAGTTTACTAGCGATTCCAAACCCACAACGCAGAATATTCCACATTATCAGTCCATTTTTTGTATATTGATCAATGCTATAGAGACTCAAATCTCCAAAGTGTATAAAGTGATTTTACTGACCTCACATATTGATTAATAAACTAAAAAACAAAAACAAAAAACTGTTGAATAGAAGCAAGAGTATTTATTATTGTGAAATTTGATTGATTTGAACTTGCGAAATTATGACGTCACAAGGAAATAAAAATTCAAAGATTTATATACCAAACAACCTTATCCCCAGTCATGGCAAGATCCTGTAAAATAATTAAGTCATAATCGATAAAATTACATTCACGATATTATCTTACTTTCTGAATTCTTAGTTGAAATACTGATAATGTTATACGTCTACAGATAATGCAACTATGGGCAAAAAAATATAGGGAATCTAAAAAATCTTAATGTAATCATCCAAATTCATTTTCATCCCCCTCAAAGTAGTCCCCTCCCTCCTGATGCAATGCATATGTGCCAATGTTTTATTCCAATATCCAAAACATTTACAAAAGTCAATAATATTACAGAACAATAACTGCTGAGTTTAGATATGCTATTAAAATTAAAAATCGGATGGTTGGCTCTTTTAAACAATAGGTTATGTATCTCGGGAAATAAAATATGGATTCTCAAAATTTCAAAACAATACAGTCTGGAATATTCATTGTAACTTTTTTAGGTTCAATAACATTTCTCTAAATTGCTATTTAGTCAACATCTTTCAGACATTTAAAAAAACGAACAATTCGATCTTTAGCTGTTCACAAAAGGACGCGTATATCAAACATTAACGATTGCTTTGACGTGTAATTTAGCACAGATGTTAGTAACAGTAGTGTCAACTTAAAAACAAAAATGTTTTCCCCTAATGGAATCCCAAAGAAAAAAAATTATTTAATTTCCTGGTATTCTTTGCTCATAGTAGTATAAAGGTTTTCAATAGTGAGGAATTAACGATGCACTTGTGTCTCTAAATGGTAATAAAGTTAATGAACAAATAAAAAATGTGTCTTCTGAACATTAATTTTGATTAAATAGCCTGCAATTTAAATATATGTATGTATATGCATTTATTTGTTCCTCCATTACCTGGCCGCTGTTATCCGATATTTGAAAATTACATTATATCAACGATATACAAAATATGTATTTAAAATATATGACTACAACGATACTTTGTTCCAAGATTTATACTCATTTATTTTTTAAAGATATTTGTATGTAGATCCTTTACCCGTATTCTGGTTTAATAGTCAAAACTGTTTCGCTCTAGCTCTGATTCAAAGAGATACTTGTCATTCTTCTTCAAATCAGAAAAATATATACATGAACAAACTTGACTATAACTAGGCATTCCACAAATCGACAAAAGTCTACGTATTCCGTGCAACCATACCATGAATTATAAGATATGTTTCATAAAATGTACAGAGGTAAATGGCATACTAAAACATGACAAGGCTCAAAATAGGTAAAAGGTATTTACATAATACTTTTTTCTCTAATTTACTTAAAGAATGTGAATATCATTAAAAGAAATGTTGTATGTATATTAGCTATTTAAGATTGTTCTTCTCCTCAAATTTCAATCTTGAAGTGTAAAGGATTCTAAGGTTTTTCTTCAAAAATTATGATTATATTGTTATATAAGGTTGTCAAATATCTCTCCCTTTCGCCTTTTTGTCTTTTGAATTTCGCGGCTATGTACAAAGCGCTACAGAGCTTGTATCTGGCAATACCATACATTATTTAAAAGGTCTTGACATAACCTACAAAACGACGCTATGCATGATTAGTTTGGATATTGTATTTAATAGTTATAGACGTGTAAACATGGAGTTCACAAATGCCGAAATTCGCGCTATTTTAAAGTTTTCCTTCGTTAAAGGCAAATCCGCTAGAGAAACGTTCCGTGGGATTAATGGTAACTTCGAACCGCGGAGGAATGGTTTCGACGATTCAGAGCCGGTGAAAACGAGACCATGGATATATCTTATCCATAGCCATATTCATGGCTCCCATATGGCCAGATGCTTAATTCTACCATCTACTACGAACAATCGGACCGCTTGAAGCAGGTGATGGACCAGAAGCGTCCAGAATTGGCCAATAGGAAGGGTGTAGTGTTCCACCAGGACAACGTCAAACCACACCCATCGTTGATGACTCAGCAGAGGCTACAGTAGGTTGAATGGGAGGTTTTAATGCATCCACCATATAGCCCGGACATAGTGCCAAGTAATTACCACCTGTTTCTGTCCATGGCGAACGCCCTTGGTGGTGTAAAGTTGAACTCAAAAGAGGCTGTGAAAAGTGGCTGTTCGAGTTCTTCGCAAATAAGGAGGGGGGCTTCTACACGGTGGGAAGGGGGGATATTATGAAGTTGCTGTCTAGATGGAAACAGATTATTGAACAAAACACCACATATTTGAACGAAATCCGATCCCTGAAACACTTTTTATAAAGCATTTAATAAAGAGCAAAAAAGTGGAAGGGAGATATTTGACAACCTATGTTCACAAAAATGGATTTATTCTTAGTTGGGATCCATTGTTTTTGTTTTTGACAGTTCGACACAAATCCTTTATGAAACAAAAAGCAATTTATTGTTTGTACATATATGGTTCAGCCATATAATTAATGTTGAGAGATGGGATTTGATGTGGGGACTTAGAGTAGGTCTGATAAAAATTGAATGTCACAGTTTTATTGAATGTAAAGCATCATTCTCTAATGAGAAAAACCTCACAATACTCCTTTTTAATTATATTCTACATAGTTATTTGGAATGACTATTTACTGAAAATGGATTAAATGATACTTGTTCTCAGCTCTATATCTCGAATAAAAAATAATTTAAATTTTTTTTATTGATTAAATGAATGGATAGATAAGTCTGAAATATGCATTGAAGCAAGTTTATATATATATAAATTACAATTGAGGCAAGTCGTCTCTTTTCGTATATGTCAAAAAATAAATCAAGTGGATATTTACAGATATATGTAAGAGTGTACATATATATATATATATATATATATATATATATATGTATAATTTAGTACAAATCTTTAAAGCTATGAATAAATTATAGTTATACATATATGTGCTATGATAATACATGAATGGATTTTGCAAATGATTAAAGCAACATATGAAGAAATGATTCACCCTATGTTTTGTACATTTGTATATAATTTCATATATTTACGTACGTATAAACATCTAAGGAGGGTTTTTTTAAAAAAATAACTTCGAATATGTTTGCAAACTAAACTTTGACAAAAAAAAAAACAATTTGCAAAGAGCATCAAAATATGATTGAAATTGCTTATATTATATAATTTAGTAAAGGAGTGTTTTCACATGACGTCATCATTCTGAATGTCGGCCATTTTGAATGAGGCATAACATAAAGGGAAATTGTACATCAAACTTTTTTTTTTAGAAAAAAGAAGCCATAATCAATTGGTAGTAACTAGTCAACTAATGATGGAAATTACACATAAGCGCAATTCGGTATCATCACTATGAAAAGTCGGCCATTTTTAGAAGAGATGTAACACAATATTTAAGTATAAAATTCATTTTACATATCTCTCAACCTTTCCTAAAAAAAAGAATCAGTATTTTGGTTATTTGTCGGGGTAAAATATCCCTATATTATATAACTGTTTGACTTATGAATAATTGGTTATATATATATATATATATAATATTGATGCTATATAGAGCCAGCCATAAGGGACTTGTGCCAATAATTACTAAAGAACTTCCTCTTACGTACGTATCGATGATACAATATTTTATTTTATTTTACTCAGTCATGATTCATATTCTCCTTAATATACTTATGAATGGTCATCTAATGATCATTTGATCGACGGCTCTGATGGTTGAAAGATCAATAATAATTATTATTAGGCATGACTTTAAAAGGAACTATAATAAAAATATAAAAATTATATTTAATTGATTGGCGGAGGATAAACAATAATAAAATAAACTTCATAAACTTGTTTATTTATGCGAATAGAATTAGTAGAGATGGTCATTGCAAAGCGGAATTATACTATGATAATATTTATAAGAAACTTCTAAACTCTTAATTAATTAGAAGCTTTATACAGCCTACCAGGATATTTTATCTTAGCCCAAAAACAGAGGGAGCTATTCGAGAAGCTACTAATTACAATTTGAAAATAATTAATAGGAGATTTGTATCAGTTTTTATTATGGAACTTAAAATTGAACAATTTTAATCAATCCTTGAAAAAAGATCCAAATTTGTGTGCGTCCTCTAGAACTCATAAATTTTCACTTGAACTAACATTTAATGAAGTTTATAAAATTAAATTCGTTCAATTGAACTTTAAGTATCTTTCATTGTTATTCGTTATTATACACATTTCCCTGTTATTTTTAGTTTGGGCCCAGTTAAAGTATTTATTGCTCTCATAAACATAGGAATATGTTTATAAGTCCAAGATAGCCGTGATGGATTGATGATGATATCACTGAGCAGAGTTTGCTTTTTATGTCCTTAAGATTTAGGACAGGGACATCCAAATTTTTGAACTGATACATTTCTATTAAACAATTTACCTACTTAAATATCCCTATCCAATTTTGTTGCAAAATTCCGATCTCATTGGCTAAACTTTATTTCAATAAAAGTTGGTTTCATGTTTCTAATGTACGCATAATAACAATCTATTATTTGCAATTTTGATTTACATAATATTTGCAATAATACATTAATTATACAGCATTCAAATAAACGTCTCTTTGCATGAATTGTCTTGAAATAGAGATGAAGTTTTTAATGCAGTTTTTTTATTGTTGTTGTTGTTTCATTGATGTGTATGTATGTATGTACTTAAATTTATGCATAGATTTGCAATGAAGGCATTATTCAAATATATTTATTTATTTTAAAACAAGGGCATAAATGCAAGAGATAGATACTAAATGTTGTATTTATAAATATTATTCAATTAAATTAATTATACGGAAATGGAGGTCAATCTTTGACAAGAATATTAATGGTTTTTGTTTTTTTTTTGCTAATGAAACGTTTGGTGGATATATATGTAACTTACCCCTCTCACTCCAAAAACTTGTCAATTCCTGCTATGCACATGTAAAGGACCTTCACTGACGTCAGAGAAGGCGCAATGCAGAGTCAATTTATAAAGTTATGTTATAAAATGTACAAATTTCAGGGGGGAGGGATCTTAAAAGAAACTTCATTAAATGGATTTAAACTAAAAGATTAAAGTACTACTATGAGGAAAAAAATACCGGGAAATTTGATGTGTTTTATATTGTTTTTTTGGATTTCAGTAAGGATAAATGTTTATGTCTTTAATTTGGTACTACTGTCATTGACACTCGTACCAAATTACACGTCAATATATTCATGAGTGTTTGAGATACACGTCCTTTTGTGAAAACCTAAAATCGAACTTTTTGTGTTTTAAATTGTCTAAAACGGTGTCCGGTAAATGCATCGACATCAATTCATCGATAGTAAATTCATCAAAAGATAAATTCATCGATGATCAATTCATCGACTTTTGTAGGATATATTCAACTAAATGTAAAACTGAGTTTGAATTATATAGTCTCTAGATTGAAAACGGACGTGCGTTCAACAGGGAAAATTTTCCCCATGAGTGGAATGGAGTAATGAACAAAATCCTTATCATAAGCTAGAACAAATCATTTGTAATCTCGTTTTTAGGGTTTTGTGGGATGTACATTGTTTAAGAGATGAATGTTCTTAGAACAGATCATTCTGTTCATCCACAATTAAGCGTTTCCTTATTGTTTTGTGTTTTTAAAATTCTTTGAACAGATGATACAGTAAAAATCTTACTTTGAAGCTTATCTGAAGCATCAATTTCATCATTATTAACAAAGTAGAGGTTAGCCTCGTTATCTTTGTCATGACATAAAAGTTGCAATGTTATAATTGCTGGAAACTTTTAACTAAAAAAAAACACAAGTAGAATTGATCTTTTGTGATACAAATGTAAAATTGATATACCTAATTATTGCTTCACTTCATTTGAAGACAAGGGCTCATTTGGTTTTATTTTTTTTAGCATACAAATTAATAAAATCACATATTAAATTCTGCAATATTTCAGAAGGGAACAATTGCCTAAAACTTTATAAACAGCGTCCAGAGAAAATGGGAATTCTATTTTTAAAGATTTGTTCCTCCAATTACATACTTTAGCCTAAAATGTACGATTCTTTCCATGATTGCCTTTATTTCTATCTCCTGTATTTACGTCTCATCCTCATTTAACAAGTCATCATTTGATTCAGACAAAACATATTTGTAGTATCTGGATCTTGAATATAGTCAACATCATCTGAAGTCAAATCTGAATCAAAAGTAACAGTAGCCATTTTTTGAGTATGTACTACTATTAACTTTTCTAGAGATATACGTCTTCACTGATTCTGAATATGATGACCCTAAGTGCATGACAAATTATATAATAATATTCAATACAAGAAATAAAATAAAATAAATATAAGCACTTTGTTTTTCTGTGACTCCAAGGACCATACGGTTGTATTTACAAATACACCTGTAAATTATAAAATGTTGACTATCTAAGGAATATAAATGACGCTTAAGGGGTTAATTGTTATGTGTACATAAAATTTGTTTGTTTATACTTCCTTCAAGATGAACAGTTTACATTATGATGAAGTTGTCGATAAAAGGCCTTATATGTATGTAGTTGAATATGTCTTAAGGGTGATTTATCTCATAATGAAAAAAACAGGACTTTTATCTTACATAAAAGAGAAAAACGTTTGATTCAAAATATGTGTATGTACGCTCTATGAAAAAAGATGGATCGTAATAATAAATGGTCGTTATAATTTATATTCATAGTCCATCGAGAAACATAATAATTTCCATGGTCAAAAAAGAAAAAAAATAGTAATAATTCGTTAGACTACATTTTGATTAATTTTCTTGATAACTAGCAATAATATTTACCCGTAATTGAAGATGCATAAAATGAATAATCCCTTGAGGTAAACTGATGAACCTTTTAAATGACTAATAAGAATACCATCATAACTAGGGGAATAATGATTACTATAAAAATATAAATATATATATTTCTTCTATTAACTATCAGCTATCTATTGAAGGCTCAAGGAGCTTCAATGTTCAGCAAGAATTTCCACCTATATGCACATATTCCATTCTAATAACTTAAAAACAAAAAAAAACATTTGTAAATCAGTTATTCAAATTTACATGAAATTGAATTCTGCTGCCTCAATTTGAGCCCGTTTTAAGAGTTGTCAAAGCAAATTCGTTCCGCTACCCCTGACATTCATTATCCAAATCGTGGCCCATATATGTACATAAATAAAACCCGGATTGAAACAATCAAAAGGTCGTATCTCTCTCTCTCTCTCCTTATGGCCCTGTCAACTCTCAAACAAAAATCTGTCAAATTATATAAACTAGGAAATTAGGGCCTATGATATCCCTTATTGGAATTCAGCAATGTGGTTCATGGGCAACGTAATTACCCATGGTCATCTTCATAATGGAAATGACCAATCATTTAAATCCTTGATTAAGGGTTTCGCTGTGTATCAATTAAATACTTTTTTATATATACCGTATATTTCGGCGTACAAGGCGACCGTCAGATACGACGAGATACAAAATTAGAGCAAATTTTTATGAATTTATCATATATTATATAAGGTCTGACTTTTATATCGGTTGTATAAAACGACCCACAATTTTTAAGGGTATTTTTTTTTACTTTAAGGATCGTCTGTTACACTGAAAAATACGGTAATCAAGACTTAGGCTATAACTCCTATGTATTTCTTTGTCAGATATCGATATGTCTATTCTTACTCCTTATTTGTAGGGGTTCGACTTTTGTTGAGGCAAAATACAGCTTAGTGATTAGAAAAGGAAAAAGGATTTGTATTATTTTTCTTCTTTTGTTTTGAAGTTATGTTCATTCCTTATCAGATCGTTGAGGAGAACACATCAATATCTTCAAAAAAAATTGAAAGAATTTCTCTCAACATTTTTGTAGATTTCGCAAAAAGAAGTTCAATAAAATTATTTACAAATATAATATTCGTCCTACAAACTCAAATATTATTTGTATTTTTCCTCCCCCCCCCCCCCCCACACCAAGATTATATAACAGGCATCAAAGGTATTAGTCTAACTCCTCCCTTCTCCTCACACTCACCAAAAGTTGCATCCCTACTTATTAGCGCTCCAAAAGTTGAATTTGGTTGAACTCGAAATAAATTTTGTTAAGCTGTACACACATATCCTGATTATGAAATCAAGAATGGTCCAACACTTTGATGTGTATATTTACGACTGACAAACAAATGGCTTGGAGTTTTATATGTAACTCAAAACCATTTTTCTATATCTTTTTGGAGGAGATGTTGATCGTATCTCTCAACCTTTAATTTAAAAAAAAAGGCGCGAAAATCAAATTTAAATCATCTCGACATCTCATCAAAAACATTCTCCCCGGTCAATTTTTCTTTTACACATACCCCAATGTCCCATATTATTAATATTAGCAATGATCAATTAAACTCAAACTCAATTTTGGATATCACGACGAACTTTTTTGAAATAAACAAAATTACACTGTATTCCCCCTTTAACTCTTCTTCATCAATTGACTCTTCTGATTTAATGCTACTGGCTCTACGTGTTATAAACTCTAAAAGGGTACTATTATTATAATTTATGCTTTTGATGTATAAAAAGTATATTAAATCAAAGATTGCACGCCTTTTTTTTTTAATTTTTGAATTATATGCTACAAGTACTAACGATTGATTTGTATATTGATAGAATTTATCAATGCATAGCATATCTAAATAATAACAATACCCAATATTAAAAAGTTGACAACAAGGAAAGTACAGAAGGGTCGCTACTAATTGTTTGTTTGTTTTCAAATTTTACCCTCCCCTTTTGAGAGTCGAGGTTGCGAGTGCACAAAAAATCTTATCTTGTATATCCTTACTATTTATAGAATAACAGTTCAACAGCTGGGGATAGTGACGTTATTGGTTGAGAGATATAAGAGAAAATGGCTATGTAATTTATTTTTGCGGAATTATTTTGACATCCCTTGTATATTTTCCGGCTAAAAAGTTAATAAGTACTCTCCAAAAATTGGCCCTCTTGATTAATTTTCCTTTTTTAAATAAGTTGTAGGTTATTATTTATGCAGCAAATGTGCTTATTTTGAAAAAAAAAAAAATAGAAATCAAATATCACGTAGGGAAACCAATTAAAAGGGATTAATTTTTGAACTTTCATTTGAAGATAATTTAAATTAGATAAACATAGATATTTTAGTTATATAGTTTTGTACATTTATCCGTTTGATATAAAAACATCTAGCAAGGCATGTTTTTTTGTGTCATTTTTTAACTGTATATCTTCACTTAGGCTTGTATCTATGTAGAGATACGCTCTCCATAAATTGATAGCCAATCAAAACTTAATACTTATTTAACACCATTGATTGATTATACTATGTAACAAAATTTAAACGTCTACATTCTTTGTCCCCAGGCTCGAATAGTCCTTTGAGAGAAAAAAAATCCCACAAAAAATGGGAATTATAATTTGAGAAAATTTGATTTTGTAGTCTTACAGATTGTTTTTGTATGTGCCTTTGAACGATTCAGAGCTCTTCATGAGTCGAGTCTTATGTTTCTAACTTCAGGATCTAGTCAAATTCATGAGATTTACTTGCAACTTGATTACAAACCTCTAGCTCCGGTTGGTACTTTGTCAATAATAGCCAAACTCTGAGGCTATTATTAATATTAAAAAAAACAAAAAACATTTGTTCCAATATTGATCCTATTATTATAATTGGTTAAGCATTATTGAATTAATATTTTGAAACACCACAAATGACTCCTTCAATTGAAAGCAACTTATCAACATTAATCATTCAAATCAATTTAGATCCTTTAAATGAAGCAAAATTTAGGTATAAAAACATGCACTAGGCCTCATGATTCAAGCAATAATAAAAGACCTGTTATTTCACTCACGCAAAAGATATAATTATTCATTATAGTTTTGACCAACAGTCTATTTCAAGACTTTATGTGGAGTTGTAATTTGTATTTAATGATATGTCATAGCGCTATTCAACAAATAATATAAAAATGACACTCTAATACTTTGGTCAGTTTAATTAATTAATTAAAAGTGATTACAAATATTTAAATGAAGTTAGATACTGTAATGGGGATTGACTTTTTCAATGGCAAGGCCTTATTGATAAGTATTATAAAATCCAAGGTTACAAAGGGTTCAATTGCTTATAACTACATACTTATCGTAGTTAAATATGAGGCGCTGAGATTAGGGTTGAGCTGATTCACGATGCCAAGGAACTGTGAATTGAAATGGATTTGAAATTTTGAATACATCAACTTAAGAATTGATTCCGTGACTATTTTAAATCTTATTTTTCTTATGCAAGAATGTTATTTGGGAACGTCTATTCATTAAAAGTACACCAATTATGCATGCCATTTAATTGTCTACACGATAGTATTTATCTAGACTATAAATTTGAGCATGAGGTATGCATGTTATTCTGGAATTGAAGTAGTTTTATTGTCTACATTAGTGTTTCTAAACTAGTGAGTTGTATACTTTCTATAGATTAATGCTCCTGATCCCAGACGGCTTATAAAACTCTATGGATTATGGCAAAGAGACCATGGGAAAATGTGAATGGAAGACCAATTAAGGACCCTTGGTCTAAAGGAAAGCTTTGGCATATCTCTATGTAGACTATAAATTTGACTATGGGGTATTTATTTAAGCCTGGAATTCAGGAATGGATTCTGGAATTGGAATTAATGAATGTCTACTATCGTACAAAACGAATCATGAATTCAAATTCTTCCAAACATGTTCAAAGCGTGTAAATATGTACTCATTCTAACTTGTATAAGCTGTTTGTACAAGTTACAACTTGTACGCAGTCATCTAAATATTTACATGAATATAAAAAATCCCTTTATCAATGTTTTATGACTTTATGTATCAAAAAAATAATATTATTTAATTTAAATAGCAATATGCATAATTTAGAAAACTTGCAAATTGAAATTTATCCAACTAAGAATATAATTGTTTTTTTATTAAATATATATTTTTTTTGCTATGAATATTTTACTTCAACAATTTGCAAAATATTAAATTAGATATATACAATATTATAAATGGATAAGTTTGATTAAAAATATCTCCTATGAGCGAAGAGTAACAAAAAAAAAATACGTATATTTAATTAGAACTCTCAATTTAACATTTAATAGAATAAACTAATTGAATAAGTTAATTTTTTTTTTTTTTCTATTTTCAAAATATAGTTTTTGGCCTAATTGGTACAAAAAAAATATATATACATACATATATATGCATGCGAACAAATTTGGGTCGAGACTACGTATTCTCAAGAGACCCTTTTAAAAAAATAAACTAACTTTACGACATCTCATTAAAATATAATTTAAATCATTAATGAATATATATTTTCTATTGAATGCTATAATTTTATTACTTTTTCATGCTTTGAGAGACTTGATTGTCTCCGATTTGCACACAGCTTGGAGAATAGTATTTGAATTCCCTAATTTTAATTTACATGCTATTAAATAACTTAAAACCTGTCTACCTGTGAAATTTCTTGGACAATGTCATTACCAGTGTTGAGAAATTATTACTTAGAAGTCTTAATAAGTTACTTAATGTCAATTCATCCCAAAAAACAAAACAAAAAAGTCATAGAACATGAATTTAATATATTAGAGGTGTTTTCAGCCTTCAAACTTACAAATATTTTCCCGATCCACCCTTTACGGACTCTCTGAGAAAAGTATTTTTTAATATTTTCCAAGGTTCAATATCATCCTACTCAGTGATAATTAGGTATAACACTAGACAATTTTTCATTGGTTGTCTATTTTCCACTTCTAAATTCCTCGAACCAATTACAATCAGCTTTTTTTTAAATACTGAGTAGGTTCCCTCCATTCATTCCTCTTCTTCCCAACCCCCTGGGACCCATGGTCCATGCATGGTCTCTCTTCTAGGTATAAAATTTCCAAAACTTTAGATACCAGTTCCCTAACTTTGCCATTGAATATCCAAATTTCCGCAAATAAGTGAACACAAATTAAGTTCCTTCACTGTCGCAGTGTAGAGCATTTTACTTTTAATGTGGGACTCTTGAGTAATCTATGTAAAGCTACAGTTTCCTTTAGTCATTTCCATAATATTGCAATGTTAAGCCACTAGGGGATTTTTCATTACATTGACTTTGTAAAATTTTAAGATATACATATTAGATAGACAACAATCCTTTATTTCTTAATTGCAAGTGATACTTTAGCAAAAACCCTGCACGAGGGGTCTTAAAATGATTCCAAAATATTTAACTGTTACATACATATATGAAGTAAAAAAACTTAAAAGTGGATTTTCTCCTTTTCAATACTTGAAAACAAACTTGCTTTCTTGTTGACTTGACACATATCTAATCGTATCTGAATAAGACTTAAAGTCAATGAATGAAGATCGTTATATAAATATGTATTGGGTAGGATAATATTGTTTAAATTTCCAGAAGAGATCATTTACAAGGTGAATTTAGATGTCTACAAATCTACAAATCTAAAGCATAGTTTGTATTAATGGCTTAGTACCTTTTGTTAGGGGTTTTTAAGTCAGTAAGAGTGTGCTTTAGTCGACTCCTTCAACAAGGCGTACAGTTCAAAGTCATTTTTTTGAATTATGCTCTTCTAAAGATTTTTAATAACGTTTACTTTGTCGGGATTTGTTGAAGCATTTATTACCGACAATGGAGCTCTAATGTGTCTTTTAAACACAAATCATGCAATTACATATATGTATAGAGGAAGAACAACACACGTAAATACTACATAATTTGTAGTTACACTAAGACTCTCTACTAAGAGTAGAAAAGTTTCTTCCAACAATTTCCTTCACATAGATACAAAGTTATATCCAAAAAATGTATCAGTAACATTGAGTTACATATGACGACGTTGCTCATCTTGGTTTGAATGCGTATTTCTTTATTCTAGGCACTTAAACATAAACACATCAAGTCAAACAGATGTTATAAATTACTATTATTATTATTATTATTTTACTATAGATAATGGAAACCGATTCAATAATATGTCCATTGTTTGTTTGTTTGTTTTTTTGCTCAATGTTATGACTTCATGTATAGAAATTATATAACTATACATTTAGTTGAAAACTCTTCTTCTAAAACATAAGTTACAATAATGTTATTTTTCTTTTTATGTTACTGAGTCGAATGAAGTGGACAATTTATAGCTTTTTTTGCCTTAAAGGAGTTTCTTACCAAGAAGTTACAAATTGCATAATAAACACAAATTAACACCATGATGAAAGCAAAGTTGTTGATATAATATTCAGTTATCCAACAAATTTCCCCAAAAAAGTTTTAAAAAATTAAGGAAACAAAATATTCAAATCAATCAAAAAGAAATTTATACCGACTTTTATCGGACTGACTCAAAAATATCCAACATATAATATCTCAATTCATTTTCCGTTAGCCCCTTTCTATAGAAAGTGGCTCTGTTTTATAATTTTATACTATAAGTAGACATGGACAAAATGTTGAGATAGCGTTGAGATTAAAGAAGAAAAGAAAAATATCAGTTGGTACTCTTACCTTGATAATAATCAATTTGAATTCAGTCTTTTCTGTATTATAAGCAGCTATTGTGTATTATTTAGTATTGTCAAATAACGAACAGCAAATAAAATGTGGAGACATCAAATATTAATTATGGGCATGTACTCTCACCTCAACAAATTGTCTATCTATAAATATGGCCGACTTCCACAATGAGAACGTCTAGTGAATACTTTCTTGTTTTATGAAAATATATTTTTTATAAATATAGCGTTGAGTTTAAGGAAGGAAAGAAAAATATCAGTTGGTAACACTACCTTGAACATCAATTTGAATTATCTTTATTGTTGAGGTGAGAACTTGCTATAATTATAAGTAGCCATTGTGTATTATTTATTATATTCAAATAACAATTAGCAGATAAAATGCAAATCCATCAGATATTAATTGTGAGCACACTCTCTCACCTCAACAAAATCCCCATCCCTGCCCATAAGTCTTAAAGAAACTATCATATACACCATAGATTGAACATATCTATTATACAAATTTATTACATCTTAAAGGGATTGAAACAAGAAATCTTCGACCTTATGTATAATTTTTATATGAAGTTTTGCTCTACCAATTGAGGATTTAAGACCTTTTCTTTATATAATTGTTTCTTTTTCACACATAAAGTCGTGGGTAAGTTACTATGGAAATATAATTTATGTGCTTAATTTAAAAAAGAAAGTCTTTTGAAATGATGTTCAAAAGTTGTCTTGAGATACAATTACGAGGAATCTTTCATATTTTAAAGATGTAAGAAAAGGCTTAAAACTTACTCTACTTAAAGTATATTTGACAATTTTAAAAGATGAAGAAGGGATATAGTTTTTTATGAATATTATATAATATAAATATACACATATTAATATGAAATTATGAACGATTATGACAATTCAAGATTAAAACTTACATGGACAATCCAGGGAATACATGTATATATGTAAGACTTGAGTTAAATTAAATAAGTGAGTTTTTATATGTACCTATGAACGATTTTTATATCTAAAGGATTTCTAAATAATTCAAAAGTATTGATGATTAGTGATGTGAAAAAAAGAGTCCCTTTCGACAAAAGTGGACCGCTTTAAAATTGTCTTAGTTGGCAAGTATGTATTTGTTGGTTCTTTTTTTAATTATCGTAGTGGACAACGCACATCTATTAAATTGACCGATTTTATCACTTTAAATAATGCTTTTAAATGCCTAAATCATACCCTTTATAATGAAAAGATACCACAAAATAGTCATTTTATGATAAATGGATTCTTTTTATTAAAAAAAAGATGTGTTCAAATTGATTAATTAAAAGCTTCTTTGGAATGGACCAGAACAATAATTACATCTTTTTATTTCAGCAGCATTAAATATATATATATATATATATATTTTCAAAGTCAAAATTGCAAATAAGTTTTTTAGAAAAAAAATCATTCATACTAAAGTTTTAGATCCCATGACACAGACTCCATATAAACTTTGTATTCAAAAATCGGTTCATTGCTTACTAAAATATTTCATGTTTTTGTGGGTAAGGAAATTAGGAATGCTTCTAAATTTGATTCTAGAAAAAAAGAAATAGTGAAACAAAAGTTATAGAACAGCTCATTTAAAGTATAAAGTTATGAAGAAGTTTTAAAATCCAACCATTTGTTCTTCATATAAAGCTAATGGACAACTGTATTACTTCTCTCAATAGATCAAGATTGTTATTCAATTATGTCTATGAGACAATAAATGAATCATCATCTTGAATAGTTTTGTAGGAAAGAAGTGATTGAAATTATTATTTTTATTAATAATATAATGATAAGGGCAAATCATTAAATGATGATTGAAGCAGAGATTTTAATGTGCTTACAGAGAGCCATTTTTGAAGGGATACATTTGATTTGATGATACTCTACTCAAGGTATTGAAACAAACTCGAGAACAATTTCACAAAAAGTAGTGTGAGCATGTTTTTTTTTTTTTTAGTTTTACTTACTCATTCACGCGAATTGAATTATATCTGTAGAATTGATCCATTCAAAAATAGATTCAATCTTTCACTTTAAGAGGACGCTTTGTTGTTAAAATATTATATACGTTATGACCCAATATAAGAGATGAAGAATAAATTTAACATAATAAAACTTTAGTTACATGTGTAAATGACACAATAGGTAGTTTAAAAAAAAAGAAACATTCATTATTTGTATCAATAGGCAGATTTGTCATATTTGCAAATATAATTTTTTTGAATGTCATGTGTCAATAAAATCATATATTATTTGATATAATTCCGTTTATTTTAAGGTTTGAGGTTTTGTGGATATTAGAGAAAAGAATTAAATTACCGATATGTGATTTTAATATGAATTATGTTCGAATAATAATAATTAACTAATTAATTAATGGCGGATATAAGGGATGTGACTAGCTGATGTTCTAAATATACATAAATTTTCTCATTAGATAATATTTATAAATAATGCAATATATAAAGCACTCTCTTTAAATAGATCCCTCAGAATGAAAGAACGCGCGCCGAGGACGATTCTTTCTCCTTTTTGTAGAATTCATAATTCTATATGTTTTTGTCAGTGCCGGTATTAACAGGGACAGAGTAGGGCCCTCCGGATTTATTTATTAAGTTTTCCAATCAAACAATAATAAACTTGCCTTCTTTTGCGTGAAAATCCGGGATTTGACTTTATCAATTTGTGAGTTTGTATACGGATAGTAGTTGGTTTAAGAGTTAAACTTCGAAACATGGTGACTGTGATTCATCCTAGTTCTACGCAGCAGCAATTTGGGAATTATCATTCCTACTACGCCCCTGAGTTCCTAAACTATCCATCCACGACAACAAATGCTCCGAATAAATATGATCCATACCTCTCTTGGTCCTCCTCAACTTTGAACCGCTCGACCTCATATAGTCCTTATCCATTTCAATTGTCCTCGTATGATAGTTCGCAGAATCGAATTCGAAGTTATTTAAAGGACTATTCCAAGCCGCTATTTGTTGACTGCTCCATTGAGTATGAGCTACCGAATGCTCCAAAGATCTCACAAAGTAATGAGCCCATCCTTATAATTCATCCATCATATCAAAGAGCATCATCTAGCAGAGTCAAGAAAGAAGGCTCTGGGATAAGAGGACTTTTGGATGAAAAGGCTCTGAATCGAGGGACAAAGCGGAGTTTTAAGGAAGTATCAAATGAAAAAATGAATGAAAATAGAGGTAGGAGAGACGATAATTAATTATTTTTTAAAAAAAATGTATTCATCATTTTTTTAAATCCTATTTTAGAGACACGACTTTCTTCGAGTTTTATCAACTGCTGTTGCTCGTGTCACAACTCCATGTTTCCAAAGCGAAGCCGGCCCTACTCCTATGATAATTTTAAAATGCCAATATCTCCTGAGGGATTTTTGGATGATTATAGTCAGAGGGTCATGTCTTTTAGTAATTGGACATGATGTGTGATGTAGACTTCCCTTAGACATTGGGGAATTGCAGGTGAAACTGAAGGGATCTTCCAAGAAGAAGAAGAAGAAGAGTCGTGATGGATGGAGATAATGGATCCGGAATTTCTACTAAATATAAAGTATCTCATCCAATGCAATAAGCATACGTTTCATTATATAAAAAATCGTATTTATATAATTGTCTAATCGTTTGTCAATTGGTCAAATTGATCTACATACATATTTGTCTCTGATATAATTATTATTATTAAATTATTGGAAAATTATATAATTTATATATTTTCTTTATAGATATGCTTTATTTAATATAATAAAATCAATAACAGTTAATAATTAATAATTAATTTATGATTTGAAAATACTACGAAAGAAAAGCAATTATATTTGTTGTTTATATGTACACATTATAGACAGAAAAAATATGAACTAAACATCCATAGCATTTAAAAGAAATCTATTTTTAATGCTCGTAATAAAACTGTCAATTGCATATTATTATGTATTATATATGTACGTCATTCATAATGTGTTGTAATACACTATTCAATGTATTTTTTTTTTAGTAAAATATAGGTACTTTCAATATATTTGTCCATGAAATGAAGATTTTAACACGCATGTAGAGTAGAACCAAATGTTTTGGACTCAAGACCAAGGGGAGTCGTTAGTTTGATGAAATTATTTGCAAGACTTAATTTGAACTTGAGCCCTGGCTTGAATTTGAGTCCTTACATCGGCTTGAGATGAGTTACATACATAAAAAAACATTCGTGCAACAAAATATTTGTTTCTTGCATAATATATTAATTGAGGATTTGCCTGTTTGTCATCAAGTTTAACAGTACATAGTTTCACATTCAATTTCTATATATACAATCTCGTCAACAAACATTCATGAAGTAAATTTTTTCCATAATACACGAAAATATTTCACCTCTTTGAAGAAGTGAGATTGTTCTTCGTTCCATTCCATGATCATTTTCATTGACACTTTCGTGAATGGTCCTCTTCAAAGTAGTTCATTATTTAAATTACCTTGATTGTACATAGTATTTTAAACACATAAAGATATTATTTTATAAATAATAGGCATTAATCATTTGGTATGAGATATATTCAAATGTGATTTGATTGGATGTATCTTGTCTTGATTGACTTTGTCACATCTATGACATGTAAATAACTATTAAATGAATTTGAATTTAACCTTATTACTGATTTAGTTTTATATCCTTTCAAGATTTTACATGCCTATATTTTGAGATCTCACACCTACGACATTTCTTCACATTTTAAGTTGGGGTTTTTTGCTCTTACAAAATATACTCAATTATGAAATAAAATGGCTCCGAATTCTATTAATTTTCTTAGAATTTAAAGAAGTGATCTCTATTGTGATAAAACCTTCTATTTTTGGAAGGGAGTTTGAAAAATAGTTGTAAATTATGAATTAAACAGTAATTAAAATACTTGAGACTTGTATAAAGTAACATCTCAAATGATACAGACTTCGAATTTGAAAAATAATGTCTTTAGTCAATCAAAAAATACTGTATAGTCAATGTAGTAAAAGAAGCAAATATTTTCGAGTAACTTAAGAATGAGCCCCATTGAATAATGGGGCTCATTCTTCAAACTCATCGAGCAATCACAATGTATGTAAAATATTTATTTGATAAATTCGATATATTTTGTGAATTGAAGGATGTGAGATTAGAACTACTTCTGAATTACCCAAAAATGTTGCTTTATATATCTTTTAAGTTTAAAACATAGTCTATCATTTTTTTTATTCTCATTCTTTATGGAGTAGAAACAGCTAAAAACAGAATTATAGACTTGTTTTCCTTCTATTTTTTGCACGAAGTCATTTTTATTGTACATTAAAACTTTTCCTCCAAAAATAAATTGAAAAAAAAAAGATCCAAAAGTCAATTTTTCCCAACTATGGAACTAGAGTCCTCATTTCACAAATAGTATGTAGAGAATTGATTACAGCTCTTAGTAGGATCCTATTTGAGTTCAACCAATCAATGTTCAAGAGGGGAAGAAAAGAAGAAGAAAAATTGGCAGCTGACAAAAAAATACAAAGTTCATTTTTATATTGGTGGAATCACGACGAGCTTTTTGGGATAAACAAAAATACTACACTCGTATTCTACCTTCAGCTGTTTTTCATCAGTTGACTCTTTTGATTTAAAGTTGCCCTTCTGAAAATGTAAAATTTAGACTTTAAAAGACATATGAAAATGATTTCAAATGTTTAGGACCTCAAATCAAACCTATGTCCCAGTTTTATCACCATGTATCTATCTATGTACATGTATATATTTAGTAAATAAGTACATAAGTATTTCATAACTTGAATTATTCAAAGAGTTCAAATCCAAGTCATTGATGTCGAAGTTCAAATCATTAAAAAAATCCCTCATGGCCTGGTACATTTTGAACTGTGTAGGCTCTCAAACAATGTTTTATATTTCATGGTATTATTCAACGTACAAAAATGTACTACCCCTATAGAACTAATTGGGATATTGTGTATCTCTCTCCTCATGCTTCTTACTAATACTGTGATTCTTGAACTCAAATGAAATACATCATTACAATCAAAAGGAGAACCGTCCGACAACTTGGAAAGAATCTCATAAGTAGACAACTACTGTGCATTAAATGTTTGACCTTTTACTTTCTATTTTTTGGGTGAAAGAAAGTTTGAGAGAGGTAATGAAGGATCTCATAGTGATCAAATCAAGTACAATCCTATATAGTTAACTCGATAGGGTTTTAACCGATAATCCATCTGTGTAAAATCAACTTTCTCTTTTGAATCAACTGGTCAGATATTGATATTAATTTCAGAAGCCTATAATATCTTAATATTGATAATACGGAGGGGTTAACAAAACAGTTGACTCTCTCACTAGTCTCATGTGTTTAACAGAGGTAAGTTATACATTAAAATGATTGTCTTGGACAATAATTAATTATGGTGATATGTATAGCTGACAAATTTCATTTCTTTTTTACCAACTTTTTTCACGTTAATGATCAATAGATTTCCTTGCATTTGATATCTCACATTGTAAAATTACGTTTTATCCATCAGGATATTCAAATTATCTACTCTTTTTATAGTAACCACTTTGACCAATTGCCGATAGCTAGTTAAAATGAATAAAATACATACTTTGTTCTATGATCGATGTTCATTTTTTATATATAAATTAAAGACCCTGTACCCGTATTTTTTGTTCAAGAAGTGAGGCTATCTTGCTCCAGGTCTGATCAATGCATGCTCAGTTGATGAATATATATTTTTTGCTCTTGGGATTTAAAAGGCTTAAAAAATATATATGTATAAAGAAGTTTTTGTTCATTTTTTTACTAGTTAAAAACTTATTTGAAAATAAAATACGTACTTCCCTCAATATTATATTTCAGCAGTTTCTGTTAAAAGCCTAATTTGATCACTTTTTTTTAACTTTAATTGCCATGTATCTAATTCATGTGTAGGGATGTCATTAGATGGTTCAAAAAATATCAATTGGAGAGAGCGGAATAATTTAATTACAAATCCAAAAATTTCACGGTGGGATCAAGAATAACGTACTTTTTTTTTCAACGGGCTAAATTTCTCCTCCATGCCACCTCTCAGCTACGTTTCTGATCTCCATGTATGTATGTACACACTGGTTGAAGATTTGAAACATGGATAAAAAATATATTTGTTACTTTTTCAATTAAATTCATGAATTAATTCTATAAATTGGGAGAAGATGGATAGAAAAATTTAGCAATGCTGACTTGATTCTTTAGAGCATTATTTAATTTAAGTAATGACAATACTCTTCTTCACTTTGTATAGGAACTTTAGAACAGCATGTTATAGGAATCTATGTACATATCTATAAGTTAACTAAATTTAAGTTAAAAAATAATCAAACCATTTACTACAATGTAGCACAGTGACCATTGGCTTAAATAATGACGACAATAATAGAAGGTCAACTCTAGTCAATATTATTTACTTCTGAACTTTTTCTCCAAAAAAAGAAAGAAAAATATGCCCAAAATGAGTTGGATAATTGGTCAAATAAAGTGAAGCCTTTCTCTTTGTAGTTGTAGGGAATTGTTTACACATTAACAAGAGATCATTTGTGTTTAATGTTTAATCAATGTTCAGAGCACTATGGAGGACAGGGCAAGAGGAGTAGAAAATCGACAGCTGAGATTACGAATAGATAAAGAGGAAAAATTACTTTTATATTCGTGTCAATCGTATTCATATTAAATTAGTAAATCAGACAACGTATGTGTACATATTTGAATAAAATGTGATATATATTATGCATACTCGTTTAATTTTATGAAATTTTAAATGCCGTGGAATTTCGAAAACTGATCGACCTTGCATACGAGTTTTTTTGACATGGAAGACATAGTACCATAAATACCCACGTATAAGACGATACCATCTATAGGGCCCAGTGGATATTTGACCCTAAAAACGATGGAAAAACTGTGTACCTGTGTATAGGACGCATCCTAATTTTAGTCCTAAATTTCCATTCATTTTTATAGAAACGGTGACCTTAAGTCAATCAAGGTGAACTCCATTCAATTGCTATGATCGTCGTGTGTACTGATATCTGACTCACTCATCATGTCCGTCGAGGATAAATATTGTAAGCTTGAAATGCTTATGATAAATTTTTGACTTTATGATAAATGCATACCGGTAATTTTTATAATAAAAGTATCCATGGATAAGACGCATCTGAGTTTTTAGGTCAACTTCTTAAACAAAATGCGGGTATTTACAGTAATTTTATTTTTTGTGTATTTGGATTGCGAGCCGTAGAGAAAGAAGGGGAACACGTGTCCGGCATTCCGTCTCCTACTAAATTTTAACATAATCCTCTATTCAAACTCGATGTTACAAACTTTAGACAAGACCAGGACTTGAGCATCTAAAAAACTTACAGATTTGACTCGGATTTGTAAATAGCAACAAGCTGGTAACTATCAATCTAAGAATTCGGACTCGATACAGGGTTTTAAGGGCTTAGACTCGTGAAGAACTTTGGTGGTGGGGGAGATGAGATGCATGATGAATGATTAGGGCTACATTGCATTTATTTAGTGGTTTGATAAACACACACTGGGCAGATTGAATGACGATTTCGTTCAATGAAGGGATAGTATAAGTTAATTATATTGAAGGAATCACTCTCCTGTATATCAATCCCATTACATTTTTACACAAAAAAGAAATGAAAATAAATTTTGCATTAACCATTTAGAATATTGTACTTCATATATGTATGTAATATGTGATATTGAATGTATGTATTTTATAAAAAAAAATAAAAAACTGGCAAAAGATATTAGATATGTACATAGAATAGGAAACATATTGATGTATTGCTCATGCACTTTTTAAGTCATTCCTTGTATGTTTTGCGTGAGTGAACCTAGACAATAAATCTTATTCTCCCATCATATTGAATTCAATTGTGGATATAATAGACGCATAGATATATGTACATATATCTTATATGTATTATTTCATTATACATTCAGCTCGCATTATTGCATTAGGAATGCAATAAGAGTCAAAGGGGATTTGTTTCATGTACTTAGTTATGCATACCAAATATAATATAAAGAGCATATATATATACAAAGAGGAAGAATGCTCTACAGATAAAAGAAAAATCTTTCATACTTATACGTAGTACAGAGACTACAACTACCCCAGAGCGTTCAACCAATCAGCACTACTAATAAAGGCAAGACCAGTAGGTAAAAATCAACAGTTTAAGCAAAAAAACAGTGGAAATTATATATATATGTATCCTTTGTGTGCTATTATTTTAAAAGACAAATATCAACTTTTTGAGATAAACAAAAATACACTCTTCCTTCAGCTGTTTTTCATTGGTTGAATATTCTGATTTAAAGCAGCTGACTCTACGTATTATGAAATCAAAAAGGGTATTATTATTATTTATGATTTTGATGTATAAAAAATCAGGGATTGCGCGCCCTTTTTTAAAACTTTTTGAATGCTATGTTACAAGTATTAACGATTGATTTGTATATTGGCATAATTTATCAATGTATATTAGTACATCTAAATAATAACTCTGCCCAAAGTTATTAAAAAGTTGGCAACAAGGAAAATACAAAAGACCATATGTTTACATAAATTTCTCCTCTCCCTTTTGAGAATCGAGGCTGTGAGTACACAAAAAATGCTTGAAAAAAGGAAAAAGAAAAAAGGAATTCAAGCTGAGTTGATGGTTGACCCATTTTTCCCAACTGAAAAACTATTATTTAATTATAATAATAACGAGTTACTAAGAGCGTATCAAGAAACTACACTTTTGAGAAAACCAATCAACATCTGATACAGACATTGATGCTACTATCTGTCATCTTGATTATTACTTAACTATCTGAGGATATAAATCCTTGAATTAGTATTCATATAGCTTGAATTTCATGGTTCTCAGTACGATAATATCCACCCTTGGTATGGGGCCTACAATTGATTCTGTCTCTGTTATTGTTCTTTAAAAAATATTCAAAATTTCAAAGTGCCCTGTATTAGGTATCAATATTGCTAAATTAACATTAAAGTACTTCAGCTACCAAATGAATTAGTTAAGTATGGAAAACAATTCTCCCATGTACAATGATAGTGTGTGTCATTATTGTTAATTTAGGCTTAATTAAAGTCTTTATTGTTGTTGCAACCAATGAAAATAGAAGGACAATGACGTCACTGATCGTGAAGCGGGGAAATTCGCTACAGAAAAACTCACTATTATGTCTTTAAAAACCTTATTGTTTGGCATTTCGAGTTAAATAATCAAGGTTTACCCATTTGAAATTTTAATTTCGAGATACTTGATTTTTTTCAGAAGTATTAACTAATACTCAAAGTAAAAACCCTTTGCTTAATCACTCCATTTCTCACAAAATGAATTCATAATAAGTAATATCTCGTATTGCTTGCCCACTATCTATCACCAGTATTACTAATAAACAATTATAGTAATTGCTGATAGCTCATCTATGTGTTTTGACATTATTCATTGTCATTTATTTTTTTTAGTTTATTACTCCACTTTTTATTAAGGTAAAAATTAAATCATTTTATTCATTTTTAAAACATTGTTTTTCAAATCTGACAATTTTCTTTTTTGTTTTTAAGTAAGGAAATTAAATGGGTCAATAGTTCTTACTTTGGATAAGGAATCGCTCCCCCGATAGTACTAGTCATCAATTTTATTCACGAGTCATACCATTCCAAAAAAATAGCAATAATAATAATAATTATAATACGTATCAAAGGAAACAGAAATATAAAACAAAATAGTAATACAACAAAAAAACAAAAAATATATCAAACAGTCGATGCAAAATATAATCTTTCTTTCAATTCCTCACATTTGTAAAAAAAAAAAAAAAAAAAAAAGGAGAAGCAAAAATTGACATGGTAACACTGACAATTTGATGATTGTTCGGGAGGAGAAATGTGTCAGCTGTTATAATGTTTTACCACGTCAGTTATTTTTTTTTTTACACTTTTACAGAGGAAGGACCTTCTTTAAGAGACGGGGGGGGGGGGGGAAGGAAATAAGGACAAACTCATATCTATCGGAATTATATCAAGGATTAAAAGTCACTCGATTAGACATTACGTTGATTAAATAATATTCGTAAAGAGTGTGTATTACTCCATTATACGTGATTATTGCTACATGTTCTCCCTCAAAAATTAAGAAATAGTTGTAACATATTTCAAAAATATACAATTTTGTACAAATTACCAACCACTAAGAATATTGCAACATAGCTTAGGATTTACAGCCTTAGTAATCCTAAACAACAGTGTATCAATTGAGGATGCTTTAGAATTGAATGAAGGATTGGATGATTTAGGAGTTTTTGACACTCACCGTGAATACTTTTTTTTTAAAGTATATACTTAGTAATGTAAATAATATGAAAAATGCAACGTGCTAGATTTTGTGGAGTTGGCTCTTCAAACAGGTCTTTTTGTTTTCCAAAGCTGTTATCATTTTTCTTTTATTACTGAGGGGAGAACATCTACCTGATAGTAAAGACCTCGCATGAAGGAAGAATACATGCATTAAGGTTAATTAAGCAAATAAAATGTAAACAAAAAGGGCTCAAGTCCTCGTATAATTATTATTAGTTAAAAATATATAATTTCCTGACATTAATTTGAGTTAATTTTCTGCCTCTCATCTATGTTATTATTTATTGTTGTATATATAAAGGAGAATAGCAGCTTGTAGCTCAGTAAAACGTCATGACAGCTCAAGCTGCTTCCCACTCAACATTCATCAAATTGTCAGGGTTACCAGGTTGATTTTCTCTTTCCTTTTATTTCACACACCCCATTTGCATATTATTTACATTCTTATCTATACTACTCTCTAGGAAGAATTTCTTTAAATCACTTTCATCCACTCCCTTAAATTTTTGCTCTCTTGGGAGTTGGGCTGGCTCCTATAGTTTAAAGATTGAAAACTCATGTTTTGAACTATTATTATTAATGCAAATTAGTTATATTTTGGTTTGGACCTAGAGAGTGCTTCAGATACGGTATTTCCCTCTGTTTCCGGGGAACAAAAAGTGTAAAACTTTTTTTTTTAATTATGATAAATGATGACACAAAAAATGATGAAACTGCATGAAAAACTCGATAACTCCCTCTAGCAATCACACGTATAATTATAAATTTAAGAAATAAGACATATTATTACTTCTGAACTAATTCATTATTAAAAATTATAAAATGATTTACAAGATTTTATTAAATATTAAAATAAAAAAAATCGATACATTTAATGAAAGCAGAAATGTTAACATGCAAATATTACAAAATAAAAAATTTTATTTTTAAATTTCGAGGGGGAGGAAATCCCTCCATGCACCTTTTTTTTTCATGTTTAAGTTTCAGCATTATATTTGGAATTATGAAAAATATATTCTTCATAGGGCATGCAATGTTTTGAAACTACCTATTTGAGGAACAAAATTAAATATTTTTCTATATGAACAAGGCTATTCATAACCATTTATGTACGTTTATAGTCCTGCATAGAAATTGACAGCTCTCTAAAAGCAGTCAGCTTGGAGTTTAGTGTGAATAAAAAAAAAATTGTGACGAACGAACAAACATTTTATTTTGTATAGAGATTCATATAGAGATGACTTTATTATCAGGTGTATTTTTAATATATATATATATATATATATATTATTAAAGATCAGGATCAAACCTCTAAAGCACGTAAAATTGCTCTCTCAAAAAAAATAAAATTATAAAAATGTTACAAGCCTGATGACGAATGAAGAATACACTGAAAGTTTTATTTTTTTAGGGCTGTCAAAAAATATATTTAATTCTAAGGGTGAAATTATTTAAAATATATATTTTTTTAGTTGTAATATGAGGAAATAATTGACGAGAATTCCTCAATGTATGTACAAAATATATGTACGATTATTACGTTTTAATTGACTTTAAAAAGTATTCCTTTATATTTTTCTTTAAGGAAATCAATCAATCATTTTCTTTCGGCTTTGTGCATGTAGATATACTACAACTACTACTACTATGAGCAAAAATACCGGGAAATTTGAATTTATTTTTGTGGAATTCCAATAGGAATAAATGATTTTGCTTTTTGAAGTTGGCACCCCTGACATTTGTTCCCAATTAAACCTCAAAATACTCATTAGTCTTTGAGATGCGTGTCGTCCTTTTGTGAACAGCTATAATTGAATTTTTCATTTTTTTTAAAATGTCTGAAAGATGAAGACTCAAATGCAATTCATAGAAATGTTGTTGTGTAAATCAAAAAAGTTACAATGAATATCCCAGACTGTGTCCTTTATAAATTTTGAGAATCCGTGCTTTATTTCTCAAGATACATAGCCTATTACAATCAAACGACAACAGATCATCCGATTTTATATTTTAATAGGATATCGAATCTCAGCCGTTGTTGTTTTGTAATTATTGACTTAATGCAAATTTTGTGAATGCTTTGAAAATTGGCATATGGGATCGGAGAGGTCGCTACTTTTGAGAGGGCTATGGAATGAATTTTTGATAATTAAATAAGGATTTTTTGATTCCGTATATTTTTTGCCCACAGTAGTTAAAGGCACTAAAGAAATTTATATACTACTTATGATTCATACATACATAAATACATACAAGCCACTTTATCATACAAGTATAAGATACCTTGTTTTATGTAAGTAACAATATTCATGTCAATTTGAGTCTCAAAGACAACAAAAGGTCTTTAGAGAGAAAGAAAGAGAGAGAAAAATAAATAATTTGGAGTTGATTACAAGAATAATAACTATTTATAGATAAATTAACTCTTTATTACAACCTGTCAATAAAAAACTAAGCATGAATGATGATTCTTCTCTTCCAAAAAATGAATTCTCGTTTACATTTGTATTACTCAAATAATTGATTAATTATCCTTCATTTCTATTAATAAATTACTCTGATAAATCCGTCAAAGTACCTGCAAATTGCAATTAAATGTCCAAAAATTTCCTCATCACAATTAAGGAATAATTTTCAAGTATTTTAAAGACCATATCATAAATCAAAGGAGTAAATTAAAGACCAGGGGCTCTCAAGGTGGTTAATAAACAATCAGGGAGTCAGTAAATCCCATAGGAATTTCTCGATTTATATCTTAAGGTGTCATATTTTACGGGAGTTTGAATTTATGTTGTCTCGAGTCTTTAAAACTGGTTCTACATATTCTTTTCACTTTGACTCGGCAGCAATATTTTGGTTAGAATTACCTAAATACGATTCGAGTTTGTGCGTGTCAAAGTCAAATCACAAGTCCTTATTTCAATTTTAATTAGTTAACACAACTAAGGGTGTTAAAAATAGTCGAAAATCAATTTGTATTTATTTCGAATCGTTCCCATTTCAGAAGATAATTGATATATGTAAGTATAAATATATATATATATATATAATTAACATAAATGAGGCATTTAATCACGAAATGATGCGTTATTTTTTGAAGGACCCTTCAGACTCTAATTAGAAGCATTGCACACACACAAATTTGTAAGTTGATAAAAAAAAACTCTTAGCATGACTTGTTCTCAAATTTAATAAGTTAATTACGTCACTATCAATCGTGACCCACTAACACCAATAATCATGGGCGCTATTGAAATTAATGTATATTATCCAAAGTGTTTTTTTAGGTGTGAATATAATTAATCATCAATAGATATAGTTTATGCGTCTGAGGACTTGTACTCAAGTTATGCACAAGTCTCATTCAACTTTGACTTACAAGTTGACTTGAACTTTTGTTTAAAAGACTAAGACATAAATAAGTCTCGAAACTTAAGACTTATAAAAACTCATATTTTAACTCTTTATACAATGATTGAATTTTAATATTGATTCAATGAGACGATCAGAGCCCTGGATTTGACCTCACAACATGATCTCGAATTGTACACAAGCCCCATTTTAAGTGTGATGTCAGACTCGACCAGGACTTTAAGTAAAAGGAGTTACAAATCAATAATATGAACGACTATGACTGAGGACTGAAGATTCGACACGATCTCCATAAAAAATGTCTCCTGAAAAGTTATATGTGTCTACTAGGGGGTTGAACAGTTGAAAAAACCTTCTGTTGTATTTTCATCTGTAAAAAAATATTGACGAATTCTTTAATTAATATAGGGATTTACTAGGATCACGTAAGTTTCGTCATGGGTACTGATATAGTTCTCGAGACCGGTCTTCAGAGCCTTGGTCTCGACACTTCAAACCTTGGCTGTGTCTATGTACATATATACACTAAAATACTAATTCTAAATATATGAAATATAAACTGAACAAGTGCACTCGAACAAGTTGAGTCATAAAATGTATTTTTTGTTTTTCTATTAGTCATTAGTTTAATGAAATATATGATGGAAATTATGTATATTAACTTAATCATTAGCAACAAAAAAAACCCTAATATAATATAAGAACATAAAATTGATCTGAGATTGAGACGAGATAAAAAATTGATAGATAGAATCCGACCACTAATAACTACTCCTAATAAAGACGAAGGATCTTACATACAAAAATAATCAAAAAAAAAATAAATCAAACTTTTCATCAAAATATCTCCATTCACTAAATTTATATGAATGAAAATATGAATGTTCCACATTGTACAAATCATATATGTATATGTATATACAGCTCTAAATATTTATAATATTTTGATATATATATAAATATATAAATATTTTAGTAAACGATATCAAATATTAAAAAACATAGATTCTAATTTATTTTAAAGAGGTCATTAAATGACTTTTACATGATGAGTTCTAAAAATATATTTGAAGCAAGGATACTACTTTAAGTAATAAAATATAATGAGGACGAGATATTTTTTTTTATTTTTTACTGATGTCATTGATAGGATAATAAACCAAAAGTGATAGCATGCTAGAAACGGCAGTGACAGAGTGTTTTGATATATCTATATATATATTTATATATCATTATCACACAACAACTTATATGCATTAAATATCCCAACCTTTCCTTTAGGTAAGAGTCAAAATAAGGGGTCTGAAATGAGCTGGAACTTTGCTAATGACATCATTCTCTTCAATATTAGGATTATTTTAATATATTTAATAGTTGGGACTATTCACAGTTGAAGAATGAATGTGTGAATAGAGGTCAACAAACCAGTGTCAGCTGTTGACAAATTGACAGTTGACAATACATTTTGTAGATAAAGTATAAAATAGTATATTTGATACTTTTGGGATACACTTGAACATAAAATGATTATATTAAACAAAAGGAATGAATCCTTTTTTTTAAAAAAAAAACTTGAGTGTTTGTTCCTATAAAGGATAATTTTGGTTTTTATCCTCCATGAACGTCTGCAGGGAAGGGGCTGAGGGACTGCAGTTCCCCCGCCCCAATATACATATATATATATATATATATATATATATATATATATATATATATATATATATATAACTGATATTTTTCTTTCTTTCTTTAAAGTCAACGCTATTCCAGCAATTTGCCCATGTTTATACGTATATTATTGTTAGATATGAGAAATTTGTCGAGCAGGATTACATGGTGTGTGATTATGTATGGTACCCCTGTTTAAAGGCATTTATTCCAAGGGAATTTAAGGGGAGGTGTGTTCACAATTTGACCGACTTATGATCCTATTCATAAGAAATGTCTAATCTAGAGTGATGATCAAATTCAGATTGAACAATCATTCAAAGTAAAAAAGTACGTCCTTTTAGTATATCATAAAATTGTAATCCATCCCTACACGAACCACATCCCTGGTTATAAAATACAAATGTTTAAATTTCCTCAGAAAAAGGGCTGACGTTGAGAAATATAGCATCGAGTCAGAATCCTTTTTTTGTACTCAAATATTATTGGACGCAATGTAAAGAAATATCAAATTGTCTATTTTAACAAATAAAATATTGAATTAAATAAATAGCAAGATTTTCATTTCCTCGTTTCGGGTCATTACACTTTATATGTAGATAAAATGGCTACTCATTTATTCTAATCAAATTTATTCCCTCCTTTCATTACTTATTAGGGATATTATTTGAATATTATGTTATATGCTACTATATAAAAAATAGGAGTAGAACCATAATACATTTATTTTCACATAAATAGATCCAATTCCAATAAGATGGATTCATCTATGTAAATATACATTAGATATAAAAATATATGTATATTTTATGTTATGGGCAATGAATTTCATAATAAAATCAACGATTACATTCATAAATTATTGCTGATGAATGAGATTCTTATAAAATATATATGTATATATGTGCATGAAATCATTTATGAATAGTTGGGGATAAAATATATTTTTTACAGTGATTTAAAAGAAGAAGAAAAATAGAGTACTCTCAGAGCCTTATTACCACCAAATGTTGTACACTTTGTTGTCAGCTGTCGATTTTTCTTCATACCTTACCCCTATTTGTTTGTACTTTGAACATGAATGATGTTAGCTCGAATTAGTTCTTGCTAAGCTACTCTAAGCAATTCCCCTCTACTAAATGAAAGAGAACACCGGTCAACTAGCTACTAAAAACAAATGCAATAGACTGAAGTAGTCGCGTGCAGAAAGATTTCAGCTGATTTTGTAATCCGTCCGCACGCTACTACTTTAGTAGCTCTACCGTGAATCTTTGATTTCTAGCAAATTTTTGCACGAAATGGAATTAAAATTTACACATTTAGATAGACGGTTTCTTCTTAATTAAGGATTCTTATCGGACGCTTGACATCTCATTTGGAAGTTGTGGGTCTACGCTCTTTAATACACTGCTTATTAATCCATTTCATGTAATATTTAGGGAGTTATTTAAGTACAAACGTTTTAGTCGACTTTTGGGCCTACTCCCGCCGCCTATGCTCCCAAGAGTCCTTTTAGTTAAAAACAAAGACTGAAATTGATATTTGCATTAAATACACTAATGGATCATTATTTTTTAATGCACAAAATGAGTATCCTTCTAGGCTTAAATTGAAGTTGAAGTTGGGAAATGGACCAAACTAGCTCTAAAAGTAGGGACCAATTTTTCGAAAACCGTCAGATTCTCGAAAAAAAAAGTTACAGATTTGAAATTAGTGTGCAAAACTGAATAACTTTTATTATACTTATACCCCTTAGGATTTTTGGGAATTTAAATTTGTTGATCCGTGTAACTTCACAGTTGTAAGGAAGAATGAGCTACAAACTGATTTTGGATCTTTTTCCTTCTTATTTTTTAAGGAAAGGTTGCCAAAGTCAATGCAGATAACGATTTGAGGTAAAAACTTTTTTTTGCGGATAAACAAACATGCATTGAATTCTCCCTTCAACCGCTTTTATTAGTTGACTCTTCTCTGTTTTAAATCTACTAACTCGGTATACTTTTGTACGGATACATAAGTACGAGAATACTTCCTCTCTTGTCCAACGGTGGTACCATAGCACATGAAAACTAGACAATAGATAGATCGTTTATACTTGTTTTTTACCAATTTTCTCCTTTTCTTTTTTAAAGTCGAGGTTGCGAGAAGACACTCTACGAAAGCTACTTTAACCTACTAATAATATTCAGTGGTGTGGTGACCTAATATCAGCAGTAGAAAATACCGATTCCGTATTATAGAAGTATAGATATAGAGATATAAAAAACATACGAGTGCTTATCTGACGAAAGAACTGAAGCCGCGGTGGTAGCTGACAAAGGAGATTAACTGTTTTTTTTTCATAAGGTTGGACAAAAACTAAATAACTACATAGATAATAAATTCAGAAAAAGTTGATTTTATTGCAATTTATTCAAGATAGATATTTACAATTATAACTTGAAGGATTTTTTTTAAAGAATGTACAAATCAATTGAATAAGAATGTGTACATCCTGGTTCTTTGACAGCTGTTGAGCAATAATTGAACTTGATCCTTTGTGAATATGGTTTGAATCAACTCAACAAGAAACCAAGTATATCTGAAATATTTCAATAATGAATTAGTACTGCACTATTATCATATTCTTGAAGACATTCTCTTTCGTTTGTATCAATTGTATGTTTTGATCAATTAAATAATGACTCCAATAATTGCAACTTAATTATGGGGAAAAGCATCAGCCACAATCAAGAATAAAGCACATCTGGTATTTCTGACTATGTATTACTATGATTCATGGTGAGCATGATAGCGGATGTAGTTGATTATTAATAGTGATCAAACAGATGAACAAATGGTTTTAGCCAACTGCAACTAAATAAATCTCTGGGGCTATGAAAAAGATGAACGTTCTTTCAGGGGCCATATCGGCTCTTTGTGCAGTCGTATCATTTATCAGATAGCTCTATTGGATAGACAACAATCTTTGGTTTCTTGATTACAATTGATACTTTAGCAAAAACCGTGCGGTATAGGTCTTAAAATGGCTCCTAAATATTTGACCGTTATATTTATGAAGTAAAAAACATAAAAGTGGATTTCCTTCTTTTCAATATTTGAAAACAAACTTGCTTTTTTTGTTGACTTGACACAAATACCTATATAGTGTAGTATTAAATCAGAATAATTAATTATTATAAGTAATAATAATAATAATAATAATTAATTGATGAATGATTAAAACAAAACATGTTTGTTTCTTCCTTTGATCCTCTAAGCTCAAAATACATTTCTGAAACGTGTGTACCTCCTCTACAAAACATAATTACAATACTGAACAAGTATTTAAAGAATTTTTGACTTGATAGGCATGTAGATTTACATAAGTACATGCATGCATATTTAGCAATATAATAATATATCATTAATATGCAATATTAATATTACATACTATCATACATTCAGAAACAACTTCTTCTTTGATGGAATTGGAATTTAGACTATGACATTCCCTTTCTTCTTAAATATATACTTGTGTGCATAGTACGTATATACATACATAATGAATGCATATGGATACATGCCAAGCAAACGAAATGGATGAAAATAACGATAATATATATATATATATATACAATATAATTTCTTCAAATCAAGCAATAAATTCCAAAATGTAATATTTGATATATACATTTTTAGTTGTTCCTTTATGACAGTTGAGCAGAAAGTATGTAACATGTTATAATAAATAAGGGAGAACGTTATTGGCTTATTGCATTTATAATAAAAAATGGGGATGGCTGATGATTGTCGAGTTTTTTTACGTCTTTTTAAAAGACCAAAGAGCCATATATTTCACGCTCAGTACTGTATCATATTATTATGTATAGGGCAACAATAAAAAGATCTGAGGAATACTTTTTGTGAGAATTTATTTTATAAAATTGACTTTTTTCATACGATACTTTTCTTCAAGTTCTATTACAAAAAAATTTCAATTAGTTCATTCGAAGTCCTGCTATTTACATTTATTATATGGACACTAATAATAAATTATTTAGCTATTTTCCTTTGGTCACTCCTCCGATCCACTGATCAATAACTCAAATACAAACAATAACAAATAGTACTCCAAAATAAAAGAGGGATGAAGGTCCACTACATAATTTTTACTTGTTTATATAATAGTTTTTGGGCTTGGGGCTATTTTTTATCCTTGAAAATATTCATGGTTATTTATAAAGTAAAGTAAAAATAGCTAGAAAAAAAGAAGTGACTTTTTCTCTTTCAAATTACAGGATCTTCTAATCCTTAATTTATATGTAAAATCCAATCCTGCCAATTTTTGATTTATATTAATTGAATTTCTATGGTTTACAATCTATTCTTTTGTCAGCTGTGGATTTTTTTAATACTTTTTCCACATCGTTATCTGTACTGCATTATTTCCTAACCTTTCTTCACAAAAGAAAGATAGAAAAAGACCCAAAATCAGATAGTTGAAAGTTAGTTGATTTGAATTATTCGTCATTTAATTATTCAATGTTTAACAGGATCAAATTTGAGGTAAACCGATCAACGCTCAGATATCCAATCAGGGGAAGAGAGTGACGAAAATTCACAATTGACAAAATAATAAGATTCTAAATTTTTTATATTTGTGGCATTTCGACGTGTTCCCCTTCAAAGTGGTATCCCCAAAACTATAACAATTTCTATGTTTGTTTGTTTTTTTTTTGTTTTTTTGGAGGGGGGAAGGGGTTCAGTTGTCCCATTTATTATTTATCATGCATAGGAATGTAAATAATATGCAAAATGCCGCGTGCAAGACTTTGTGGAGTTGGCTCTTCGAACAGTACTTTTTGTTTTCCAAAGCTGTTATCATTTTTCCTTTATTACTGAGGGGAGAACATCTACCTGATAGTAAAGATCTCACATGAAGGAATACATGCATTAAGATTAATAAAGCAAATAAAATGTAAACAAAAAGGGCTCAAGTCCTCGTATAATAATTATTAGTTAAAAATATATAATTTTCTGACATTAATTTCAGTTGATTTTCTGCCTCTCATCTATGTTATTATTTATTATGATGTCTTCATTTGTATATATAATGGAGAATAGCAGCTTGTAGCTCAGTACAACGTCATGACAGCTGAAGTTGCTTCCCTCTCAACATTCATCAAATTGTCAGGGTTACCAGGTTGATTTTCTCTTTCTTTTTATTTTGCCCCTTTATAGTGCTCTGAACGTGAATTGGCATAACTCAAATTAGTTTTTGTTAAGTTTTAAATACTTCCCTACTTTTAAATAAAGAGCAACTCTGCAGTTGGAAAGAATTGGCTAATTATTACCACCTGATTTTGATTATTTTTTTGTTTTGTTTTGTTTCTTTTGAGAGAAAAGTTTGGAATATACATACAATGAAGATTTTTTCTGTACGTTGATTGCATGAAGTAGAATTGACTCTTGTTAGATCATGAAACCATTATCTACTATTTGATGAACAATAGTCCAACAGTTTGGCTAATTACCTATTGATTTGAGGCCTTCTTTTCTTTTTGAAGATATGATTGAAGTATCATAACAATTGTACACTCAATCATGGATGGAGTGGCCATTTTTAAAGTTCCCTTTCTATAATGTTTTTGATCCTGACAATCAGTTAATTTAAATTACTTTTCAATGACATAACTTATATATACTTTTAAGAACTTCTTTGAAAATTATTTGATCATTTAATTAAAAAAAAAAAAAAGAATGCATGAAACTTCAGGTATGGTCAAACTGATCATCAATAAAATAAAAACGCCTTCATATTCTAAAGAGCAATTAATCAAAGTTTCAAAAAGGAGCAAGGGAAGAACTTTAGAACATCTCTAAAATCCTAGCAGATGAAACACTTGACTAAAGTGATGGATAATGAAACTTTTACAGATCTCATTATGGAAACTTTACTTACTTCGTTTTTCAAGCATTTATTTGAAGAATATTTTTTTTTCCCCACAAATAACTGATGTCGGCCTCAAAAATATACATTGAACTGAAGTGATATTTTAAAAGTTGATTAGTTACACTCGTACTAGCATTTGTTGTTAGACTGTGTGCAATTATATGGTAGCTGTTCAATAGTTGATTAAATTAAGGGGCATCGTGAATTCAAAAGTACATAGTCCGTTTTAATTTTGACCTCCTCTTATAAAAGAAACCTCTAAAAGAGTTCCAATGTAAATATTTGTCAATAAATTTAAAAAAAAAGTAAGTTCAATCCACAATATACATATATGTATATATATATATATGGCATATATTTAAGTATTTTCTTTTAAAATGCATCATTTAACAGAAAAACAATTTCAAAGTGAAGTCGTAGAGATATTTTTATTTTGTTGTTAAAAAAATACATACATATTTATGTTGAAAAGAAAATTGGTAAAAAGATAAATATCTACTTATCTTTTTGTAAGATAATATCTAAATGTAATATATTAAATAAGCTTTTAATATGATCTTCTTATATTACGTTTGAAAACAATAAAATGATATATTTATATAATATAATATTTGCACGACAAAATGTGTGCAAATATATATAATATATTATAAAAAACAACAACAACAACAATAAGTTATAGAATGTGATGTGCAGAGGCGTAGCTTTTAATGCTAGGAAATAAATTGCAAGATACATGATTGAATCTAACCTAATAGATGCTACAATCAATTAACAAACAAACAAACAAAACAAACAAAATAATACATTCTGGTTCATTTTAATTTTTTTCAAATTATTTTCCCATGTCTTTTGCATGAATAAAAGTGATGAAAAAAATAGTCATGCGCAGATATGGGTTTACAATACGACGATCAGAGTGACGTTGCGTTGCAAAGGCTTCTACAAACGTTGTCAATATATGCACATGAAATAAAGGGACAATTTTTTAATTCATTAATGGGTCAACACATCGACTAGTCACTCATAGATTGTGCAAATGTGTAATGAAGAGAAAAGGAAAGAGGTTACGTGCATTCACTGAGCCCAAGGAGTCAAGGGGATGTGGTGAGCATTATTTTTATTCACTTAAATGATGAATCATTGCAACGGAACGCCTCTCCTTGTGTCATATTGACGTAAGTCCATCTTTAGATGTAACGGTGTGATTAACAACGTTACTTTTTTAATTAAAGGAGCCGCAATTTCCATTACTTTTCCTAACGTAGCAATAATGATCGCTAACCCATTAATTAAAATAAACTTTAATTTTCATAAGTTTCATCTCTAATGAGAGAGGTCAACAAATTTGAAATGTCAAAAATCCTAAGGGGTATAAGTATATTAAAAGTTATTCAGTTTGTCACACTAATTTTAAATTTGTATATTTTCATTGGGTAAAATGACGTAATTGGGATTTTGTAGCTTTTTACGGTCTCTTTTTTATGGAAAGGTTGAGTCATGAATTGTGTTAGGAATTATGATACCCTGTCGTTTAGTACTCTTCCTTTTGTGATGCTTTCTTACCGAAGCGAAGCAAAACAAAATGGATGACCATTCAGACACGTCACCAATGCTGGGAGTAAGTTAATTCTTGAAATAGTCATACAAAAAAGGATTAAAAATAGGGACATGAGGTACGAAATAAACCTCATGGTGAATTGCAATGCCCCGAGTTTTAAAGGATTAAAAAATATTAAAAAGGTATGTAATAGTAGGTACAGTTGCAACACTTTTAGCTTTTGACTCAATGTCTTGGAGCTGACTTGATTTGTACACGACAAGGCTTAATAAAATGTTAATACCTTATTAGACAATCAGATATGACTAAATTAACAAAATATTCATGGCCGCTAGATGGCGCAGATTGATTAAGTTATACTTTTCAAACAAATAAGTAGAAAATGTGTGCGTCCCTACTATTAAATGAATAATAATAATTCCACAGTTGGAGAGGATTGCCCAACTACCAAGTACCAACTGATTTGAAGCTAATTCTTTTCTTCTCTTTTTTTTTAGGAAAGGTTCCAAGATACAATACAAAACCCCTTAGTGTGCATTTTTGACAATTCAACGATACAACTTTATTTGTATCTCTCAACCTTTCTTAATATTAAAAAAAAGGATACAAAATTTACTCATAGCTAGTTAGCCAATTCTACACAACAATGTTCCCAACTATTCTTCTTTTAATAGTGGAAAATTGTTGCCAGGGCCTAAATAACAATTGATTAGAATTCAATCAATCAACATTTAGAACACTTTTAAGAGGCAAGAGAAGTAGGAAATCGATACTTAACAACAATCAAATACACCATAAAAAGGACTTGTTGATGCTTTAAAAGATATCATTGTTATACTCAACCTTTTGTTGCCTTTTGACAAAAGATTTTATACTTTTTAAATTATCCATATGTTACTTCGTATACATAGTATATTAAAATGATTTGTTGATGTTCCATTCGACAGTTAATTAATCCTTAAGTTAATTAATGATATTGAGCATATCCACTTAGATATGTACAAAGTTAGAATCAAAGATAATTAATTCTTAAAATAAATATGTAGAATCTCTTCTTTTTCATATGCAAGAAATAATCAAAATTGAAGCAAAATGAGGTTATACTATATTTAGCTATATATATTATGTATGTATATAGATATTATTTACATTCAATGAACAAGTTCCCTATTCAGGAAGAGTCACCTACAAATAAACACTAATTACGTATGTAAAATAAGAGCTTTATATGAATGTTTATATCCATTAATAGATTCATTCTCATTCAATGGAGATTCAACAATATGCAGTGATTAAGGGAACTGATCTATAAACAGAGGCTTTATTTATTCATTTGTATACAATTTACCCATGGCTCTTGAAAACCTCGAGTCTCGACCCATTGTCAGCATAATATGTATGTTTACTAATTACTAAGCACCTTGCATCATGAAGGGGGGATATTGGGCAGCAAAAGAGCCGTGAAGTTCACACTATCACGATAAGCTTTTTAGTTTACCTGCAACCTCGACTCACAAAAGGGAAAGGAAAAATTTGGAAAAACAACTGGTAGCTGCTACCCTTCTGTATCTTCCTTGTTGCCAACTTTTTAATATTGGGCAGAGTTATTATTTAGAGTTATTATACATTAATAAACTATACCAATATACAAATCAATCGTTAATACTTGTTTATTATTTAATAATTCAAAAAAAGGGCGCGCAATTTAATATATTTTTTATATATCAAAATCATAACTAATAATAATACCCTTTACGAGCTCATAACACGTAGAGTCAGCTGCTTTAAATCAGAAGAGTCAAATGATTAAAATCAGCTGAAGATAGAATACAGTGTGATATTTTTGTTAACCCCAAAAAGCTCGTCGTGTATAATGTAATTAAAATTATGTACAAAGACAATCAGACATTTTTATTAACTTTTCTTTGAGATATTTGATAAGTACTAATTGCTTTTAAATGGAACAATATCCTTGTTGTACTAATGGTCTTCATTTTTAGTGTCTTAGTTGTAGCTCACATCAATATAGTTATTGAATATTTTGCTATCACTTAATACTGTTTATTTAAACTCAAATCTCATTCAATGAGGAGATAACATATTTGAGAAAGTGTAGTCTTCCGATGCTTAGGGAATTCCTATACAGGGTTAGTGGGAGAGTGGGTGGTGAACTCATTGAATCTGGCAATATCTTAATCTGCAATAATAAATTGAAGATTAATATTATTTAATTCAATTCCTTTGTAGTTATTTATTACTCAATAAATATTGTTTGTCTCATTTTGTCTTAATTTCTTACTCGAATTCGATTTGTTTCAACCGTTGCAACCTTTCACATTTGACGGATTGCGTTTCATCTAACTCAAACCTACTACCAGTAATTGAAACAAAAGAAAAAAGTGTTGCAACACTTTCCAGTATCCCCTAGTTATACCAGGAATTGAAATGAAATTACTTAACCCTTAGAAGGGTTCATAAAGTAAATAGGAGGGTGAAGAGTTCTTAAATAAAATTTTAATCTACTTTCATAGTTTTTTCATGGATTTATCATTCAAAGAACTTGAGAGTTTTTATAAAGATTTTTACTAAGGACTCGACATATTATTAGGATCTTAAATCTTTGATAGTGATAATATTTTTCAAAATGAGGGTTTCTTACGACACACAAAAGATCTTTTCTTAACAGAAGGAAATTCAATTTTGTTCATTAGCGAAATTGCAACATTTAGCGGGTTGTTATCTATATAGCAACTAGGAACCTTTCCTCCAAAAATAAGTATAAAAAAACAGGTGGGTGATAGTTTTTTAACCCTCAACAAATATACTCTGTACTTTGCCGTTAGTTGTGGGTTTGTTCATTCAGAGAGAGTTGACAGATTACCAACCGACTTTGAATCTTTTTTCGTTTTTTTTTCAGTTTCTTTTTGGAAGAGGATTTGCGAGACCCAATAGAGATAAGGACGTGCTAGCCATGATTCTTTGAGGATCTCTATATATATTTAGACGCGATATAGAAAATACATACGATGAATGTATACATATAATATAATTCTTATCCGAATCAATTTCATTTCCACATCTAATGAAGCAGAAATCCTTGGGTTTTTTTTTTTTTTTTTTTTTTGTGAATGGCCACTCAAAGACTAATTGAATATTTATTTTGTTTGACACTTTATTTAAATGTATTTTTTGTCTTTTAACACTTAAATAAATAAAAATATTCGTTATAGGCAATTAAATATCCGAATGGCCAATTAAGTAATAATATTTTCTTTGTCACGATCTCATTCATTAATGGAATAATACATATAAATAATTACATTTATTTGTCGCCAGGGTACAATTAAGATAAAAAAAATAACGAGAATTCTTTTGTATATATATATATATATATATATGTACATACATAGATCTTAAACGTTACTTCTATGTATATCTTATTAATTTACTAAGATCGTGTGCACTAATAGGTTCTTTTCATTTTAGATCTTGAGCTCGCATCATCTTTGTATATGTCTCTATTACATTTTATTTTTTTCAATTATTATTATTGTCTTCTATTAATTAAAGTGAATTATACTGAATCGTTTGATGATGAGACATTATTATGTTGATTAAAGCAAAGCTCTGCAAAAAATACAAGGGAAAAAAAAAGATAATGAAATAGTATTATCGTTATTTATCCCCATTATGTATGTCATTATCTTTCAATGGGTTTGAGACCTAAATGATCTTTCATCACATAGCCCTTTGGCATTTTGTAGCGTCACATAATGTATGTAAAATATAATGAAGTGGTTCCATAAAAACTCTTTCAAAGTCTCAAAATGTTTTGTTTTTTTTTATCTAAAAATACTTTTTGCAAAGTTTAAGCACGATCGGAAAATATTTAGAGGCCCCAAATCGTTCCTAAAGTTTCCATATTGTCTGACTATTGGACAAAACTGTCATATTTCCAACAACATAATAATAAAGTACTTACAATCAAATAAATATTTGAGATGAGACTATGATTTTTAAAAAGTATTTTATTAATTATCCCTGAAAATGAATAGCTCAGCTAATAAAAAGGAGTAGGAACATTTGTAGGAACATTTTTATGTACTCCGGTTATAGCGCGCATATTTTTTGACGTTTACTATCAACGAAGAATTATTTATTGATAAAATAGCTGTTAATTAATAATTGTTTTTTTTTCAAAAAAAAAACTATTAATTAAAGCAGTTAATTTTGGAAAAAAAACCCCACTAAATTACCTAATTTATTTTACAAAAATCTAGACAAAAAATCGGTTTTTCTGGCACAATTTGAAGAATGAATGTGAGTAGAACTTTGTGTTTGGTGAGAATAAATTATTATGTTCCTTAATAAGGAATACACCATGTTCAGCATTTTTATTGGTTACTTTAGTGCCTTTGGCAATATTTTCTTTCTTTTTATAGTCGTTCAAGCTACTCCACAACTCTGGGGACTCACAGAGAAACGATGTTAAATTCTTCATTTTATAAAAAAAATGGAATTTTTTTGGTCACGGAATTTTCTAGATTGTATGTACATTTAGGCTTTGTCATATTTTAATTTAACTATTTTAGATATTTTTTTTTTGTGGAAGCTTTTGTATAATGGCTTTAACTATTAAGCGTTTGATGATTGTTGGCACTTGAGAGTCGAATGAATAAATATTGACCAATCTATTATTCTGATAAATACAATTTATGAGAACTGATTTTTTTTTACAAATAGATTTACCTTTGAGAGCACTTTGTCATAATCAGATCTTAGTTCAAATGTAGCCATGCTTATTAAGTTCCATTAAGCTTGAAAACATTTGAAGCAATGTCTCATCAGGGTTTTTTGATGGTGATTTAAGATGAAATTTAAATTATACAATAGATTTTCTTTCGGGAATATTTCATTATTTCTGTACGATGAAGTTATTTCAAATACTATTCAAACGACCTTGATGCTCAAATTTCAATCTTTCAATGCTTCAATCATAGCCTTTCCTGCCTGCCTCTTTTAAAGTACCATTTTCGAACATTTGTACGCTAAGAAGTTGGCTAATTTCATTGTACATAATTCAGTTAAGTCGTATGTATATGATATAGTACAAAATTAAATTGACTAGATAATATTTTTGATTAAATTCTTTTTCTTATTATTGCATGTAACTCTTTGCAATATTTAAAAAAATAATGTTTCAAAAATAGTTATGTCGTATTAAAAAAAATTATTTATAATATGTATAAAAGATTTTTTATACTCACAATAAATATAAACTTAATATTATTTTTAATGATAGTAAATGTCAAATGTTTAAACGCAGTAACTAAACAACGTTCATATAACTTGTAACAATTTTTGAGTATTTTGAGTTATTGGTTTACAGGGATAGTTGATATAGTACTTTTTAAGGATCAAACCCTCCGACAATATGTAAACTTTAGTGTTGGTTTGAGGCCTTTAAATTTTAAGGCGAAAAAAATAATTTTAACAAAACATGTAGACAAGGTCTTGCAAAACTTTTTCCCTCAATATAGCCACCTTCATTATCAATCACAGCCTTTACATTCCTCTGACAAGATGTCCCATGCAGCCACTATGTAGGACTTGAGTGAGTCTACATTAGGGTGTGAGATCCTGTTTGTTTTCCTCTCCAATGTGGTCGTTATAAGGAGTCCAGTGGCTTAAAATCTGGTGAGGAAGAGGGCCATATTCCTTCCTGCACCATAATCGAGCCATGTTATCTGCGCAGAACTTTTGGCACTTGGCGGACGTGTGAGAGGAGGTTCCATCCTGAGTCCACACGTAGATACCCTCCGGGTAGTTGCTTCAGCCATGGAAAGATGATATACCTAAGCACCTGATAGTAGACTTCCTGGCCGATTTTCTATCCAGCCTTGAAAAAGAACGGAGGCATCTTCTTTCCATTAGAGGCCACAACGCCGAGGACCATTGCTTGGGCCGGATATTTGGTGCGGTAAACCCCTTGGACCTCTTCTTTTGTTTCCGCAAGCCAGAGGTCGTTCCAGAATTTGTTGAATTGATCATAAGTGAAAATCTTTTTGTCCCCGAAAATTTTGACGATTGATCCTTTTTCCTTGATTACCTTTTTGCCTGTTCCTCACTCATGGTGATGAAATGACTAAATGATTAGTATAGTTTGTGTATGTAAAATGGACGGTGGAAACAGAATATTAAAAAATAATGACTATACCTTTTCTTAGCAATGAGAAATAAACATTAATTAACAGTCCACGTTTTGCTTCCCTACCCTGTATTTTTTGAGGTATTTTAAACATTTCATCACTTAACCTCAAGTAATTTTTGCCACAAAAAAAATAACAAATCAAATCCTGATGAACAACATATTATTTAAAAAAAAAAAAAAAAAAAAAACTCAATTAACTATGCTTTAAAGACATTTTTAGGTGTAGAGACTTGTCCATCAAACCAGATCGTAATTATAACTAGGATAAATAAATCCTTAAAATGACGAGTCATGCCTTCCTCTACTCAATCCTCTCCATGGCTCTAGCATGACAAAAGAAGAAACGATCCCATAGTGTTCCTCCCATTAAAGAAGGTGTGAAAAACATTTTATACGATTAAATTAGTATGTACATGCTTACTTTTCCATGGATCCCGGTGTTTCTTCAACGATAATGATTCCTCAAAATATCTTCATTAAAACCATGTTCAAGAATTCCTTCACAGCTTGAGCTCCCTTTTTTTCTTTTTTCTTTTTAACTTAGAGCAAGAATTGAAATAGGGAGTGAAAAAGCATGAGGCCATATTTCTCTCCAATAACTAGCTATCATCACATTCTTGTAATGAAAAAGTAATGAATAAATTTACCACTTAAGGTGCTATAAAAATATCTAAATATTCAGCTCCATGCCAAGCTAACCAGTTCATTGTAATTTACAAAACATAATATATTGCTATTTGAGTCGAAAGTATCATTCATCCCACGATACGACTCATATATCGAGAGAAAATTTTCATAACATGGGTGAAACATTTTTAACTCAATTTATTCATTGCTTGACTCCCAAAATACTCAAATATTTCAGTAAAAAGTTACCATTTCCAAAAATAATTATCTATCTTATTGGAGCTCTCTACCCATATATTTGGACTCTTCTCACAGAGGATGTAGTCTCATTTAATCCCCTCATCTCTTTATAGACAGACAAATAGAGAGGAGATATTTCCATCTTGTCATGAACTTCAAATCTCAATCTAGATAATATGATTGTGAAACTCATCGAAATTTTGAGGTCTTTTTATTGCAGAAGAAAGGACTCAACCTCGAAAATTGGACTTTAGTTTCACTTAAGTCTCATTAAACTCCGATTTAAGACTCTATTAGGACTCAAAGTAAAGAACTCAACTTACACTCGAGACCAAACTCGTAAAAATGACTTGTGAATCGCACAGATCTTGCGACTTATACGGAGAAATTGGAATAGAGTTGATCTCAAACTTTATTAAACTGTGGCTACAGACTTGACTCAGACTCTAAATGAGAAGACTTGGAACTCGACTTGGATTTGTAAAAGATAGATGGTGAACAGCTCTAAATCATTAAAAGATACACTAAAAGACACATAAAAGAACATTTTTTGGACTAAAATAAACCCATTTCCGTGTAATAAACAGACCATTAAAATCCAATGATAATTTTTTTTACATTTTGCTACATTGTAATGAATCAAATGTGTTAAATAAGTTTTCGTGTCAATTTCAGGAGGGTGCGTCTCTATACAAATACAAATCTAAGTGAAGGCATATATACAGCTAAAGAATCACAAAACCATATGTTGTATAAATGCCCTTGACTTGGACTCTCATCAGAAATAAAAGACTCGACTCGGGCTCGTATCAGAGAAATGAAACTTGACTCAATCTTGTCATTCCTAACAATTGAGATTTGATTATAAACTTGTAAAAAAGTAAACAGACGCAAAGAGTGTGTTTTGACAATATGTGTATAAAGCCTTTAATTAATTATAGGATCTAAATTCGTTATTATACCTCCCACACACAAACATATATACTGTTTGAAAACCTAATTTCCCCACTGAACATAATAGCACAATTATTACTAAAGTATATTATTAAATAACAATTGTAATTATGCTTTAAAATGATCGTATCTCACTTTGCTAGTATCTCGAGGGATCCCTATGGGCTGTAAATTTTGATTATTTAATAAATAAAAAATAATAACATTTTAAATCAGAATAACATGATATTATCAATTTTAAAAAGATCTAATAAGTAGTGATGGAGTCAATTGACACTTTGTGCTTTATTACTCTAAATACATACATAATGATAAAATGCTTTATTTAACGAGTAAATATTTCATCTACTTATCAACATGTCAACTTTGACTAATGAGAAATTATTAGTTTAAATTTATATGTATATTTATTTTTATAGAGATAAAGGACATGATACAAATCTTCGTCAACATGCCATCATTCATGGGACATCCAATTAACGATATGTAACTCTATAAAATATTAAACAAAATCCCATAAACATTCATATTATCAACTACTAATTAATCGAATATCTAAAAACACAGTTATGCAGTTATCAACTTTAAGAAAAAAAATTGTTGATGCAAATATACATATATTTATAAAATGCGGATAGGAATTCGAGTACTGCATACATTACCTTGTTAATTGGTTTATTCGGTTAAAGGACCGAGGAGATCATTCTGCCTATTTTCCTCTCCACTCTCTTGCCTCCTGATGATTCCATAGTTGCATGTGGATTCTAGTAATGTGGTTTTTGAGATCGGTTTTAGTCTCAAAACCAATTTGTATAAGTCTTAGTCTCGTCTCGATCTCTTTAAAGTCTTGCTCTTGGTGTCAAGATTAAAGTAATGTGATTAAAAATTTATTTTTTTTAATAAAAAAAACCACATTTTTTTTTCTCTTTAAAAGTCTCAAAATCGATTTTCATCTCGATTGAGAAGGTCGTCGAGGTCAACAACAACAGTGAAAACAGATAGGACGAAAAAATATCAAAAGTAGGTAGTTCTATCAGTACTCGTCCAGGTGCAAATACGAATATAATTGCATGTATGGTCAACTCAGATGCGAATATTTCTAAAAAAAAAAACCCATGCCTTGAATCCCAACATTCGATACATCACTAACGTATATGCATTTTGTACTGAAAGGGCAATACAAAACATAAAAATCAAATGTGAATCTACTGCAGTCTCTTATCAGATTTACTCATATAAAAAAACCCAAAAGCTAAAAAGTATTTTTAAAATCCAAAATCCTCGTCATGTGTCACATTAGTGGATTTGAAGAGACTTTAGCTCTTTCTACGTGAGTGACTCAAGAAAAGCTTGATAATGGGGACCTCACATGTGGCATAAAGGTATTATTCATTTAATTTAATGGCCCCTTCCATGACATGCAGATTATTTGAATGAAATGCATAGGGTTATTTGATTAGCAAATTGAAAGGTGACTCCACATGGATTTGAAGTCTAATCAATTTCTTTCATTGTTATATTTAAGTAGTAAATCACTGATGAAATACAACTAGGTCATATCATAGTAAATTCCGGAAAGGTTCTCACCTCAACAGCTCTGAATTTAATGAAGTTTAGCTTACACACATAGGTTTTAATAATCTATTATGTATTTATCTTTGCAATTCAATAGTTATTTTTTTTTCTCAGAAATGAAGCTCTTTTTTTCTTTTTTTGTAACTATTGGTGATCACAAAATTTCAATTAATCATATCTTCTGGGTCCATGCTCCAATTTCAACAAATTAAGTGTTTCTGAAAAGTAGAAATAAAGAAAATACTTGAATTCTAAAGATTTATTTGATTTCAAATACACTCAACGCTTCCAAATCGGTTATTTCAATTATTGTTCTGTAGGAGTACATGGGGATAGAGCAAAAAATTATGTTTTTCATTCATTTTTGAGCGCCTGGACAGAAAAATGGAGCTATAAAAATCATTGAATGACGTTCATTTTTGTATATTGCTCTCCTCAATTTCGTAAAGGCAAATCAAATCTGGATTTTGAGTAAATCAGGGTTGCCGAAAGCAATTTCTGTGTAGGAGGCAGGGCTGGCGCCAGAGTAAAACAGCAGTGAGGATATCTAAAAATTCCAAGGGGGCGTTTGCTCACCTGAATTAATTATGATTTTACTTCAAATGTAATGATAAAATAATTAAATATGAAGGGGGCCAAGAGATAAAGTGAGGGGGCGATACTTTCTCTACCCCCTATCCCCACGTACCGATACTCCAGACTATTTTACAACAAAAAAAACGTCACACACCAATTATACCAATATCACGCAACTTTTCATCATCATTATTTGCCAACAAGTACCAAGGTTTTTCTCAAAGGTTTTTCTTTGAGATCCAGTTCTTGCTGAATGCCAATGATAAACAGTTCAAAAATGAACTACTGAGTGGGAAAAAAAGATGAACGAATGAGAGGTTGAATGGAAACTTTTTTTTAAATAAACAGTTTTAAAAATGACATCCATAAAAATAAGCTGTAAAAATAAATATTTTATAAGAAAAAAAATATCCATAAATTTCTTTTATACTAAGACAAGAAATCAAATTCACTTCATTTTTTTAATGTCCCACATATTTATCTTTTACCTTGTACAAAGTAAAACCTACCCTATCGTTATTTACAGTAATTAAATTAATAGATCCTGTTTATTTGTTTGAGTACAGACATTTAATACATATTTTGATGGTCTATACAATAAATAATCTATTTTGAAGTAAAGGGATCAGCATTTAAGTATTTAACCTATGCAAAAAAAATTGTATTTAGTATTTGCTTTTATTTATCTTGTTTTTGGGCCCTGACCTTATAATTTGACTCTTGATCTTAAATTTGACATTATGGATAATTTTTTTTTTTTCATGTTTAAATATAATTCATTTTTAGGTTCTAAATTTCATCTACAGGATGATTTATACATAAAATATGGGAAGGATTAAACTTTCGAGATATTTTCATTTCATTTTATTATGAAAGACAAGTTCTTTATAAATACTTGTGCCTTCAATTACAAATTTCTCACCTTCCCATAATATGATACGATTGAAGAACCATCATTTTGTGTGCGTTTTTCTCTTCTACATGGTGAATATCCCTACAGCTATTGTTCAACAAAGTTTAATCAAAAATTGAACAAATGATAAATCATCTTTAATTCATTTTTGATCATTAAAATATACAATATTTTTGGTTTTTAGGGAGTGTATGTCAAAGGCAGGGGTGTGAACTAAAGTCTTATGACTTGAACTCAAGTCGTTCATAATAATATTATGACTTAACCTACCAAATGGTTGAAGAATTTTGTTGACTTTGATATCTGAGCCCTTTAACTTGAGTAGACTTGAAATAAATGTATGTAATTCACATCTTGCGTTATCCGTTTCCAATATTGGGTAAAAATAGTTTTTGGTATTAGAATTTGTTTGAATATTTCAAAAGTATTTATATTCAATTTATCTCTATTCACGACCTCTTCCAGAGTTTTTTAGTTCATTAAAAACCTTTTAAAAGTACATGCAAATATCTATAATCAATGTTCTCAATCTGTTAAACAAACTATTATAATAATAAAAAATGTTGTTTTTGATTTGATTTAAAACTATTTGTACTGTTACTTGAGTTATCAGAGCGAGCATTCATTACTCAAAGTAATATTTGGAGCTCACACAACTTCAAAACATTATTTAAATCACGGTATTCTAAACACATAAGGATATGACTTTATAAATAAGGGGCTTTCATCATTTTTTAGGTAGATTAATGCCCTTTGAAACAATAAAATTACAATATTTGAGCCATATCTTTAAAATCTGAATGGCATAAGACGTTTGAAAATGACTGACTTTGTCTTTAAATGCCACACTTTTATCCTAAGAGAACCATGTCAAAAATGGATGAGAAACCTAAGATTTTGCAAATTGTCTTAATTTGATGCCCTTCAGTAGAAAAGTTCATAGTCCTGTTAAAGAAAGCCAACTTTATCCCTAAAACGGGACACTTTAATGTAGAGGTCGGGAAGATTTAGAGTTCCATGGTTCATTATCTTTGTACATAATTTTATAAGATACCTTAGTTTTTATGGGGACCACTAGTTGACGATCACTCCTCTAATGTACATATAACTGCATATTTAGATGTGAAAGTTGTCTAATTTAACCACAAATGCAATGCCTTGTTACTCCTACATATTTTGAGTTTGTAAGGAAACTTCTTAGATAAATATTTGCTTCTTTTTTTTAATTGAATCACAGGATTAAGTATTATTTTATAAGATTGAATTCGTCAATTTGTAGAAGATTATAACATCATGGACAGATTCAAAGGTCAGCTTCTTATTATTAATATTAATTAATAAGAATCATGATTTCTTGGACCATTGCATGACTAAAATTCATTTGAACGACAAGAGACCATACGATTATTGTACTTTAACCCATGAACATTGTTTAAAGCGCTAATATGTAAGTTTTAAATAATATAGGAACTAATATAATTATCATTTAACACGAAACTGTAATAAAGATATCTTCAAATGAGGTACCCTTAACAATACTTATTTCTTATGATATAAAAAATTTGATAGTATAAAAGTTATATTTTTGACCTTTAGGTAAAACACGGGATCCAGTGGGGGGGAGATTGGAAATGAAAAATGCCAAGAATGTTAATCACTGTTCTCAATTATGTAAGTTTGTATAGACAGCCTACATACATAACTAGTGCTTAAACAAATCCTGATTTTTTTCCATTAGGTCTTGATTCGCAATTTTTCTTTTATTTTAAATCATGACTCGTGACTTTTGTAGAACATATCTTGCGTACTAATAAACATTTTTCAATAGCAAAAAGTTATTAGAAATTTAATGTCAATTGTAATTTTTAGCCACTATAAAGTTTTATATATTTCATAGCATACAAAAAAAAAACCCTAATTTTTAAAGAACTTATTTACGGAAACTATGGCTCATTCAAAAGATCTATTCCCATAGATTACCTTCTATCTGTTTGGATCAATTCAACTCCACAGAAGATCCTTTCGATCTCAGTTGATGCAATTTTGATAGAAATCAATTATTTAATAAAGACTCACGTGGTAATATAATAATTAATTAGACCCAATGAAAATTATTCTATAACTGGAAGGGAAGCTTGCGAGAGGGGCAGGGGCGTACTGGCCCGGCGGTCAACCGGTCAATGACCGGTGCGCCCTTCTAAAATCTTTACTAGGCGCCCCTTCGATTTAGCATAATACGCCTTTATCGTACAAGATATTTACTCTTTGCCCGGTGGAAATTTTCGCCCCAGTACGCCCCTGGAGAGGGGATACGTTAAGGGGGATTTGGGAATTTGTTGGAATGACAGATTTTTTTCAATATTTTCTAAAAAAATTGAAAAAAATCTTTTGGTCAAAAATTATTTTAGCTGTCGGATTCAGTATTGAAGTCGGAGGGATTCAAATAAAGAGTTACAAACTGCAAAATACAGTAAAACATCGATGAAGAGCAATAATCAGTTGGGCTCCATGGGGTCCTAGGCCTCAAATTTTATATATTATATAAACATATATGTATATAATCAAACAAATATAAGGCACTATCAGATACAACGTGGTCAAACTTTTTTGACCTTTATATCGATGTTCTACAGTGTATATAGAAGTAGCATTCATTGTTGTAATGTATTCACCAATTGTATTTTATAAATTTTAACTCATTTTTTAAAATAAGATTTTAAAGTTAAAGTTCACCTTTTTGACTGACATGATATGAAAAATTTGATAATTCTAGTTATGTTAGTTTTGAAGCTTTGAAATTAGCTATTTTTATGCTATTGCTGCAGAAAAAAAATAATTATTGCATGATACTTAAGAATTTTTGAATGTATTCTGTTAAATATAATTATTTAATTTTTAAATCTACTTATTATACATGTCGTATGTTTACATAAAAGTAATCTTGAACAAAAAATTTCTATTTGATTTTTTTTAAATCATTAATATAAACTCCTTTACATAAGGTTTGTTGACAAATTATTTCCAGGTTTGGATCCGTTCGCACTTTTTCTGTTCATTTTCTTTAAAAAATATATCTAGATTAGGACTGTGACGGTTTTGGAAAATGGGTAATTTAATTTTCATTTTTTTTTTTTGTTTGGGAGGGGGGGGGGGGGGAGAGTGCCGGACTATCAAATTTTGCCTTTCGACAAAAAAGTATCATTATTATTTTTAATGACTTTTCTTTAGTTGCGTAAATACATAGATTTAAAGCAGTTGTGGAATTGATTCTAAAATTTACCCAATATATGGAATCTGGAGTGGTCTCAATTCTAGTTCAGAAGCCTATTTGTTTCTTTTTTTTCTGCTCATTCGTTTGAAAAAATTCACTCATACAAATTGTTGCATCAAACAATAGCAGTTAATTTCGTCAAATGGTTAAAAAAAAAAGTCAAAATAGGAAACTCCTTCCCCTATCCTTTTTTTAAAAAATGATTACGAAACGAATCGATTTACTCAAATGTGTACTTTGAATAATAATAATCATAATTATAAATTTATAATCACTGGCATTCAGCAGCATGAGCTGGGTCTTAAAGTATTTGTCTGAAGTTCGCTGCCTGTTTGAGCAAATCCTCGATTGGGCCTTCCAAAAAGGCTAAGTGCGTAAATCCCATTTCATAATTGGGGAAACATTTTACATTTGATTCTTGTTTGTTTTTTTAAATATAAAAAAAATTAAGATTCTCTTGTCTGCAAAAGACCCTGGAGAGGGAAGGATAATTTTAAAAAGTCGCAGTCTGTATTTTATGATTTATGCAATTAGTAATTACTCATTATTTTATGTGTCAAGTTAACCTATGGAGGCAGTTTTTTTGGGGCATGTCAATCGTCTCTTTCTCGATATTTTCGCCATAGTCTGAGACACTTTTTGGTAGAATGGTGTCCAGATGAACAAAAAATGGGAAAGAAACAGTATGGAGAAGGGTTTAGCTCACAAAAATGAACAGAAAGCAGGAAAAAAAACACTCATATCCTACTCAATCGCTATTCGTATTTACCTGTACTTTGAACAATTATGAACTTTACATTCTAATTTCTGATGATGAGATCCCCGGGAATTATAGCCCTAGTATAGAGCCTTCATTTGACTTCATATGGCCCTTCAAAGAGAATGTATCGTATTATTTAAACATTCAATTGTGACATGGAACACATAAAATCTGTAAGTGCAAATCACGATGCCTTCGATGGATTAATTAGAATTATTCGTTTTGTAGAAATGGAAGAAAATTGATTAACGAAAGAATACAAATGTAATCCGGACTCATTTTTACGGAGAAAAATCATCCTAACTTGCTTTTGCATAGACACGCCTCATATATGTAAGTACCGTATTTTTCGGATTACACGTCGCTCCGGATTATAAGTCGTACCAGTCAAAAAATGAACAATTAAGAAGGAAAAACATATATAAATCACACTGGTGTACATATGAGTCGCACCCCCGGCCAAACTATGAAAAAAACCGCGACTTATAATCCCAAAAATAATATAATTAAATAGATACATTCGCAGTTATTTAAAAGTTATTTGTTCATTTAAATTAAATTTTAACCAATCAGAAAACATCATTTCAAATTACAATAAACTTTACTGATTGAAAGTTATGACTAACCCATAGGGAACCAATGAAATGACAGTATATAATAAGACGTGTCAGTGTACAAGAGTCATCTATTATTAAACTTACACCATTCTGTAGATTTTATTTCGTTTGAAAGCTCTCAAAAATTGTATTTATTATGGACTGATTAGTCATCATTTTTTCTTTTCTAATTAGAATAGAACAAAATATGTATTAGATACAAATAATCCACAAAAATACATTTTAAAGTAATGAATACGACATCAAATATTAATAATAATATAAAAAAAACACTTAGTATTCAGTAGGTACTAAAATATGATCATTCATATTTATTCATGATGAGTATACAAAAAAAAACATCATTTTATAAAAAATGGTCATATGATTTATGAAAAATTAATTAGATCCATTTTTTCATGCCAAATAGTTCATACCACATTAAAGCGTAATGATTCACACCCAACCCTGACTCTTCTCCAATTTCTAAGTAGCCATCCTTCCAAAAAAAAATATTTGCCATCATTCAAAACATTTAATGCTGGGCGCTACATTGTGGAGAAATACTGGAGATCAATTTTATGATTTCGAGTTCTATGCCGATATAAACCGTATCTAGTTTTGGATCTAAATCCACATGTCTCACATGGAAATCCATCAGTGACAAAATGTTTCGATTCAATATGCCTTTTTAAGTCCATCAGTCGAGGTGTTTCATATGAGCACTTGAGACATTTAAAATTCCCTTTATGATTGCGTTGAGAGCTAGCAAATTTCATGATACACACGTCAAGCAGATCTGAAATGGTGAAAAGAAAAAAAAAGAATTGAAAATGTAATTTGAAGGCGAGAATTTTTCGTTTTTGTTTTTTATTAGAGACAAAATACGAAATACATTAATCAAATCTTTTGAAATAATGATTATTTGAAAATATCTCACTATACCAGAGAGGTTCTTCACAAGGGTTCAATTGAACCCATGCTCTTCAAATTTAAAAATTATAAATTGCACTAATACATTTTCAAATACAGTCTATTACTGAGTATAGGACCAAGGTTTCAAAGAAAATAATGCAACAGCCTGAGACTGACTCGTTGACAGTGATGATTTAAAAATATACAAGAATCATCAGTATATGGAGTCAGTCTAGAGATATCCAATATGAATCACATTAAGTAGTCAAAAAAGAAGGATTCTTGATGTATAAATAACATAATTTTTGATGTTATGTAACTCGATAAAGGGTTCGATGAATAAACATAATATGAAATCACTAGGATTCAGGAGTACCTCCTTCAATAAAGTTAAGAACCCCTGAACTAGAGTCAAGCAACGTTATTAATATTAGATTTTATATTTAGATAACATGAATATATTTAATTTAATGCCTTCTAATAATTTTAAGAAAACAAAGGAGCTAAAAATTCTATGATCAGATGAGGAAAAATAGATACAAAATTAATTGCACAAATCAAGGATGGTCAATCTATTATGACGCATTGCCTCATTAGGAGTGGTAGAGCCACATGACTTGTCTCTGTAAACCAATATTCCTCAACTGATAGTCCTTATTTTCATGCACATGTAGGTAAAAATGAAATATACGCCATACTCTGGGGCTGGAGCAAGGATGTAGCAAGTGCATTACTATTGCTTTGAGATACTATTGATGAATAAAGTTTTCTAAATCAAGATATTCAAATGTTATATTTTTAACGTGGATTTTACAAAACGTACTAATGGATATTTCCTAACAGCTGGTATTTATCCAACATGGAGAATGATAATAATATATGAATGTGAGCAAAACATCGAATTTTTGACAAAAGGAGTGACCTGTTACATTTTAGCTCCAAACTCACTATGTGTCCATAGACATACTCTCACAAAGAAAGAAAGAGAGAGCAATATACGAATCGTATAACACATTTGAGCCTGTGTTATTAAATTGACACATTGCACCCATGCAAATGGTTGGCCACCCCTGGCTTAAATGTTTATTTCCCTTCGTATCAAATCCACTTTTCCTTCAAAAACTATCTATCCCATTACCTTTACTATTGGTAGAGGTGTTAAGCGATCTTGAAGGCTCTGGAATAATGAGATCCGTATCCATGACGGAGCCTTCCTCAGTGGAGCTCATTTCTTGAAGTTCAGATCCATATTCTGGATACTCTTCCTCGTCGTTTTTATCATCAGCATCATCATCTTCATGCGTGAAAGCATCTTTTCCCAAATCATCTGGATCTAAGCTCACTATCACTGGGTCTTCAGAGGTATATTTTTGCTCATTTTCAACAGAATTGATATCTTCAAGCTCACTTTCCTCAGCAGAGGTTCTGGGTTGCTGCTGCTGCGACGTCTGAGAGTTGGAGATGAGCTCAGAAGGAACTGAAAGACGAGGACGTAGGAGTAAATTTCTATTTGGTTTGTCCGATGAGGTTGTGATATTGGAAGCTGAGGCAGTGCGTTTGTTATTTGGGTTAATAGATGAAGATGTGGAGGACTCTTCCTTTCCTGGAAGAGGTGAGGAAGGACTGGAATGACGATTTTGTACAAGTCCCCGTATTTGAAGCTCTTCCGCGACGGAAAGGAAGTCCTCCAGATCCTCTTGTGACACATTCACTTCTCCATTGTACATAAAACTAATGAGAGACTCCAAATGATGGAACTGAACACTTCGTAAGTAAAGCAAGGGATGCGAATGCGGCAGGGATTTGATGATGGAGCGAAGGGTCGGGGAAAAAGCGCATAGAATGATTTTATGGGCCTTGATCTGTTTGGGTCCACAGGCCAGAGTCACGTCAAAAAATTCTTCATCCTTTCGAAGGCCAGTGAATACATTTTTGATGTTGGCCTCAAATTCATTCCAACGGAGGCAAAGGAACTCCGCGGATCCCATCTGAAAAAAAAGGACAAATTAGGGATCATCACTCATAAAAAGTCCATTGGCCACCTCTTAAGTCGTCCTCGTATGATTAGTAGAGCCCAAGTTTAGTTGAGGAACCAAGGCCGGATCGTGAAGTCGTCCTTATTTGTTGTTTTCACACAATAATAAAATAATTTTTTTAAAACCTGCGCGTCAAGCAAATCATTCAGAGCAAAATATTTTCAAAGGAATCTCGACACAACAGCTGCACTCAGCTAGCGCGCAAGGAGCAGCGAGCTGCTGCTTCAACTTCTTTTCTCTCTCTTGCTCAGCTCTCGCAACCCCAATCAAGCAACAAGGAAGAGAGAGAGAGAGAGTAAAACAACAACAACAACAGGGAAAAGCCCCCACGAATACGTTATATGACGTCAGCTCATCAAATAAGTTTATGATTTATGATGCCTATAAATAATGTTCAAATTAAAAAAAAATATACGTATACTTTAACATATTATATAATAATATGTTAAAATAGAAGCAGGAATCTCTGACTGCACTTGCACTAGGAAGTGCTTTAGTTAATATACTTAAACAAAGGGGGGAGGGGGGGGGGATACGCTTGCTATTTTTGAGGATCCTCCTCTAACAATGAATACTTACGATTAGAGCCTAATGGAGGAGTAATCTCCCTAAATAACGAATTTGGTTTACATTCTTCAACTAACTAATTATATTCCATTTATACTAGTACATTATTTTGCTATTTCAACGACTTATGCAGACTATACTCATTTCACGTCAAATCCTGATGGAATAAACTACTAAAATGTATTTTTTTTAAAATCATTATTTAATGATCTTTTCATTAAATCCATAATTAATGAAGAATGATCCTACGTCATTAGTAGAAATGAACTAATTTACGACGGAGTCACACATAGAAAAGAGCCAAAACTATATCCAAATGCTTTCAATAAGTCAATGATAATAATAATAATAATAATAATAATAATTTGAATTATGTTGATCATATTCTGACATAATGCCGAGCCATGTGATCCACTAGATAGGTCTGTATTTCCTTTGATTTGGTTAGCCACATTTTTACTGACTCTTCCGCTTTAGTAATAAACTATATCATTAATTAATTAAAAAGGTAGCATTGATTCTGATTGTACATTTTATTTATTTATTTATTATTAATGAGAAAAATAATGAACGATTATGTAATTATTATTTTGGTAATTTATAGAGACCACCAGACACAATCAATTGATGATCTCTCACTTTACTATCAAGAAAAGATCGAAGTTCTTCAATGCTACATTCCACCGCAGATGGACCCTGCATTGCAAACATTTTCAACATTTGAAAAATTCGATCCAGGGGTAGAGACTCTAGATTTGTAAGCATTCCAACAATGTAGGACCAGAAAACTTGTAGCTCTTCAGCTCTCTGATCCCTCGAAGTCGTAGTGACAGATTCAGTTTCCTCGTCTTCATTGATTGGATCACTGACTAGACCAGACATCCTTCGAATAGGGCCCTCCTCAACCAAGCAATATCTGAAAGTGCATAGAGTAAATTAAATTACGTATTATCATCATTTTCCAAACAATTCACTTGTCATGTTCCAATTCACGAATAAGACCCTGAGACAACCAAAACGTCATTCTTCTTCTCAAAATGGAAACGGGAACCTGCAAATTATGAGACAGTTCATCTGCACTCCATTCAGCCTTCTCCATGAACTGATAAATAATCGCTGCATGTACAGGACTAACTGTGAGATTAATTTTCTTTTCTCCTATTTCTATGTCTATGTTAGCGAATCCAAGATGCGTTTTCCAATTCAATGTTCTATTACCTAAAGATCGGGATCATACATGTAATAAGGGGAATGGAGAATACAAAATAAAATATACCTTTTAAAGTTTCAAATGCCTTTGTGTAAACTTCCAGAGCCTTTGTAATTTCCGGGGGAAGAACTAAATTCTCTTGCTTAAACTGAGGCCAAAATTGTGCAGATAAAACAATTGCATTAACGGGAAAAGCTTGATTTTTTAATTCAGCAGGGCCATCATCAGAATGTAAAAGGAAGTTGATTCTCTTCGAGTCTCTTATATCTTTCAACATAACCTCACACTGATGAAGAGGCGACTCTCCAAAACGAAGCTTCAACAACTCCAAATTCCAAATTTCTTTTTGAGTATCGTAGGAAAAGGAAGAGAGTAGCCGATTGGAGAGAAGAGAACGATACTCATTTACAAAAAGTTCTTTTGATCCGTAAATATTAACTAACATGGATATGATATCTGACACACGACGACTCTTGGTTGTTTTGTTTGGATCTGCATCAACAGGATCTGGATTCCAAGAGTCCCAGTTATCATCAACCAAGTCTTCTTCCAAAAAGTTTTCATCGAGAGTCAAGCCTTGTCCTCTCTCTAACTCTTCAGCCAAATCAGAATTATTATCATCAAAACTTTGAACGATACAACGAACCGTATCTTCACGAGATCGCAAATATTTCCTTACGGGCTCACTTACAATCTCCAAAAGAACTCCGCTTGGATCCAACACCATAAGTGCTCTTATAGCCGCTATGTAAGCAGTCAAAATATCTACTGTATTTACTCCCACATGAAGAAGTTTATTCTCAAGAACTTTCTTAAAATGAGAGGTTAAATGCTCCCTTAAATCTGTTTTAGTTAGACATTCACGAAGGTCTTTCAGAGCAGGTTGAGACTCTGGGAACTCAATGATGATATTGAATAATTGACTTATTCGTGTATGTGTATAGACTTCATATAAATAATGACGAAGTCTTTGACCGAAAGAATTAGACGCTGAGGATGAACTATATAAAGAACGGATCCAACTAATTACAACATTACTCAACCAATTCTCTAAATCAGCAATATGAGAAATAATAAAGGATCCTTTACACGTTTCAAGAACATGAGACTCTATTTTCTTATGAACTATATCCGTCACAGGATTAGAGGTTAATAGTTCGAGAATCCCTAGGTCCTGAAGCTTCTTATTGACAGAGAGGAATAGCTCTAAAACGGAATTACATTCACATGACTCTGTTTCATTTTTGCATCCAGGGCACTCAACAGAGGGATCATTGGCATCATCATCCTCTTCATCGTCATCCTCATCCTTTTCTTTACGACTCCTTTCTTGACGGAAATGAAAGACTCGAAACGCCTGCAAAAGAATTATAAACACTTCATTAATGAACGTTATTATTCATTTTATGCATACAATAATTTGCCGAAAGCAATTCGACTCAAGAACGTTTCTCCAAATGTATGTACACTTTACCCGAAAAAAAAATACTAAATATATTTATATTCAACTATGGTTTAAGGGACATTACATTCAATCGAACTGAATCCACTACTTAAACACTAGTAGCCTTCATTATTTTACCTTTAAGCAAATATCCTAAATCATTATTATATTATTCTATAGATGTCAAATCTTTAAAATAACTGAATCCTGAATAAACCTAACTTTTAAAGGGTTTATTCCATGGCTTTATCCTAAAATACAAATTATGTATAAACATTGTTCAATGGAGACATGAACGGCATACAGTAAGAAAATAGAAATCAAATAGAGTCGATACTTATTAAATTTTACTCAAGCAAACTGGCCCTATTTTAAATGCTTAGTAATGCCCCATGAATAGATCAGATCAAATCTATTTGGTATTTTTTTACGGCTCAATGCCATTTGAATTATAATTAGAGCCCACATACCCTAAAATAAAATTCATACACAGTGTGCAAATCTTTTTGCTCAGAGGAGAGCTGAGAATGAAGCGTTCCCTTGAGCCAAAGCTCCAGGGGAACCTTTTTCCTCGCTCCAACAGCCTCATCCAGGGCTTTTAAAAAGGGTTGAATATCTTTGGATATGGAGTCATGAATAAAGTTCACTGCGTAGGGGAGATCATTCCTTAACTGCTCCGAGAATTGAGGAATGATCCGCTGTCGGAGAATGTAGAGTACGTGGCTCAAGAAAAAGTCATGGAGATGATCACGGAATTCATGGGGAGAGTTTCTTAGAAGCTCCAGAGTCGAACTCTTTAAGCTTCCTCTCTTTTTCCATTCATTTCGAATAAAGTAATGCTCCAAGTCCGCCCATGCTTCATCCATATCCAAAGTAATGAGATAATGAATCGTTATCCACACCCGATCTTCTAATTGATTTAATTTTAAAATTAATTATTTTGTAATGTTTTTGTTTTTTTTTCAAATTTGCTTTTGTTGATGTTATGAAAAGGTGTGCGGACGTCATTTTTAGTGTATAACATATAGTTTGGACTTCTAGTCTGTAAAAGCAACAAAACCTCTTATAAATATTACTTCTTAATCTACAATTATAATTCATTATTATTTAATTCATTAGAATATTATCTTAGTAAAAAAATCCATGCTTCTGATTAAAGTACAATGATATTTATTCATAATATGCCACTACCTTAATAATATAAATTTGAGATTCAATATTTACATGTAGCCAGTATGGGGTTATTATCAATTAATGACCTTGTATTTGTTTATGACCTGAGTAAATTTAAGGAGTGAGCAATGAATATAATGAGCAACAGAGGTAAATTGTTGGATATTATCATTTTTAACCAAATATATTGGGTTAATTTGAATATAATTGAAAATGAACGTTGAGGTTCCGTGATAAATAATTTGATCGTCTAAAATCATGTATTTATTAGAGTAAAAGGGAGAATTCTTATGCAACAATTACTGTGGAGGATCAACTCAGCGTTTGTATTTAGGCGCCAAAGCTCCGAATATCCTAAGAATGTGGAATGATCGTAAGTATCCAATGCTTTATTTTCCTTTTGTAACTACTAAAGCCTCTTTACCCCAATGTAGAAGGAGGAGGCTTCAACACCCCTGGAGGTTTATCTCAAACGCCGGGCGGAACTTCAGGGGACAAGAAGCGAACCCGAGCCCAGAATCTCGTTCCTGTAGCGATAAACGAAATCCTGGACTGCACAGAGGAGACTCTAAGCGTTGAAGGAAAGGAAGTAGGGATGATCTCCATCCTCGGGAAAGTGGAGTCCATCACCAATGAGGCCACCAAGTCCATTTATGCCCTCAAAGACGGAACCGGAAAGATTGACGTCATCCAATGGTTGGACGTAAGTAAACCTCTACATACATAAAACACTATTGATTAATCAACAACACATCTTCCACTCCTCCAGGATGGACAAGACAACTCCAATGACAATATAACTGAAGACTCCCGCTGTCGTGTCATAGGAACAGTTCGTAACTCTCAAGGAAAGAAACATATTATGGCCTTCAAAATAAGCCCCGTAACCTCTCAAGAAGAGATCCGTGGTCATGCTTTGGAAATTGCACATGCTAAACTCAAGATCCGACAGTTGAAGGATAAAGAAAACTCTGCCATTGGAATGAATAGCCTAAGTAATTCCCTCGTGTCTGGAAATAATTTCTCTTCGAGCATGGGTGGAAGCGGCAGCAGCACGTTCTCAAATCCAAAACATGAGGCTGTCTTTAAAATGATTGCGGGCTGTATGAGAGAGGAAGGGATCTCAAAGGAGGAGATACAAACTAGCTTAAAAAGTCGAATTGGGCCAGGGGATTTAAATGATGCACTCTACTTCTTAAGTGGAGAGGGACATATTTACTCCACGATTGATGAAGATCACTTTAAAACTACGGATTCTTAAATAATAGATATTAATTGATATATGTACATAAAATTCTCTTGGGAATGTTGGGGGGGGGGGGGGTTACTATGGAATATTTAAAAAAAAAAAAAAAAACTCTCAAGTTAATTAGATACTTTCCTTCTACGATCCTCTTCATGTCCATACAATCGACTCTAATATAATCTATAATTTTATTACACACTACCGTCAAAGCCTCAATAAATATTTTTTATATTGCTCCAGGATTGCATCATGTTGAGTTTATTCGAGAATGTGTCCATTATATTATTTGTCTTGAACGTGAGTTACACCGAACATTGCCTGTGAAGCAGTTATAGCGAAGGACCTGTTCAGATCCATTAATGAACTAGTTTCAAATACATTTTCTTTAAAAGGAATTAAATCCAAATAAAATGTTGGAATCACAATTTAATAAGAAGAGCAATTGAGTCTTTTGATAAATAACAATTTATAACCCTGGCTGATTACCTTAACAAGGTTGTCTATTTTCTTTAATAAACACTGATCGGGTCGGTTATGTCACTCCTAATAATAATTAATTGGATATAAATCTTTGGTACAAACTGCGCTAAACATCAAATTAATAAAAGTACATGAATATGTTTATAAAAAACACTTTTTCACTTAAATGAAACGGCCTGAACAGAGCAACATATCACTATATAGTTTTTTATTGCTTCTGGATTGCATCATTTATAGTTCCTTCGAGAAGGATGATTGATCCTTTGCCACCCCTCTTGTAGTCATCATAATAAAATGTTTATCTTATATCAACAATTTACTACATACTCAATCTCTGAGTAAGGTCGTGCAGAGACCTTTAAAGGCGCTCAAACTTCTAACGAGTACACGGAGTATTAATTAACTATTTGATTCCCTATTGTTAGTCCTATACGAAAGGGATATTTCATGAATTTTATAAGAAAAGTCCTCGGAAACAATAGTCAATATATAATGGGATGACAATATGTCTGAAAAAGAAAAAAAGAAAGGTAGACCACTTTAGAATATAGGACAAAGGGAATTTTGGACATCATGATGGGGCAGGTATACAAGGATCTTAGACCTCTTCTATGCATACTCCTACTTGTCTAGTATGAACTTATGCTGTGACCATGAGGCATGATTAATTAAACATGGTGCTAACTGTAATTTAGGTCGCGTAACCCTTCCTTATTAATAAATAATACAGCTATACTTGCTATGGCCTATATATATATAGAAGCTGATTTCTACTTCTCTTCCCCCTGTAATTGCGTAGTTTCATTATTATTATATATATTAATATAAAGAGAGCTGCCTTATTGCTCACTACTCTCTTAAAAGATTTTGACGTCATTGGGATTATTCTAACTTTATCAACCCAGCTTTTGTTTTTTTCCAATGTATTTATTATTATATTATGTATAAATTTTTTGACGGCTTCCTCCTAATACATTTATGAATATAATTATACCAATGACAAAATGATGGCCAAAATAGCTATGCTATTTAATTGAATGAAGACCATTACTTAGTATTACTTCTTTGCCGCCGCCAAGTGACGTCACATATGATGACGATGCATTGAGAGGCCAAAAATATTATTTAGCGCCTGCTCCCCGAATTTACATCAAATAAAAAAAAGTTATCAATTTTCAAGACATCATCAGGATAAGGAGAGGAAGATAATAGAATCACACAGGGGATTGGAAGAATTTCATAGTTTGATTGCAATTATCCTTTAAGTGAGAATGTCGTCGTCCATTTCCGGATTGTTTCAAAATTATCATCTTCGTTTGTAAGTAGTTGAGGTTGAGCGATCACAGGGATCTCATCCATTTGACATTTGAATGAATCCTGCCAACTCCTGTGTCCTCACATTGTATTACTAATATATCATGGATTCCAGTGTTTTATTCAACAAATGAGATCGTTCAATGATTGTTTTACGTTTGTTAGACGGCGGTGAAAGGATTTATTGTCCGGTTTTTTGTCCGGAGCATAAATCCCTTCTCCCCCAAAAATATGGAGTGAAAAAATGAAACTGACGACCTTGGTTTATTTCCAAGCCCTTGTTCATATATTTTCATTCATATTATGTGACATATGCTTCAGTATTCGATCACAATTCATTACAGAGCTCTGCTTGAGAGCCAATATGCTCGGTAATCAGACACATTTGATCGGGAATTCCTTCTTATTTTTAGATATTTTTAAATAAGTGCCAATTTAGACACGAAAATCAATGCAAACGGGAAATTATTTGATATTTTTTGATATTTCAAGTACCAGATTGTACGAAGTTGTAGAAGTAACGAAGTACCACCTGCATTTATTTATACATGTACATATTATGTGAACCGTTAATCCTTCATATTCATGGATATATGATCAATTGAGATACTCTGTGATATATTAACTTTCATAGCCTTCAATCCAACACTATCAATTTAATGTTTGAGACTATTTTTGGCTCCGATATGGCCTTTCATATAATATAATTGTATCATATTTTTATATCGTGATGGGGAATTTTTGGAACCTTGGAGAGCAATTTGTGGCACTTCTGAAGGATCAATTAAAATAATTTATAACATAAAAGTCGGAGATTATAATGGGTTGAAGAGTGTAGACAATTCTTTCAAAGCTTGTTATTATGTTGTTTTCACTTTTAAATCATGTCGTAGACGTATTCAATTCGGCCTGATGTAAACGTTTTATTTTGATATCGAGTAGAGCATAGCTTCATGATGCAAAGAAACCCTATATAGCATTGTATATATATATATATATATATTGAAGGAGCAGAAAACGTGTTTACATAAATGTTTATTGTTATGGGAATGTATGCTCCTATGTATGTGATTAAAATTTTACCTTTACCAAATTTATAACTGTACAATTTCTGTACAGTTTATTGATAAGATAACAATTATGACTTGATTTGATGTACTATATATTTATTTATTTATTTTACTTTCAGAGGTGCTCCAGTCAAGAAGCATTTAAAAAATGTGTATGCATGCTTGGCTCTATCTGTTACAACCTTTGCTGTTGGAGGATATGTTCAAATGTACTCTAGCTACTTTCAACACATTGGATTCTTGCCGAATTTAATTTCCTCATTTCTGGCCCTAGCTTTATTTTTTTCTTCTGATAATGGAAAGAATCGATTGCAGCGTTTGAGCATGCTTCTTGGTTTTGCTTTTTTGAATGGTATGTTACTATTATGTTAATATAGAAGCAGTGGGGCTAAGAAAGAGACTATATATATATATATATATGAAAATAGTAAATTTTTTATATGAGCAAATTAGCACTTCAATATTATAAATAATTAAATAGATGATTATCAATTAGAGTAAAAATATCTCAATATAGTTTTTTAAGTGAATTGGAAAAAAGAAAAGCAACTATTTGTTAATACTTAAAAGGTAATAATCTCATGGCCAGCCTCCTTAATTTTTATCATTTCAATTGTAGTAAAATACTTTTCATGAAATATTTTATTGGATAGCATAAAATTATTTTTTATATTCTAAGTGTAATATTATTCGGAAAAAATAGGTATTATCTCCCGTGACATAACCTTCTTTATTTATTTAGAAATCTTAATTCTTTTTTCATATTAATTAATATTATGATTTCTAATATTGTATTGTTGATTTGTTACTATTTTCATGAAAAAAATCCCATTGGCTACGGTTTTTTTTTTTACTCTACTGTATACATATATGTACACATGTAAATATATTAATTCATCTAAATATCTACTTTTTAGGCGTTGGTTTTGGCCCACTCATGTCCATGGCAATGATGAGAAATCCCACTATCATACCATCAAGTTTCCTAATGGCAATTTCTATCTTTGCTGCTTTTAGTGGCATGGCACTCTATGCTCCTAGCAGACAATATCTTTATTTGGGTGGAGTTTTGTTGTCTGCTCTGAGTTCCTTGTTCTGGCTATCTCTTTTCTCCTATTTTGCACAGTCTTATTTACTCTTCAAGGTAATTTTTATATTCATTTGGGGCAGTGCTGGTTTTATGTGGGTAATGGATGGGTAGGTGGGTTGGTTTGGTGACAATGTTGGGTTGGAAGGAGTTCTGTTTAAAGCTAATTTTGGTTTAAACATATAATTAATTTTTTGATTTGGCTATTAGACCCAAATTTGAATGATATTGATTATTTCATATAGTTTTTTCTTCGAAACAAATGCCTGTACAGGTCATAGCATGATTTTTTTTTTGTTTTAAATGAAGGCCAATTTGGTCGCTCATTTGAAATGGTGCTTGATTCATGCAAGTCATTTCCATATAGACTTAATGTAAAAGGACATGAACTTATAAAACAAAGTTTATTCAAAATGAGTGTCTTTTGTGTTGATAATAACTTTATATTTACATGGAAATGACGCATGAATCATTGTTTATTTCGAATGAGTCCCCAACTTGGCTTTAAATTTTTTTCAAATTCTTGCTAGGAGTTGTAGTAAATGAGTAACTTTAATTATCAAAATGAAATGAGAGCTTTAATTAATAATGAGTAATTAAAATGGTTATTTATATGTTTATAATACAATAAAACGTTTTGAAATTTACAAATTGGAACGTATAATTCCCTTGGACTCTTTAGTTTTTGGCGTACAAAACATTTTGTTTTTATGTTTTTTTTTTAACTTCTATAATGACTTAGTAATCATGTTCTTTTTTTTTTAATATAGATAAAGCTCTGGGCTGGACTTGCAGTCTTTTGTGGATTCATCGTTTTTGATACTCAAAACATCATTCAAAAGTGTGAAGCTGGAGACAAGGATTTTATCCGCCATAGTGTGGATTTATTCATTGATTTCATCAATATTTTGAAGGATATCATGATTATTTTAATGGATAAGGTAGTTACTCATATATTTTATGATTCTAGTACATTTACCTCCCGGACAATCCCCTTCGGACAATTACTAAATGCAAGGATCACATAAAACGTTAAAGACAAAGTAAAAAAAAAATATTAATAATTATGATTAAAATTGCTTGAGCAGCTATTGCATTGAAGAATAAAGTTAAACTTGTTAAAGTTATATGGTAGGTAATTGTCCAAGGGAAAGAGTAGTTGTTCGGATACCATACTTTGTATGAGTTATTTAAGGTGTAATTTCATATCACACGACAGAACAGATCAATTTTGGAACGGAGCAATGGTTCATTTATTTCAAAACTTATGAGTTGATATGGTTTTCAAAACCCTACAACTCTCCTTTTCAATATAGAGATGCTTTTTGACTACAAAAGTTTCTTGTGTTAAGAGTTATGCATACGTAGGAAATGAACCGAAGAACGTCTGAAGTGCCCCTAAAAATATTTTAAAGTTATATAATATATCGTGGCGTGATTCTTTTTCAAACAAAAAACATTTGAGTTCTCGTAAACTCTGCATTTTGACTAGACTAATAAATTTAATTGTCATTTGGTATCTTTCAATTTTTTTTCTAAAAGAAAGAAATAAAAAAAAAATAATCTCAGAATTAGTTTATGTATAGTTATCCAATTCTTCTCAACTCTGAGATCATACTTCATTTAATTGTTGGAATTGCTCAGAGATTAACAACGTCTAATTCCAGCTCAACCAATCAACATTATTCAGAACACTACCTACTAAGGAAAATTAGTTATAGAAAAATTGAAAGCAGATCTAAAAATACTTCAATAGTATCAGACATGTGTATAGGGGGACACACACCATTGTTTTATCCTATTTAAGTTTACTTTAAAGTATGTAATATTTTGTGAGCTATCGATTTTTCTACGTATTCATATTCTAAACGCTGATTTCTTGAACTCGAATTAACTTTAGTTAAGTTTTGAGCACTTTTTTACAACGATTGAAAAAATAATTTTGCAATTGAAGAGAAAAGTTGGTTAGCTAAGTGGTCCCCAACCTTTTTCTAACTACGGGCCGGAGGGTTGAAATATTAATAATGACAATAAACGTGAATCCGTTATGTACTCATATGGAACTTTAGTAGCACATTGTTCCAACAATATAACATATGATAACATCAAAAACTGTTCATAACGCTAAATCAAAGGAAGCCCTGAGCTTGTTTCTTTGCAACAAGATGGTCCCATCTGTGAGTAATGGCAGGCAATTAATTATCTTTCGTAATTTGCATTTATACTTAACATTTTCTTCTTCTCCTACAGTCTGTAGATGAAGTAAAGTCCCCTTTTATTATCGTCCCAGACTTGGATAATAACTAAGACTAAAATAACTAATTAATCCTTGTACGGCCCGGCACTGATTGATCCACAGACCGGTACCGGACTGGGGGTTGGGTACTACTGGGTTAGCTAGCTATTTTCTGACTTCTCTTTTAAGAGGAAGAAAGGTTAAGTTAGTATTTGATCTTCAACAAAACATGACGTTTTCACGTGAAAACGTCACGCTTTGTTGAAGACCAAATATGTATATACACTTAGCAGAGTCTGTTCTCGTCGTATGACGATCGTGTGATGTGAAAGAAATTCACCTTTGATGTAATAATCTATTAATTATAATTATATTACCTTTTTATCTCTTTTTCTTAGGAAAAACCAAGAAGTAAGAATGATCAAAAGTCGAAATAACAAGAAAAATAATAATTATTATTATTATGTTAAAACTCATTGTCAATGAGTTTTGAACGTACATGTATAAAATTCAATGTATTTACTGTAAGTGTGAATTTCTTTATTTTTTTTCTTTCACTTTATTTTTGGGGAAAAAAAAAATCAAAAATCATATTACTGTTCACCTAACCATTCGTCGTTATTTACTTACTTACTTAACTTACTCTTTTCGAACTGTGGATGTTACTAAAAAAAAAAAACTCTTTTTAAATTATATTTCGTCATTATGATCTAAATAAAAAATTGTATTTTTTTTACGCGGAGACCAAACTTTGTAAATCTAAATTATTACTACTGCTATTATTATTATTATTATTATTATTATATAGATGTGTCGTAACTAATTAAATTATATTGATAAAAAAGAAACCCATTTGATAGATAAACAACATGATTTTGTATCGTTCAATTTCATATTGTAGAGTGTGTCAAAAAAAAAGAAAAAAATAAATGGTTATAATTTGTGTAGAATTATGTTCATTTTTTTTATTTTTCTAGTGGGTTTTCCCTCTCTCACCCTTTATTTCTTTTTTTGCAAAGTAAGGTTGCAAAATACAATAAAAATAGCATCGTAACCCGTAGTATTAATGTCAATGATCACGGCAAGTTTGAAGGAAACTGTACATTTTATTGATAAAATGTAATTTCGTTGCATAATTTTCCTTATCCGTTTTTCCATCATCTCACGTTGTTTAAAGAGTTAATTGTTAGAAATTAACTTACCTGGTTATGAGTAGTGATCTATAGTGTCTTATTATAATATCTAATAATACCACTTTATTATGCATTACCAATATTTTTGATGTATATAGTTGAATCCACTCATTTGACGATCGTCACACGTCAAAACGTGTTTGAGAAATGGACAATTTATTTGCAAGAGCTGCTCTGCATACCATGATTTTCAAAACCCTCAACAATTTTCCCTCTAGATATGAAGAACTCAAACATTTCTTGATCACTCAAAGCAATCCTACTTACAATTTAGACTCAATAAACCGCTGCGACTTTTAGTATAAAAGGCTCCCGATTCGACTCTGAGAACATCCTGAGTAGGTAAATGCAAAGCTTAAATACAAGAAATGATAGTTTCAATTATTTCTGCATGTTGATTTGATAAGTTAAAAGTAGTGGATGTACTTTTCAGGTGTTGGTGGATCAAGTTTCTAGTTTTTAAGCAATAAGATAAGAATCTTATTGCTTGAAATGGATAGTTCATTATGTGAATATAACTTGCCAAACTTTTTCAAAGGAGTCTTTTTTAGTATCTATTGATTACGTCTATATATCAACGTTTGTTTCAAATATAAAAAAAAATATCTTTTTTTGGTTGCCGAGGAAGTAATGATCTAGAAAATTGGTTGTTGTGATGTAACATTGGGTTATGAAGGGAGGGTAATTTTTTTTTTTTTTTTGACGTTTTAAGAAAAAAAAAATTATACACAACCATGGGCTGAATATATCGGGAGTCACAATTCTTTATTTATCATCAAAATTCATTTCATCACCCTTAAAGTAGTTCCCTTTTCCCGTTGTAATACAAATGCGTCAACGTTTTTTTTCCAATTTTCAAAACAGTTACAGAATTTTTATTAAGTCAATTGTTACAGTACAATAGCTGCAGAGTATGGATATGCTATTAAAATTTGAAATTGGATGGTCGATTTTCTTGAGTATTAGGATATGTATGACAAGAAATAAACCACAGATTTTCAAAATTTTAAAAAGAATACAATCTGGAAACTTTTTTTTTTCAACTATATTTCTCTAAATTGCATTTTAGTCATCATCTTTCACACATTTAAGAAAAACAAATAATTCAATTTTAACTGTTCCTGAAAGGACGCGTGTATCTCAAACACTCATGAAAACTTTGCCATGTAATTTGTCACAGATGTCAAGGAAAGTAATGCCGGCTAAAAACAAAATCATTTATCCCTATCGGAATCCCCAAAAAATTAAATTCAAAATTCCCGGTATTTTTTTTTACTCATATATATAATTAATCTTGGTTTTATCATAAAAAAACCCAGACATTTCATGATTATTAAAAAAAATTACCTAGACGCTAGATAAAAAAGGGACATATCCGGCAATAGAGGACAAATGATGAACCCCCTAATGTAGCATATCTATAATAATATGTTAATTATCCTCCAGGGTAATCCTCATTTTATTCGTATTTAGTTGATAGTTAAAATAGTGTCCGAGCTGAGGACTTGAATCGTACTCAGGTCTCATTCAACTGCAACTTGACTTAAACCATGAATTCATGTTGCGAGCTCCAAGACTCGAAACTTGAATTGAATGATTGTGAAAACAACTAGAAGTACTGATGTTTACAGGTATTTTTGATAGAAATACCCCTTCGAAAAAAACTGAGCCTTTGAAATGTGTGATGACCTCATGAACAGACTAATACAATTAATCACCCTACGCTATTGTTGCTATTAAATTCGGACTATAAATTTGAAGTAAAATTTGATATATGTAGTGTCCGAACTCGAATATTTTTGCAAGAATCCATCACTATATACTAGTTTAAAGCCACATTAATGGATATTACATACACATAATATTGGTAGAGTCAATGCTTTGAATATAATTAATTATTCATGCATAGAAAAAGTAAAACACATTGGCGGCAGCAGTTCATACGTGGATTTTTTTCCCTTGAGGGAATGAGGCTCCTAACTATGTATTGTTCATATATAAAATAGGTAGACCCGCATATTATAATTTAAGAAGTACATAGTAGTAATTTCTCCTCTTCACTTTTTTTTAATTATTTGGCCGAAGGCCATTGAAATTAGAGGGAACAAGGACTCTTCGAAGCAACTGAACCACCATAGTATTATACATATATAGGGAATTGTCCTTGAGGAGTAATGTTGTACATATAATTTGTTCAAATTGTACTTATTCTAAGAGAAAATACTCGGTAAGGTTTAAACTAAATAAATATATATAATATATATATATATATATAATTTATTTGTCAAGACGTTGGATGATTTTTTTTTAATTTTTACTGATTGAATACACTTTAAGATTGTATATACTATACATAATTATGGACATATATTTTAGGTTGATAGAAGTGTGTTTAGGGGAAATGTATGTATGTATGTATTTAAAATATATTATATGATCTAAAGACAAAATGTGGATGAAATGGACGGCGCGAGTTTGTTAGATATGTCAAAAAATAGGTAATAATAATAATAATAATAATAATTCTATCAATCAGAGTAAAAAAAATGATTATATAAAATAAAGATAATAATTAATTTTGTATCATCGTCATCATCATCATCATCATCGATTAATTTCATCTTCAAAATTCACCCGTACTACTTGGGACTCTGGAAAGGTTAAGCTATGACTATCTCGGCGTTTAGAAGAAGTTATAGGAGGTTTGATTCGATTCTCAGAACTTCTTCTTGAATTTGAACCTGGAATGGAAGTTGAGGAATCCCTTCTTTTATCATAGAATTCAATCACAGTTTGGGGCTCTGTGGAATGAGCATCACCTGAAAAAAAAAAAAAAAAAATAACATTAGGACATTTGTTCAATATATTATGAAGGATATCTATCTGGAGGATGAGTCAACACAAAAACAATCTTGAACACAAATCAGGCAAATGAATGATGATATGTATATTTTTTACTTAACAAATATACATATATTTCGATACATTTTTTTTAGGTCCATTATGGGCATTAAATTCAAATTGATATAATCTACATATTAGAGCAGGGATTCGTTCTCAACAGTCTATACATTGTGGGTCAGTAATTTTCCTTACAATAGTTTATTTAGTGGGATCATGGAGCCCATTCTGACATTAGTACCCAAGGGGAGGCACTTCTTGATTAAATTTTCAACTTTCACAATTTGCCTTCATACTTTTTAAAAGCTGCTGCCATCTTTTCTGCATCCAAGGTACTAGGAACAGAGATATTCAATCTCATAGTTGAAAAAGACTCAATTTATAATTTGTAGGGAATAATTTTTCTAGTACATAGATTATTATTATTTAACACAATTTCTCCATGTACCAGATTTGCTCCTCCTGTTGAAAACCCCTGATTTAGAGTCGTCATTTGAATTATAAGACTTTACACTAGGCTCTGATGTGGCCTTTCAAAGAAGTAGATTCAAATCAATGGCATTTTTTAAGTGTGACTAGGGATTTTGAAAAGCCTTTGAAGTGCAATTATCAACGACTCTAAAGGACTAATTAGACAGATAGTAAATAAATGGATGAGGAAAATCATTCTTGCTTGCTTTTGTGTTGACAGGCCTCATATACATAGAAAAATAAAATAAAAAGAGTGCAAATGGGTGCAAACTCAAGTAAAATAAAAACAAAAAGTGATATCACATAAAAAGCAAACAAACTCGGTGCATATAGATACGCAATCACCTATTTCGTCGTCATCTACAATCGAAGAACTGTCCGAATTTTCTATATAGCATAGGTATAAAATACTGAATTTAATAAAATGTCTCTTGAGGCTTATATAATATTTATTCTAATCTGTCATGAATTCCTTCATGATTTGATTCCAAATAAAAAACAAATAAATAAGTTTTTACTATTAACTTTATATCCACGTGTTTGTACATGAATGGATGGAGAATAAATAAAAACCATTAAACTCACCAATGAAGACTTCTGAAGGTGACCCGTACTTGATATACTCGTTGTTATTTATCCACGTAGGAAATTCTCTTTGCTTGACAGGAGCAATACAGACTTTATGATCCGTTTCTCTTTTCCATGGAAGATCCGCTTTGAGAGAGGGCTCCTCATTGTCCTCACTTTCCTCTTCAGATTTTTCACTTATATCCTTCATGTATGCAGGATTTATAATGCCATCTACTCAAAAATCACATAAAAGGATCATCATTTAGTGCTTCAACTTTTCCCCATCCAGTGGGTATACTATACACTTACTTGCAACAGTTCCTCTTGGTGAAAAACTAATTCCACCATCCTCATCATCAGAACTACGAGAATGTTCGTCCTCTTCATGAACGACTTCATTTATGATTTGATGAACGTGATCATCCCGTAATTGTTTAGAGGATCCCAATACTCGCATATGATGCTTATTACCACACTGATTAACGAAAAAACAAACAAACAGATATACATATTAAATATTCATTAATGGATGTGAAAGTTTACCTCTTTCGGCCTTTTTCGTTTTCGCATTTGATTTTCACTCATCATTCGACGAACCTGCATATGAACTTTATAATTGATGTCGTGATTGAATGCTATATCCTTTTCATCGACAGCATGTCGACTATAAGACATTCTTCTTGGCTGTTATTAATACAAATATAAAGATATAATTGACCTTGATAAATGATCCTCTACTCAAATAACTTACTCGTGCTCTGGGCATAAATAAATTTTCTGACAAAACATGATGGATTTTTGTTTCAGTCATGTCCTTCATGGAGGTTGTGTAGCTGAATTCTTTTAAATCCAGATTATTATTCCAATTATCAAGAACAGAGTTAGTTTGTCTAGGGTAAAGGGGAGAGATTAATTAGAGTCTTGGAATCAATATGAGAGTTGTGTAAAGAGTTCCTACCCGTCCGTTAAATTTGTGACGGCAGGAGTGGATCCTTCCATATTCGAGAGGCCCGCAAATTGAGTTGGATTTCTTTTCATATATTCCGCCACATCCTTATTCGTTAAATTTTCAAAAGTTTCAATGATTTTAGGATCCATTGCGTGATTATCTCGAAGTAGACAGGGTTTTATATACTTGGCATCAAATCTCTTGTAGGTATCACGAATACTAAATAATATAATTCAGAGGTAAAATAACATCAATTCAATTCCTTCAAATCAGTGTTGGCTGATTTAAATCAGGGTTTTCATAATTATGCATGAGCCAATGAAAAAAGTTTAATAATTAGTTATTTAAGTACATTTTCATAAGTAATATAAAAAACATTATAATTGCTCGTTTGATTTAACTAATGAACGCACAAGGGTAATACCTACTCATAGGTAATTTAAAGGGGTTAACAAAAAACGTTTTGCTCTATTACAGGAATAGTTTCTGAACCATTTTACAACTGCGATTCTCAGAGCAAGCTCAATGGAGTACACAATAATCCCATACTACATATTACTCAATTAAGGACCTCGGAGTGATGTTTTGACAAAATCAATTTGGAATTTTTTTTACAATTTTTACACCGACTTTACTATATATATATTATATACAATATATAAAACCAACCCTGTTTTAAATATATACATATATGTATGCATTTTAATGCAATTGAACCACCTACCGAAGGTTACCAAATTCTCCTAGAACCCCTTCGATACCGGCCACAATATGGTCCATGAATCGACCAGCAATTCTTTCATTCATAGTTGGCTCCTTCTCAGAAGATGTCTTGACGTTCAGAAACTTCACCAAGGGCTTAATCGTGATGCCTTGAACAAATACAGTGAAGTAAACAACGGCAATCGTTGTTGTTCGGAACATGGGCGCATGAGGGATTTTCTATATATGTATATATATACGCATATGAAATAAAATGTATTTTCAAGGTAAATATATCTATAAATACTTTGGCATCAATGAGGAGAACGAGTGCAAAAGCCACAGCACCCCTGAGTCCACCATACATCATCACAAACTGATCAACAGCCTTCAACTTGTGCAATCGATAATTATTTGCTAGAGAGGATAGGAGCAAAACACCTGAAAGTAAGAATATGAATATAAAGGTCCAACAATATAATACATTGATTATAATTCTCTATATACCGATTATTCTAAATACTGAGCAAAAGAGGATTGTCAGCAAAACAAAGGCCGTGTTCCATGTATGCGTTTCATCAATTGTAGCTACCCCTAAAAACATAAAAATAATAGTTTCTGACGAGCCACTTAACATTTTAGTGGCATATTTGAGTGTAGTTTGAGACTTGGTGGATATGTTTCGTTCGACATAGTTCTTCATGGTAATGCCACAAAAGGTAATCCTAAGGGAAGGAAATGAAGATGTAGGATTATTTATTTTTGTACATATGATATTGATATTGAGTTTGTAAAAAACAAAAAACAAAGAAACACATGATTAAAAAAATTAAATCAGTGTTTCTCAGCCTTTTTATAATAGGGACGGATCATATTTTTTTTCGCGAAGGAAAATTTTGCAGAACACCAAGAATTTTTATTTATTTTGGTTCTCATACTATGTTTTTGCGACTTGCTTTTACATTTTATACCCATTTCCTTTCTCATTTTTTCGCAGCACACTAGACAGTTTCTCGCGGCAAAGTGTGTATTGTTTTAACAGAAGACCAGTTGAAAAAAAAACTGATTTGGATATTATATGAGAGAAACAGAAGTTAAAAAGAAGAAGAAAAAATGATTTGTATAATTTTGTGTGGTTTTTTTTTCCTTTATACAGATGCTAAGAGAAATTATTCGAAATGCAAAATTTTGCTCAATTACATCAAATTTCAAAAAAAGCTCCATGTATAAAAGAAATAAGTGTCTTTATTTTACATACAATTCCTTATTTATAAATTTGTTTCACTGACTATTGCGCAATTTACTTTTAAATATGACGTCAAATACATTTCTTAATTTCTCCTATTTATTGAGATACTTTTTTGATTAAACTTAATTCTAATAATTTTATGTTTCTTCTTTACATATACATTTATTATCTGATACGAGCATAGATTTGAATCTAATGACTATAAAGTGCATAAGGTTAGTTTCTGCACGATTAATTTTTTTTTTTCAAACAAGATGCAAGAGAAACGTTAGACAAATAAATAATTAAAATCCAAGAAACTTACGCAAGAATCCCTGACATGTGGAAAATCTCTGCATTAAGGTAGGATAAGTATGCCATTGTGAAAACAAATATGGGCTCCAGAATTCTAGCATGATTCGTAAATCGAGTAACAAAAGCTGTTATGTAGCCCCAAATGATCCCCACGAACGTTCCTCCCACTGCAACAATTAAAAAGCTGGCTAATCCACCCAATATGTCTGTATATTGAATATTGCTCTGGCCCATTTCATTGTAGGCCTCAAACATAGAGTAGAGTACCTATTAATGGAATAGAATTCATTTTAGATAGATTAAAAAAAAAATAAAAAATAGAAAAGATTTAGTTGAGTAGCTAGAGCAGGGCTATTTCTGAGAAATCTTCAGAGTTTTTTAAGGAATAAGTCATTTAATAAACTAACTTTTACATAACATTAAAAAAGAACCCTAAATATTACAAATCTTGGATGTATTTATAATATATATTAGGGATCACTTAATACTATTTATAGGTAGTTTTAGAAAATACTTGGTTCGGAAGTCCTGGACTGATCCAAGACCATTATGATTTTTGTTGAAGGAACTCATTCCGATTCCGATGTATTCCATAGAAAAGTGCATTTCTATTTAAAAGACTATGGATGACGTCATATATTTCCAAATTGTGGACGCTGGAGCGATGGCGTTATACAAGGTTTAAAGTGTCTCATATACATATACAGGCATGTGCTATGTATGTTATATATAGGAATGTAAAAAATATGCAAAATGCTGCGTGCGAGATTTTGTGGAGTTGGCACTTTTAACAGGTCTTTTTGTTTTCCAAAGCTGTTATCATTTTTCCTTTATTACTGAGGGGAGAACCTGATAGTAAATATCTCGCATGAAGGAATACATGATGCATTAAGGTTAATAAAGCAAATAAAATGTAAACAAAAAGGGCTCAGGTTCTCGTATTAGTTAAAAATATCTAATTTCCTGACATTAATTTCAGTTCATTTTCTGCCTCTCATCTACGGTATACACAATATTAATGTCTTCATTTTGTATATATAATGGAGAATAGCAGCTTGTAGCTCAGTATAACGTCATGACAGCTCAAGCTGCTTCCCTCTCAACATTCATCAAATTGTCAGAGTTACCAGATTGACTTTCTCTTTCTTTGATTCTTACAAGCCTGATTTGCAAATTTTTTGTTACATTCCTAGCTATATATAGGGATGGATATTTTGTTGAGGTGAGTGAGCGTACCCGCGATTACTATCTGGTACCTCTGCATTTTATCACATGACTGTTATTTGACAATCTTAAATCATACTCAATAACTAATAGATACTCAGAGGACTGAAGGGAATTGAAATAGTCAGAGATCGAGGAGAAGGGGCAGGCTTTCTTTAGCTTGATTTCTTAATAATCGGAAATTGATCTACTTATAATTATTATTATAGCAAGTTATTTCCTCGACGATACAGAAATAAATGAATACGTAGTGTTACCAACGGATATTTTTCTTTCCTCCCTTAAACTCAACACGATCTTAACATTTTGCCCATGTCTATATAGTTATATTTACAACTCGAATGACGATGTAATATTTGAATTAGTTTTTGTTTTTTTATATTTTTTATGAGAGATCAAAAAAAAAAAAATATGCCTGTAGCCTGAGGCCGAAACAAAATCTGTTTGAAAACTGATTAAATCTTAGTCCACGATCTAAGATCAAAGGTTAACCAAAAGGTCCCTAAAAAAATCACTTATGTCACCAAACTTAAGAAAAAAATCAATTTCAAACAAAGTCTCGATAAAAGGTAATGCATATTTATCAACTTTTAAAATTAGAACACATAAATCATTTTCTCTACTTATAACAATAAATGTATATGATGATTAATTTATGACTTTTGGACTATTTTTGGAGACTATTTCCGTATAATATACACATCAAAATAGCCTCTCAGTAAGGAAAATACGATAAAGCATGTATATTTTAGGAATGTAAATCAATTTTTGTTGCTGGATCTATGGTAAAATACATAGTTTTGACAGAAATCTATAGTTTTAGTCAGTTTTTAAGAGTTTTATAAAAGATAAATATTTGTAATTATTTGATGTTCTATGTATACTAAATAGTCGAGTCCCTTGATCCAAACAAAATCAATTGTTTGTTAATTCTTTATCTTTCAAGAAGCCTTCAAAACAATTCAAGCTGTGTTTTTTTGACAAGGGGCTTTGAGCTTAAGAAAACAAACAAACAAAAGTATTAAATGTTATACAAACTAACTAGATTCAAAAGATTTCTCTATATCGTCAGTATTTTCAATGAATAATTACTAACTACGTACCTTTGTATCTATTGCAACTTTTAAATATTTAAACAAGTCACGCAAAAATGCATTTTTTTATAAATGGGACGGAGTAAGACATTGACAAAATATTATAAATATATATGTATATAAAAAGACCAAAATAGCCCTGCTCTACATAATTTAATAATATATGCATAATGTTCTAGGGATTAAAAATCAAGAATAATTAAGGACTAGATATGATGATTGAATACGGATGCCATCATTACTTATCCCTACTCTATGATAAAACGATATTTAAAAACCGAGGTTAATTCTGTCCCCTGCTTAATAGGATTAAATAAGAAAAAAAGAATGATTTAAATACTAATTATCATGCTTTTAAAGTATGTTGTTAAAGGTCATATGGAAAGAAATGAACCGAAAAAGACCTTTTAGTTGTTATGGGTATGTATGTAGATAGAATTATAACGATTTTAAAAGTCAATAATGAATCAAATGATTTTTATTATATGGGGAAAAAAAAAGAAGTAAAATAAGCCTAGACATATGTTAAAAAAACAAAACTATCAAGGATATCAGTCACATACATAAAAACCTCAAGGTCGACACAAAAAAAAGGGGCAAAAATAATACAACCAACCACACCCGGTCATCGCATCCACAACTTCAGCTTCCTTGTTCCTCAACGCCCTGAGAGTTAGTGGAAGGATGTTCTTTACATACATCAAAAACCTATGCACTTGACTATACATATACTAATGATTGGAAGCAACTCCCACTTACCACAGTGACAGCGTCGTTGAGAAGCGACTCCCCAAATACCACAATGTAGAGTATGTCATCTACATGGATCTCTTCAAAGACAGCCAAAACAGCCACAGGGTCAACGGCGGAAATGAGTGAGGAAAATAGAAGCATTTCTAGTATGTTTGGTGGATCTGGTCCAAATATTCCAGAGCGACCACATCCCCAAAGAGCAACACCTATGAAATATTCAAGGTTAGTAATAATAATAATAAAAAAATACATGTTTGAACTTGAGTTCAATGTCATCATTCCACATGTTATTTATGAACTCTATAATTCTACAAGCTATGTATAGTATGTAGATTAAATAGCCAAATATGTTCTTTAAGGAATTACATAATTTAACTATGTACATCATTCATAAAAGCAAAGGCAAAAAGAGTTCAAATCCCCAAAGGCTCTAGACCATAAAAATTATCGACAGAACTTGAGTAATTAATTACATTTTATTTTATATATCAAAATAGATCCTGGATCTAATGATAGCATGAAAGTTTAAGTTGAATTAAAATTACTCAATTTTGCCCACTGATATCAAATCTGTCATAATTTTTTTTTTCCAGAAATCGAACCCTACTTTTTGAGCTTTCGAGAAGGATACTCATTCTGTGAATTAAAAAACAATGATCCGCCAGTGTATTTAATGCAAATACTATTTCTAGTCTTTGTTTTGATCTGAGGGGAATCCTAGGGGCGTAGGCCCAAAAGTTAGCCAAAACGTTTGTACCTAAATAACTCCTTGAATAATACATAAATTGGATTAATGAGGAATGCATTGAAGAGCTTAGACCCGCAGCTATCAAAAGAGATGTAAAGCGCCCGATAAGAATCCTTAATTACGAAGAAATCGTCCATCTAAGTGTGTAAATTTTACTCCAATTTTGAGCAAAATTCCACAAGAAATCAAAGACTCACAGTAGAGCTACTAAAGAAAGATTTCAGCTGATTTCGCAATGGAAATTGGAGTAAAATCTACCCATTTAGATGGACAATTTCTTCTTAGTTAAGAAATCTTATCGAGCGCTTGACATCTCATTTGAAAGCCGTGAGTAATAGAATCCCAAATTCAAATTTTCCGATATCTTTTGCTCATAGTAGTACATACAAATATGAATATCTGAATTTGATGTGTCCCAGATGCGAGTATAGATAGGAATATCAAAATTTAGACATTTGCAGAGATGTGAAAACAAATATTACCAGAATGGAGATGTAAAACAAATCATTTGCATCTGTATTTTTTTGTGAAATATTTGTATTTCAAAAATTTTTAATAAAAAATATTATTTAGTAAGTTTTTAATATAAGACTCAACATATTTAAATCCAATTTTTGAAAGAGCAAATTTTTCATTACACATCTGGATTTATTGTCAGATTGAGTAGGGGGGGGGGGGTATTTTGTTCTGGAATCTTTTCTAAATCACTTATATACATACTCAGGTATTAATAAATAATACAAACATCATTCCCCTTTGAACAGAAACAAAGTATGTAGGGGTTTTTATTGACTCCACTCACGTCGACGCAGCAATTCATATACCAAAGACATATGTACAAACTTCAAAAGACAATTATGTAAAGGTAATTGTATAATTGCAAATAAATCCATACTCTTTGTAGGATTTATGTTAAGGGTCATCAAAGCAAATTACAACTATGAAGAAATTTATTTAATTAACCATGGCTGACATCTATGTATTGACTTGTTCCGACCATTACATATATGTATAAATGTGCGTGACACACTACGCTTGCATGTACAGGAATATATTTTTAAGGAGAGGCCGACAAAGTGATACGTACCTAGATACATAGAATGCAGATGACATTCGTGATAGCCTGTTGCTACAGAGATGTTACATAATTAATACTGCAGGATGACTTGAACTGGTTTGCTCTTACATAGTATCATCATCTTTGTACCTATAAATACACACATGTGTATGTGTATGTTATTCCTCCGTCTATCATCATTGATTTTGGGGAGTTTTAATTAAAATAACTATGGGTAGGTAATCAATAGTGTTGTTGGTATTCGGTCCGGACCAATTTTTGTATATAAATAAATATATATATATATTTGTAAATAGATCAATCTACATAATTCAATCTCTGAACCAGTTCCAAGAACAAAATCGGTCTTAGTCGAATCTATATATAAAAAAATCAGTCTTGCACAACGAGTTTCGATTATCCACTCTCGAAACCTTGACTTTCAAAAACAATAACAACATTTCTTAGCTATTTACCAAACTAAAGTACCTTTGTTCAAGCAAAGAAGCATTTCGTACTTTTGAATGTATAAAATCAGCTGTTTTAAGTAATCAACTGGAGAAAAACAGCTAAAGGTAGAAAATCATAAATTAACATATTTATGAGTGATGAAGACAAGGTGTCAGCTGAGGGAGCTAAGACTTATTAGCATTAGAATTTTAATGTTTTGAGCCTTTGATTATAGCTTATAGTTATTATCTTTCATCAGCCGCAGGGACTTCAATTTTTTCTTAAGATCAGCACTCTTTTATCTCCAAAGAATAAAAAATAAGTAAAATGCAAAATTGTATTTTTATTTACAGGCATTTATATTTGTGAGTAGTTGATCACTCTCATAAAATTTTATGACTAAACGATCATAACAGATATTTCAATGGATGTTGAATTTTGATGTCAAACATTGAAACTGATGACGTCATTTGGAATAGAACTGAGGGATACGATTTGAGGATGTCCGCAAGTGATGTTTGATTAGGATTTTGAACAGCATGTCCGTCTGTAAAGAATGAATCACTTTAGACTGAATGAGCAATGACGAATTCAATATATTGAAGACTGTCTACTGCTGTTCCTTTATTATCATCTCCTTTTATGAGACATCCAGAGGAGTATCATCATTAATCCCTTTTACTGTTAACTCCTCGGTAAATAAAATGCATACTACATCATAAATTAGAATGTTTGTTACATCTATAGGTGTACCTAAGTAGGTACATAGGAAGAACCTGTACCTAATATATGTACATAGGTATAAGTTTAACGTCTATCCTTTACAATTACATTAGATGTGTTACTAAATTACCAGTCACTCAACTCTTTTTGCTTTGCACATAATACGTATATTTGTATAAACTACTATGGGCAAAAAATATGCGGAATCTAAAAATATTTATCCATTCATCAAAATTCATTTCATCCCCCTCCAAAGTAGTCGACCGATGGACTACACACATGTGCCAATGTTTTTTCCAACTTTCAAAACAATTACAAAAAATTTACCAAGTCAATAATTAATGAACAATAACTGCTGAGTTTAGAACTACTATTCAAATTACAAATTGGATAGTCGGCTATCTTGAGTATCTTGAGGTTATGTATCTTCAGAAATAAATCCCAAATTCTATAAATTTTTATAAGAATAGAGTCTGGAGTATTCATTGTAACTTTTTTGATTTATTGATTGCTATTCGCAAAAGGACGTGTATCTCAAACATTAATGAATATTTTGACATGACATTTGGCACAGATGTTAGCAATGACAGGTGTGCCAACTTATAAAAAAATAAAAACATTTATCTCTATCGGGATCCCAAAAAAATTAATTCAAATTTCCCGGTTTTTTTTTTTGCTCTAAGTAGTTATATGTGAGGAAAAAACAAATCTTTGATTAATGCTCTCTAAGTTTCACTAAAGGCATTTTTCGATGAACCCATTCTGACCTCCCTTCGATAGTTAGGATTAAATTTAATCATGAAATATCTCAATAGATAAAGAGAAATTAAAAAAATGTGTGCAACGTCACATTTAAAGCCAAATTGCGGCCCAGACAGTGCATCCAATGAGTAAATAAGGGATCCAAAATGTTGATAAGCACTTCTATTTATTATACACTTAGGGCTTTTTTTTCTTTAAAAATTTAGTCTAATTGAGCATAATTTAAACACATTTAAAGCCAAATGACAGCCTAGACAGTACATCATATGAGAAAATAAGCAACTCAAAATAAAGTATAGACTCATGACAAATGCTTTTTTTATCCAATCTCCTAGAGTTAAATTTTGTATTATTAGTACAGAAACAAACATAAAAATCCGTTTTTCACCTTTTTTTTCCTTTATAACTTATTTTATGCTTCTTCCTCACTAAGTGTGTAAGTAAGTAATGTAAGTTCATACTCATAATGAAAAGACTCACCGATTGTAAGAACGTTGAAGATCGTTCCTACGACAGCCATGAGTAAAATGGTACCCAAATGATCGAAAAATAAACGATTTGGCATAAAGTACCCCGCATCAAAAATAATGGGTGGTAACATGAACAGAAAGAATATATCAGGTGTGAGGAGCGTTGGTACTGTTTTGCTTGCGTAGAGGAGCAAGAGTCCAATCATGGTTCCAAGGAAAATGAGGAGGCATGACTCTGGAAATATGTGTGGAAGAACTGGTGTCATATGAAAGCCTGAAAAAGAAAGAAAAAGAATAGATATTAATATGTAAAAAAAAAAAAAGACAAAAACAAAATTATGGACTTTATAATTCACACTTTTAAAGTTTCTTATGATTATAGCAATTATGACCGTCATAGTTGACATTTAAAAAGTAGAATTTGACACATCTGTCAAAAATATCGTTTAAATCAAGGTATAAGTAGAGGGCTTTTTCCTTCTCCTATGCCTCATTTACTATTTATAAATAATGAACACTGATACTAGTTAGTATTCAAAGGTAAATGTCAGTCATATGTAATTTTAAAATTCAACACTCTGCGTCTCAGAATTGTAATAAACGTTATTAGGGATATAATATACGAATCGAACTCGTTTTTTCAAACTTTTAAAATGGGAAAACTGTACAATCCACGCCTTTTAGGATGAAAAAATAATTACATTATAAGTATCTAAGTGAGGACCCGGATCTTCAAATGAAGTTTGGAAACTCTGACACATTTCATGAGGTGCCCATCTCGTTATTATCAATTTAATAGGGCAGTTGATTTCTTTTCTTTTTTTTTCCTCTTTTTTATTTATAATTATTCTTTTAAAAGGCTATGTAATTATAAATAGAGCAGAGGGCCCCCAAGCACATTGAGCCGATTATAAATTAATGAATCTATCTCATTTTGATACTCTATTAAAATCCGAACTTGGACTCACTCAAGTCTTTATTGAAAGTGACACTCTTTAGACTTTACTCTGTTTACAAGTTATAAAATTTAAGTTACTTAATAAAGACTCGAACCCGTATAAAATACCTACAAACAGCACAGAGCTACTGGGAACTCTGACTCAAAAACATAAGACTCACGACTGCAGAATTGAGTCAAACTTCTGTACTAAAATGACAAGTGAGCTGAGCACTGATTGTGTCAAAGAATTGAATTTTAACTCCAACCCTATTCCCAAATTTTGAATTAAACCCACGTTTTTGACCCTACTTAGAAGATCCTCTTGGTTCTGTGAGCTTCAAAGTTAGAACCATTGATACACCTTTTCTTGGTATAGACCGCCTATATTTTATGCTCGTAGGGAACGAACTAAATGTATTGTACATACTTATTTATGTACAACTATGCAATAATGCATTTAAATAGTTGTTTGCGTGACCTTTTCTCATACAATTACAGTATCTTTCGTTTTTGTTGTTCAAGTTGTTGTTATTTGGCTAGAAGGTAAACAATACGTCATCTCAACTGTACAAATATATATATATATATACATACCAACGTATTTTATATCGAAAATTCCTTCCTCAAACTCATAAACATAGTTTATATTTATTCACTTGGATAAAGGTTACACATTGTAGGTACAGAAGTATTAACGTTCTACCTATGTATGTACCTATATACATAGGTAGCTAGAGAGGAAGAGGATCAGGGGTTCAAAATGACTAGAGAATGATGACGCCGCTATTCTCCAACATGTATGAACAACATCCATGCTTTTTTTTTTTGTACGTTGTTGAGCTTTCTACCCCTTGTTAGATTCTCGGAACGTGGTGTTTTGTAGTCAGCTGTCGAAGCTGCTATCAATTAGACTCTACACTAACCAATGGAAGGAATTGACCAACAACTACCAACTGATTAGAGACCCTATTTACGCTTCGTTTCGCAAAAGGAAAGGTAGAGGGAGACAACATCAAGGGAAGGATCTACAGCTATCACTCAACCTTTCCACACAAAAAAGAAGAAAAAATCCCTTAAAATCATCTGATTGTTTCACTCTCGTCAACTGTTGCATTATATTTATTTATTTATTTAATAGGTGAAACATTATTCCCTGCTTACTAAGTAATAGTTTGAGTTGAGTGGATCAAAATTCATAACACTAATTGGGAGTAGAATAATATATAAATATATATATACAGCTGACAAGATGGCGCAGCAATACTTGGCAACTTGGTGAACAAACAAATAAATAAACTCATTTTCTTTTTTCGGAATACCCTTACACTTATTGAACTAAATTGCAACACTACGAACGGATTTATCTGTCATAAATAATAAAAATAATTAAGTCATCAAGTATATATGTACATACATTGCTTCATAGTAATTGATGTAAATGGTGGTTTGAAGGGAGGAATCTACCTGAAAAGGGCCTTTTGTTCAATGCTTATTTCTACTTTTTTTCTTTTTGTTAAAAACTACTTTTTTGTAGAGTTACATATTTATTTATATGCACTATAATAACCACGCCCAAATTTCGCAAACAAGTGTTGCCACTTTTTATTAGAATCGTTCATCTTAAAGTCCACTTATAAGGTAATAATCATAAATAAATACATTACATAACAACTAGATGAATATGATTTGATTGAACTAAATTGCGTACTCAGGAGGCCTTTAAACAATTATTATTAATCAATTTTGATTTAAGCAATAGTATACATACATACATACACACTAAAGCAATTAAAGCAGCTGTGATTATGTCATGGGACTACAAACATTCATATATATATGTATATATAAATATATTTATATACAACAAAGTCATATTTGAAAAATGAAGAAAAAGAATAAATAAATATAATTTTTAAATGTCAAAATAGATTATTATACGTATTTCGTATACGTGGTTACAATGTAATTCCATGCATCGAATCCATTTATTTACTTCTGAAGAAACATAGGTAGTTACATCTCCCTATAAAATACGTTTCGGAATTATCAACATTTATTTTTTTTATGTGGCCTTCAACTCGTTTGGTTAGCATTCACGTCTGTGAAGATAAGGAACTAACTTTTTTTTTTTAAGGATGAAAGAATTTTAGTGGGTTATGGATTTGCAGAACCAAGTGGAAGTCTCTTTTAAAAAAAAAAAAAACTAAACTAAACTTGTGAAAGAGTCCTAGTCCAATAATTTTTATTAGTGAGCGTTAATCAGTTTAGAGTACGACGCCCTCTATGAGCTGGGGACTGGACTTTTCGAAAGTTCTACAATATTTGTAAATGTACGTATGTATTCTTTTTTTTTTTCAACCCTACAACCCCTTTGATAGAGCAATTCCACGTGTGTATGGTCTGGATGAAGAGTTGCTCTTATTTATGATGAATGGACACCATAACCACCCTCATTCCATCCTCTCAGCCTTTCCTACTCCAAAAAAAAAGTGACAGAAGAAAATGCAAAAAACTAACAGGAAGTACATATTGTTGTCCTATTTACTAATTTGATAAGGATCAACCAATCCATTTTAAGATGATTAATAATGAGCAGGGAATGTAAAAAGTCCAAAACTGACAAAAAAATGCAAAAAAAAAAAAAAAAAAAGCACGGAAATACTTTTAAAAGATACTAATCATCTATAATAATATCCATTAGAGACCGCTAACCAGTTTGGTCAACACCCTTTATGGTGCAAAATTCATTTTAAGTACATATTTATTCATCCTACGAGTCGTTTTTTACTCCAGTTTTGGGACATTTGTCTATTTGTATTTATTGATATACATGACGAGAATCGGAGTTTAGCTCGGGGATAGCCATAGACCTATCTTTGTTCTACCTCCCAACCTCTTTTCTCATAAGGGGGAGGAGGAGAATTATTCCACATACAATAATGGTAAGGGTGGGGGGGGGGGGGGACTTGTTTCTAAGGACCAAAGTACTATTTCCTCCTCGTACAATCTATATATAGAAGACTGACTAATAAGGGGTTGACTCAAGAGGAAATATCGACTGCATAAATCATTGTGTTACTGGGAGGAGGAACAGGCTCTGCATAGTGGTGGATTAGTTGAGCCGAGTAGGGGACTATTACATATAATGTTAGTCAAAAGTTTGGTAAGCGCCCTCTATGAAGATGAGTGGCTTATATCCAATATTACCTAATATTTTTGAGTATCATAATAATAGGAAGAAGAAGAATATTCATGGGGATGAAGAGACCCCCCTGTGGATATGATTACCATATAATAATAATAATACTATGATCTTTTATTTGATTTAATGGGCATCATTGATTAACTTTTTATAATTTATACACGTTTTGATATGATGATATACGCTATATACGTAGATATAGGCAGTCGTATTCGAAGTGTATAATTGTTTTTCTCTGGATCTCAAGGACAAAGACGTGATTACGTGAAAATATATGTATATGTATAATAATTGAACCATAAGTGACCTTTTCCCTTCACTGCCTCTACATATTATGTTGACAGTATGTATGTATGTATAATATCAGCTTTACATATTTATAAATGAAAGAACAATAAAGTGAGTGAGTAAATCCATGATTTTAAATACATATCTGAATGACGTTCATAAAACCAAATTGACCTTGAATTTTTTTTTTTTTTTTTTTTTTTGCAGATTCATTGTCAAATCTCATTCAACATTCATACACTACATACATGATTATATGCATATAAAAAGTGATAAGTAGGCTAAGAAACAACAAGCTCATTATTCGGGCATATTAAATAAGGTCTCAAATTACATAGTTCATGCAATGCGCCTGTCCGCAAAAGCATGTGCTTAGAAGAAATTATACGTTTGTTACTATAAATTGGAAAATGGGTTGAAGGGGTCACTTTGAAGGTATTACTTTTTTTTCTACTGTTGTTGTTGTTGTTGTTTGTTGAGAGATACAATTAGATCCTCCGTTGCCCTTGTGTCTAAATATAGAAGTTAATATGTAGATGAGTAGGAATGGAACTTTTAGTGCAATGCAAAAGAGGGAGAAAGAAGGCATATGGTACAAATGAATTAATGATCAGTTGTTAACATTAGCTGCCTCTGCTTATATGACTTTAGGACTTGTAGTACAAATATGTATAATGTTGAGTTTATGAAGATTTAAAAAACCAATTTTCTAAGGATAAATAAGTATAATTATATTTAATAGAGCTTTTCGATTCACAAAATTGTATTTTTTCTCTTGAATTAAGTTCAACTCCTATAGATGAGACAATAGATTTGACTATAGGGATCGCAAAAACTGACTTTAGTAGCCCTCATAAATCCTGATTCATGCATACATATATATATATATATCCTCTGAGGAAACCTCTACTGGTGGGGGTTAAAACACGATCACTTTGACCCTGTGTAGAAATATGCTGATCGGAGTCTCATCATTTGAGAGCTATTAATTACTCATTATGTATTACTCAAAATTCGAGAATATGTGACACCCCTCCTCACAAAAACGACAGCGATTACACATCAGACCATAAAGATGTGATTAGATTGAATAAATAATGCTCCTTCAAAGATACTATTCATTTCATGTATTACACAACATTAGAGGCCAAAAGGGAACGATACAAAATGGTTGCATCAACCATATATTTATATATCTGTAAATCACATGAGGGTATCCGTCTGAACGTTGAGCATTTTTGTATGCATGTATTTAGCATAACCAATGAAATTGAATAAGAATACAAAAAACCCTTGTTCCTTAGTTATACATACGTAACAAAGGTTGAGTTTTCATTTTTAAAGACATTATTAGATGTAGTGGAGTTAAGACTTACTTCTGTAATAGGAAATGTGACCACATCTTGTGATAAGCAATTAAATGAGTCCACAATCACTACTCTGTCTCTTTCAACATGGCATCCCTTTGGGTTAATTATAATATTATTATGATGCAGTCTGTGTTGTTAATACAAAACGATTTGCAGTTGTCACAAGTATAACAATCCCTTCCTCCCGCCCTAAATCTTAAGGAACGTCCGAATCGAGTACTACAATAACCGTCCCATGGAAGGAGACTTTGTTCAAAGATGCCATGATAAATATAGGACAAATAGAATCTAGAAGGTTATTATGCTAATTATTATAAAGTAAGAATAATTTGCAAACCAATTTGTAATACATACACTTATTTGTAAGAAAGTTCAATTTTAAGTCCTCTACTAAGGACCAATACAACTTCAGTGCTATAAAGAATAATTAGACTATATATAGAAGTTAGACTGCATCACACTTTTAAGGAGAGAAAATATGATGTCATTGCTTCCTTTAGAGAAACCCACACACACACGGAGTGTTCCCTTTCATATCTATGTAGGAATCTATTTAATGGAATCAAGTTTATTTCATTTCTCTATGTAAAGAGTTAGGTAATTCTAATAATAATACATGGTATCTATGTATGTAGACCTAACAGTTCTTTTTCTTCTTCTTTTTTCAACGATGAAAAAGGAAGAATTCAAATGGAAAGGAAAAATTTTGTATGTACCACAAAGAGTCGTCACATCCAAATCCCATTTTTCCT